>VZZY01012669.1:185116-210027 GCA_013400335.1 Eurystomus gularis
CCTTCTGGATGGCATCCCATCCCTCTGTCATATCAACTGTACCGCCCAGCTTGGTATAATCCGCAAAGTTGCTGAGGGTGCTGACTGTGTTTTAAAATAAGCAACTGACACAATTTTTATTCCTGGAAAGGATAAAAAAGGTGCTTAGGTCCAGGTAAGGATTATGTGTATCTCTATATCCATCTCAGAGGTCACAGGCTGGAAGGAACCTCAGGAAATCTCTAGTTCAGCTCCTTGCACAAAGCAGGGTCAGGCCTGAAGTCACACCACATTGACAAAGGCTGTATTCAGTCAGGTCTTGAAGTATGGAGACTGCACAGACTCTCCAGACAACCTGCTCTACTGCCTGAGTGTTCTCACAGGAACAGTCTTTCCTTTTATTTAGCATGAACTCCTCATGTTGCAGCTTATGTTAATTATTTCCTTTCCTCCCACCATCTACCACTGTGAAGCACCTGAGTCTGTCTTCAGGTTAACATCCTCCTCGGTATGTGGGGGCAGCTGTAAGGTCCCCTTGAAGTCATCTCTTCTCCAAGCTGAACATACCCAGCTACCCCATCTTCTTACAGGACAAATGCTCCAGCCCCCGACCAGCTTCATGTACACAAACTGGAGTGAGTTCAGTGAGTGGGTGACCCAAAACTGGATGCAGTATCCAGACACAGTCTAAGTATGGAATAGAGGCAGATAATCCCTTCCCTTAATCTGCTGGCTGTGGCCTGTTTCTACACATCAAGAGGCTCCTGGCTGCCCCTGCTGCAAGGGCTTGTGACTGGTCCATGCTCAGCTGCCCAGCAGGGCACCAGGTTGTAGCAAGTTGTGTGACCTGTCACGAGGACAGGAAAACAGAAGCACATTGATAGATACAACAGTGGCAACTGGGGCCCTCTTTCCTGCAAAAGCATTGACAACGTGACTAATGTGTTAGTTGTAGAATGGGGCTTTAAGAGGGAAAGATGGGGAAAATCCCAGGTCCTTCCTAAAACTGTGGGACAAAATATTATCCTAAAGAAATTTTTAATATACTAAGCAACATAGTATCTTCGGGGACCATAAATTCACTGAGATGTGTGAGTTACCCACCTTGAACTGGACAATGGTAAGGCCCTTCTGACTTTGTTATTAATTGTCTTTTTGCTTAAAGCTTCTGTGCACTGCCTCATACAGCTTAGGTCGGACTTTTAAAGTCACCAAAATAATTCTTTATGGACATATATTATATATATAATGTCAATATATTAGGTCTTTCTGGACATAAATATATAGCATAGCATCAACTGAGATGAACGTAAAAAACGTACCACATAAAGACTCACTGTTGGGAAATCCCACAAACAGCTTCAGATAAAATCCTCTGTCATAATTGATTAACTTCTCAAGCCTCTGCTTTTCCTACTGTAAATTATGCAGTAATTAATGTTTGCTTCCTACTATGGAGTGGTATTAATATGACAAGAAACAAGATCACAAACACTATTGAAAGCACATTCAAAACATCTGATTAGCTCCCTTTGCTGAAAAAGGAACACAACGTACAATTAATTAGTATTACTAATTTTAGCTATTCCTGGTTCTTATAAGAGGCCTTACATGAGTGTAACTCCTGTTCTATACCAGAATATCATCTGAGGACCTGAACAAACCCTGCTTTACATTTTCAATCACAGCTGTCATATCTAAATCCAGTACAGGAAGAAGTTGCCACTTTACTACAGCATGATCCCATTTGCTGTGCTACCAAATGGGAACTTTCTTTTGCTCATTTGACAAACAGAAATAAACCCTAGATTTCAAAAACATATTTAGGATTTATTAATTTTTACTAAAAGAACAGAATTTAACAAAGACACATTTTAAGTATCTTCCCCAGTGTATGCTTTACAAGAAATCTTCCTCAATGTCTTTAAACTTTCAGAACCCTAATTAACAAAATAGGACAGACTTCTTTTAATATACCATTTTCTTTCCATGCACAATAAATATTGGATAATGAACCAAGTATTATATTAAATGACATGCAGGATATGGAATTATATGCATGCAGTAGTGTCCCAGCTCATCAGGCAAAGAAATTGCATTAGATGGGACTCTTAAAATATTCTTCTAGATCGTTTTCTGAAAACACATTTCTACAAGCAGAATTTAGCGCATAAACTTCACAAATTTCAGGAAAAAAATGCAAACAAGTAATAAACAAACTAAAGTGCTGACATTACCAACAAGTTCTTCTCATTTCCTTAACAAGGATCTGGACTTGGAACAACAGTATAAAAGAGCTGATATTAGTAATTTCTCAAATGAAATTGTGCTGCTAGGTAATTCTGACAGCTTTCAACCACAGATAGCTCACACTAATGAAGATGGATGTTATATTAGCAGAGGGATGGTGGGAAGTTAAAACACTGCACATCAAAGGAGCTGGATCCTACTCCTGTATGACTTTGGATTCATTTTGAGGGACAGCTTAATTTTTTTTTTTTTTTTTTTTTCCTGAAGCATTGGAGCTTACCCCCAGGTAAAAGCAAGACAGGGAGGATCAGGAACAGGGATGCTACTGCCTCACTCCAAGTTCAAACAACTCTCAGATTTCACATCAGAAGAAATTTGAACTTTTTCTCCAGAAGATTCAGCTGGGGTCACTGGACTTTTGACAATGTGAATGCCTCTTGGGATCATCCAGGAGTTGTAGCTGGCTCACAGACACAGGACATGGGCAACTCCCTCAATGTCTCCTTTTTTCTTTATTGTGACATGGTGGTTGTCTCTTTTTGGCCTTTCACTTTGGTCTTAACGTAGCATTTGTCACAGAGCAATGGTAATCACTTTGTGGTCGACGATATGTGACTATCTGTGTGACAGATGTTCTGCAAACATCAGATCCTATGAGACAGCTGTTCTGTGAACCTCTGAACAAGACATCTGTTGTGATAATTGCAATAATCCTCAGTAATTGCAGGGGTTAGATTCAATGAAAGAGTACATCTACACCTGCCCTATCTCACCTCTGTGTAACAAATACCTTCTTTGCAATAGAAAAATATTTTTTGCCCACTCTTAAGAATGATTTCTAGCCAATCCATTAATTGAAAAGTATTCTAAAGTCCTCAGGTCCCAGAAGAAAACAACCAGAGCACCGAGTTAGTCTAAACTGTAGAAAGTGCATACAAAGTCTTTGAAAAACAAGTCATTGCACAACAAGCTCCCCCTTGCTCCCTAATTTGCAGAACATAGCCCCCACCAGGTGTTGATGGAGGACTAGATGACTTCTTTAAACCAAAGAGCAACATCCAGAGGCTTTAAGTCTCCTCCTATTTCCTTCAAGCCCCAGCATATCTGTTCAGGACAGCAGACCTACAGCTTGCCTTACCATACATAGCAACAAACAGATACCAGAAAGACCTTAGAAAAGACAAACATAGGAATTTCAAAGCCTCATAATTGCTTCCTCAATGCAGTCAGCACTGTCTATACCTAATGACATAGGAAGTACATTAGTATTTTCTGTCAGGAGACAGTTTTGTTGAGTTGATGGTTTGAGATTCTTTTTGTGGGTTTTTATTTCCTTTACAGGACATTATTATCTGTTAGAGAGGAGCTGGATGAGCAACACTTAGGAAACAATCATCACACTCAAAGCAAATGAGATTTTGGGGGGTTTGGTCCCATTCTGCATGCTGGCACTAAGATGGAAAAGAACCTCCTTTCCACAAAAGAAAAAAAGAGTAGTAGTAAGTTCCTGTCACAGCAGCACAGGCCAGCCTTCTCTCAACTGCTCTTCTTGTGCTGATGGCCAAAAATCGAGACAGAATGTAAGCGAGAAGGATAAGACAACTGCTCAACATAAGCTGTTGAGTGAGAAAAATGTTCTTCTTATTACCGAAAGAAGTATCTACTCTAAAAATATCTGTCCGCCCTCAGTGTTACTTATTACTTCTACTATGAAAGAGCTACTGTTAGTAGCACCATGTTCTGTCATCTGAAGAGGTCTGGGACCTCTTTCAAAGAGCAGCATCACTTCCCACAATGCTAGCCCTAATCTCTTTGCCATGATATTTTGTTCAAACTTCTTTGCCAGGGTCTCAGTACCAGGAAACAAGCCTCAAGCAAACTACGATTGTCTTTCCAAGCTTTTGAAGGCAAAGATGAAGAGGCCATCAGCTTTATCAATACTAGGGGGGAAGAAACAATGTTACTTAATTGTCAGAAAACTAACAGTATCCACAAATTCTGCAATGACCTAGTTCTAGCTGTTACTACAGAATTACTTCAACTCAGAGGACTCAGCTAGTGTTACCAATCAGAAAATGCATCAAAGAGAAAGCTGAAATCTCAGAATATTGATGCTGGCATTTTCATACTTAAGAGGCAAAGTGATTGATGTATAGCTCAAGACTGTCAAAATCTAACTTCTGCAAAGACAAGAAGACAGAGAGGGGATTAGTTTTGTTAAAAAATGAATTAGCTTGGGAGCACCAGCCACAGTAAGAAACAAATGAGAATGCACTTTTGCCCTGGCCCCTACTAAGGTAGCTATCTTCACCTCTTTGTCATCAAAACTATTTTTAGACTGAATCATCAGAGTGCTTTCTTCCTTGCTTCCAGTGTGTGGCCAGAATAGGGACAGGACACCCCATGACAATGGAATGGTTGCATGCAGTGGGACTGCAGTCACCAGCAATACTCCAGAGAGAAAAAATAATTCTATATGGGGATAGTTGCTCTCATCATTGCACAAGATATTTTCTTCAAGAATTACTTCACTGTATTCTGAAGTCTGCAAAATATATGCCGATCTCAGTTAACCCTTCAGTTCACTGAGACTGATCCTGACAAAACCTTTTGAAACTGCTCAGTTCTCTAAGAAGACCATAACCTCATTGGACTACTATAATTATTATCTGACTACAAGTCACTGTCATTACTTCTGCTTAGACATTTACAGGAAACATATTCTCTTTCTCTGCTCTTAGTACTTTTCCTTAACACTATTCCTTATACTTAACGTTATGATGCATACTCACACTTTAAGTCTCATATATTCAGCATTTGAATGATGATGTGGTATTCCACCTCACATGGTTTCCAACATGAAAGAAACTCATGTGCTTACATAGAGTAGTATAATGATCTCCCATTTTGCAGCCTGTAGCTGCACAAACAGCTTCTTTGCAGATACTACTGACCAGTTACATTTTGCAAGTCATATTAAAAAGCCAGAGGGCATGATACTGAGCTTCTATTCCCCGTAGTTCTGTTTCTTAGTAAAAGAAAGAAATTTAGCACCATTACGGCTGTCTTTTTCATGACCCAACAGAGTATTGTCTCATGCATCAAAAAAAGCAGCTTTGGAGGTCAAGGCATTCAGAAATCAGTAAGAGCAGGTCTTATTCTTCAAGGGGTTGCACAAACCTGCAGCAAATGACAGATACTATTCCATGTAAGAAATAAGCCATACAATCATGAGATGCACAGATAAACTTAGAAAACCACCTTCTTTCTGTTACTAGTTTAATTAATCTGCAACTTCAGAACTGTAGACCAGCCATGAGAAAATTCACATACAGCAGAGTGATTCAGGTTTATTCCATTTATAGAGGTTGTGAGTCCATTAATTCTTTGGACGTGGAACATTTTTATATGAATGTAGTTAGCACAATTGTCTAACCAGTATTCAGAAAGTTAAAAAGAAGCAAGCCAATGAATAATAGAAAGCACCACAGTACTTTGGTAAACGTGATACTGTCATCAACACATTGATAAACAGCAGCTGACCACAAACTCAGTTTATCTTACTTTGATATGCGATTGTGGTTTTGTTACTGTGTGTTTCCTGGAGCAAAAAAGCTTAGAAGTTCCTTATCTTAGGACCACAAGGTGTGTCACAGACAATTTTTTTTCCTTTCTTTATTCTTAAGCAGATCACCACTTTGTGCATGAGATGTGATAATCGTGTTCTGTAAGGCTCCATGCCTTCATTGGGCAGCATGCAGAAGTCCCTGTTTCCCATGAAGCCTATCAACATCAATAGACGTATTGCCTTCATAAAGCGATTTGCAAAAGGAATGCTTGATGTTTACCATAATTCCCTTCTGGCTATCTTTATGTTTTCCTAAGGTATCATCCTTCTCCTGTGTACTGACAAGCAATGAGAAAAAGTACGCTTTGAAAAAACAGGCTGAGTGGAATTAGGAGGAGTAAATAGTGTGCTCAGTGGGAAGTAATTAAAAGCCATGAAGCCAGAAGAAGGCTGGAGGTGCCTAAGAGGCACTATAATTAAAACCTAATGCACGTTAACTGTGAGTGAAGCATTGAAGTCATTGACGTGAATGACAAAACTCCCACTGAATTCAATAGGGACAGGATTTTACTCCGTAAATGCTCAACAAGAAGGTCAGTTCAGCTTCAGAGAGATTGATTGGAGGCTTGAGGATAAAAAGAAACCTTGATGAAAATGGGAACTGGTAATTTATATAGAGAATGATATGCACAGTTTGAAATATCCACAAGAGAAATGAAAAGAGAGAATGAAAACCAAATAAGCTAATCCCTGAGAAGGGGGAAGAAGAAGAAATTGTTTTAAAAATATAACTAGAGAAAAAAACAAAGACCATTACAAAGGGGACAGAATCAAGAAAAATTCTGATCATTTAACAACTTTATCCCAACTAATAACTAGAAAGAAAGTGATGAAGCAGTTAAGAAGCAGTGATAACTTTGTAGAGCATAGCTATTGATAAAAAGCATATTGGGAATACTTGGAAAAATCTGAATTGATTCAGATAGGACATAGTCTATTTAACTATGAAACAGAAATTAATTAAGAAAAAGAAAGAAAAAGAACTTGCCAATTCAGTATATCTAATCTCTGGAGCCCTGTTAAGTAATGGAACCATTCTTCAGAAACAGTCAACCCAGTTCCAGTGGTTTTAACACTATGTTGTCAGAAACTGACAACGTAATTTAATTCTGCCTAGATGGATTCAATGGATTTACATAAAACCCCAGAAATTTAAAGTTATATTGGATATCACCACTATCCTGTAACAAATATACCACCAAAAGTCCTACTTGTACAGGGAATCTAGCAGGCTAACAAATTTTGAATGGGTGTTTAATTTGACAAAATGAATGACATTTCATACTAGATACACTGCATAGCAAAAAAACCATGCAGAAGATTAGGTGCAGAAGATTACATAAGTACTTGGCATTCAACTGTTGCAAGAAGAGAATTCTGTTAATTTGGCTAGTGTATCTAAAAATCTGACATCAACAATCAGCAAGCAACAGACAGGAAGGAAATACTAGCAGCGTATAAGTCCATTGAGTAATGGTATTCTCCATGTCTGGAGAACACTTACAAAGTCACTCCTTACCAGAACACCAAAGCTTTCCAGCAAAATGTTCTTAACATTGAGTACTAATTCATGAAACATTATCAGGTGGAACTGTGAACATGTAATTTCATGATATCATAAGATAATTTCAAGATATCATAAACCCCGAAAAAATTGTGGACACCAAGTATGTTTAACAATAGCAGCAAAAGGACTCTCCTAAAAAAAAATTCCTAAATATAGCACACAGCCTCTTATTATCTGATCCTGTAAGCTGGCAACTAAAAATGCACACTTAATTATTTAATTTCTCCGTGTGAGATAAAAAAGGACACAGAGCCAACTGAGAGAGCTTGAGAGCCCTGGGACTCCAGAGAGTTACTCCAGAGAGTCCCAGTCGGAGCTTTCAGCTCTGATGAGACTTTAACTTAACCAGAGAAAGGGGAGAGGATGGTGCTTCTGAAGCACAGAGTGAGTGCTGTCTCCTCAGCTTTTACTCAGTCAGGCTGCCCAAGAGGTAGCAGGTCTTATGCACATTATCCCAGACATTGTTATATTCCAAATACAACTATACATTCTCTTAAAGGGTTGGTTACCATAGTGCTGTAAGCAAAGACCCTTCCAACTGCCCTCATCTGTAAGAGTAACCTCATGAGACCTTCCTGGTATTCCTGCATGGCAATGCAAAAGCTTAGCAAGAAAATATTATCCCAAGACATCAGTCCTAGTCCTTTTCCAGACTACACAGTTTGTTCCCACAGCCACACAAACATTCCCTGGAGACCTGATGCATATTCTCACGCACATTCTGCAGGGTGTTCTATTTTTCTCTCTTCTTCACATCCACACACGATATACAATATGCAAATAGGGCAGTCTTAAATCTCCAAAAAGCACAGATTACTTATTTATTCTTGACTGCAGCTCCGCAAAGATGTAAGAAAAAGAAAACTCGGCCAGCAATTGTCCTATTTACTTTGTCCTACATTTTGTACCCACTGATTCATATTTAGATTTCCATTCATTTTTAGCACAGTACAGTTATTTTTACATATCAGGTCAGGTCATTCTAGACATACAGTTGACACTTACCTGCAAATTTTGCAAGGAAAAGGTCTCTTTGATCACTATGAAGAGCTGAGAAAATGTTTGCAAGACTTAAATTACTAACAAGAAAATCACCTTAATAATTTTGCACTTCCACTACTAGTGGAGAAATAATAAGTTTCTTTTTATGTAAGAAGTCACTTGCTCTTCTACAGAAGTGATATCCAAAGTCTAGAATCCCACTTATTTCTTTCTTTTGTTTGTGAGTTGCATCACATACAGTGGGTAATATTGTATTTACAGGTATTTTTAGAGCTGTAGAAATCAGATATAAATCATTCCTGTTTCACAAGTCACCTCTAAAGAAGTATTTATGTTTTTTTTACACTACTGTGACTACATAATTGAAAAGTAAGTACTAAAAATGTTTAAACATGAGATTCAATGGCTTAAAATGAATACTGCCACAGTAAAAATAGATTCCTTGAGAGAATTAACTAATCATTAATAACTTGAATTGACAAAGGCAGCACTAACCAAGTTCTGGCTTCATAATAATTCTTATAAAAACGAGCAGAAGGAGAGAGCAAGCTAATGAAGTGAGAATAATTTCAGCAAAAATAGTAATGAATCTACAGCACATTAACTCATTATAAAATTATACTTTTATTTCAGTATTTCCTTTCCAGGTCAAGAAAAATGCAGGCCACTTAGGACAGGCTGAACAGCGAAAGATAATGCTTTTTATTACTGGCAGCACTTATGTAATGTGAGAAAATATCAGAAAAGGAGATCAGTTTTATATTAGAAAAGGGGATCAAGTATCTGAAAGATGTTGATCAGAAAGAATGATCCAATTATAGAAATAAATGCAAAAGCTACACTGAATACAATTTCTTTGAAAAACAATATTGTTAACTTGAGTGCCCAGCTGGCAGGACTGCGTCATGCCACACTACAGTAAAGACTGATCTGAAAAAAACACATTTCTATCTAGGAAAAGTATGGTACCTGAATCTAATCCTCAAAGTTGACAACAATGTCTGAGGGCTCTAGTGGAGACAGAATCAAGCTCTGTACACAGAACGCCCCCGGTTGAAATGTGTGTGCACTCTAAAGCACATGAATATTAAGCCTTTGGCTTCAGGGAAGGATCAGAAACATTGTCCATGCCTAAACTGTCTGGATGGTACAGGCCCAGAAGACCTTCCAGAAGTGTCAAATTTATATTGCCTGGCTCCACAACACAGCACACGTTTGGAGGCTCCAAATAAGATCTTTTCTATGTCTAGAGTCCCAGATGAGACTACTATGAAATACTGATGTGCAGCAGCTGGATCAGGGCATCTGAGCTAGCATCATCAGGTGTCCCTAAAGTATTCAAAATGTGCCAAGATTTCTAGAGAATACAGCTGATAGAATCCAGAGGTGTATGCCCTAACTCTCCATGAGAACGTGTCTGAACAAACTTCCCAAACATCCACTACTCCCAGTGTTTTTTTCTGAGGTGATAATGGGTAAAACACTGTTACCTATATACTGCACACGCACACACTGAGAGTTCAAATTACTTCATGAACCTCCTAGCCAGCTTCAATTTAAAGTGTTCACCTAAAAACTTCATTTAGCCTCTGCAGCTGCTTCAATCAGTGGGAGTCTTTCACTGGCTCTGAGCTCTGGGCAGCTGAGAAAGCAAGCAAAAGGAGTTTATAAAAGCTTCTTTTCCTTTTTTTTTTTTAGGTCTTTACTTTTGTGTGAGTAAAAGCAGCTGCATTTATATTCCCTGAAATAAATCTTATTTGACACAGTTATTCTGTCTGACTTTATGCAAGGCACACTTTTTTTGCCAGGAATAAAAGCTGTGATCGCTATAAAACTGTGAGAAAAATCAATGTCATATAAAAGGAATGGTTATTTTATATATGCACACAAACACTGCACACACACATAGTATGAGACCTGATCTTCTGATCATGCAAATAAGTAAACAAATTAGTTACAGTTGCTGAGGATGCCTTCTAACACTACTGCTAGATATTTTCTGGAGGTGGTGCTGAGAGAAAGCACAAACACAAGTTAATCAGAACTTGTTATTTTTTCTTCTCAACATCATGTCTGATAAGTCAGTTTATGTGAGCCTACAGCTAATTTAAAAGATCATTGTAACGCCAGTTTTGCTAATGGTTTTCCTTTTACACTTCAATAGATAAGGATGTTTCCTCTCAGTTTTCTGTTTGTAATTCTGCCTTGCACAATGCTGATCTTAATTTGAAGTTATTTTCTCTTTTGTATTTAAAAAAAAGTGATATGTTTTCCTTTCCTAAGGAAATCATACCTTCCTCCTTTGGTAGCCTACTTAGATTTTCTTACTAAAATAACAAGCCCTTCTACTTTCAATGTTTTTTATTTTTCTCACTGAATCCTCTTTGACTATGTATTACCTTCTGTTATAGCATTTCTCTGTAGAGAATCTGAAATAAACATTTTTTTAAATGCCATAATTTCCAAGTATCTTGAGAAATAAAGTATGTCTATACTATGCAGTCCTACTTTAGACGAAAAATATTTCAAAATCTCTGATTTTGTTACAACACACATCAATATCTCTGGTTGGATTTGGCTTAATTATGTACAAACACCACTCTTTGTTTGAAGATTCTCCAGTCACACAGTTCTGGCTGCTTTATGCATTTCCTCTGAATTATTTCAAGTACTAGATAAGCTTTCACAAGGAAAGCTCTCTGTTGCAGTATGGCTTGCCTTAATTCTTAAGCATCTTCCTTTTACCCAGCCTGTGTTTGTATATCAGCAGAAGGGCTGCACTCCGTAAGAAATTATTTCTGCAATTGTCAGCTTGCAGAAACTCCCTGCTCAGCCTCATGTGATCAGTGAGAAGGAACCGCACACCATTGCTTGGTGGCCACCAGATGCCACATTAGACATTTCGTTTTGCCTCCCTCCCCAGCAGTCCCTGATGCTGTCTCTGGGCCAGGCTCACTGTAGGACATGCCACTGCATGTGCCCAAGCAACACACCAAGGACTCTAATGGCTGGGTGGGCTTTCCTCTAGCTGCCTTCAGGAGCAAACATCAATCAGTTAGCAAAGGGGAAAAAAAAAAAAAAAAAAAATGAGCTAGGGACTGGTAGTCGTAATGTTTTTCTCTCTTAACTGGCACATCAATTCTGTACATTGCCAAACAAAGGGAGTTCTGACTAAATATTTGTCTCCCACTCTCTTCATCTATGAAAAATTAACATGCATAGGATTACTCAGATGAAGAACAGCATGAAAGGAGCTAACAATGAAAGAGTAGTATGGAAAGACAAAACGTTCATTAAGGATTAAAAAAAGAAGGGTGATTTTACACACTGCCAAACAGCTTTTATTTAAACAGGCTATTGCATCCTGCCCCCACTATATACAGCCACGCAAGGTTGACACTAGAATAAATCTCAACTCCATAAAAATTTACTGACAACACAGAATGCGAGAGAAGAGCTTGTTTACCCTCATCCTCCAGCTCTTCCCTTCCTGCAAAATCTTGCAGTTTAGTGCTGCATAAATCTGTTTAATATTTCCCAGAACTTCTCCATCCAACTAACTTCTTCGGAGACCCAGAGACCACTGGCACTTCAAGGAAAGCTGAGCAATCCCTTCCTCCCTGGCGTAGAGGGCTCCCCCAAGACACCTAGAAAAGCAGAGATAAAGCAGCTATACCATTTTCATTTTCCAAAATGGGGGCTGGTGGGGAAACAGGGCAGGTCTATGGAGAAAGCGCATGCTCCACACCACCATGTGAAGGGCTTGGAGTGGCAGCATGTGTGTCAGGGCCTGCAATGGGGGAAGAGCACTTCACCCTTGCTCCACCCCCAGTGCCAGGCAGCAGGGGAATCCAGCTGTTTTTCCAGCTCCCAAAACCCAGACGCTCTCATGCTGATTGAACAATGGGCACAACCATTACTCCTCTGGACTTCTGTTCACACTATGGGGATAATTTTTCAGCCAAACTAGTAACTCAGTATTTATCTGATGCTTGAAAGTTTCAGATTCCAGTCTAAACTACCCAAAGCCACTCTGCTGTTTGCCTTCCTCCTTTTGTTGGCATGAGGAACATTTTCTGTGATAAAGGCTAATGGCTAGGAAAGATAGCCAACCCAAATATAGCAAGTTTTTATGAACAAACAGGCTGCACAATTGTGGCCCAGGCTCCTTTAGGTTCAGTTAATAATGTCTTGGGCTAGGATGGATCATGTGACTCTTAGAGTCCTTGAGAAAACCTTCCTCTCTGATTCTGTTCTTTGTTAAAAAGCTATCAACCACTTCTCCCCTTTGCTCTCCACCATGTAACACAATATCTTCAAATCTAGTTTAAAAATAAAGGTTAAGCCCTGCAAGTGCAAGAAAGAGTTGGAGTAGGTGTCTTTTTATGACAAAGGAAAGTCACAAAGGAGACATGTTAGGTTAACCAAAATGAACAGATCCAGTGGAAAACAGGCCACACAGTGAACTAATGTTAACACAAGCAAAAACAATTAATTTATCACAGACTTGGTGGCACGTCCACCTCCACAATCCCTGGAGTCCTCTCCAAGTGGTCCTGTGACACTAGAGAGAGACAGACAGGAGATTAAACTGGGCATTGAAGCAATAAGCGGGATGGACAATGTCTATCTGATACGCAGCACAAACTGGAACATCGAGAAAAACTAATGTGGCCTTAGGCACTGCCCACACCCTGCTCAACCTTCCCACTCAGGACTGATTAAAACAGCTCTCCTGAAAAGGTGATAGGGCAGATGATCTAAAGTGAGCAATGAGGCGCATGGTGGGGAAAGTAAACATGGGGATAGGGCTCAAACTTTGGCAGGCTTTCGATGTGATGGTCATGCTGGAGACATGAGATCCCATTTGTGAGCAGCCCCCTCTTAATGCCTTTGCCATCTTCCCAGGAAGGGATGGGAAGAAATCTCTACCCTTAGATGTCCCTTCCACATATCTCCCTAGAAAAGGATGTTCTAGGCCATGCCAAAAATACCAGCATAGTGTGTTTCCACACCACTGGCTTGATGGTTTGATCACTGCTCTGACTGTTCTGACAGGGTGAAAAAGAGGCCGTGAAAAAAAAATGTCAGTTACATTTTATCTGGAGAATCATTTGACAAAAGTTTGACGGAACAGTGTGAAGCTTTCCCTGGTATGGGACTAGGACATCCACTGAACTGGAAGGAGGCCAAAGGGCAGAAATCAGAAGGGTTGTAAAAGATTCAAGTAGAAATATTTTTGAGCAAGATACTTTTCACAGTTTAAATCCATTCTTGTTCTCAGGTGATTAAAATACCTTCCCAGAAACTAAGGATAATTACTCTCTTGCCCTTGATGCTGGACATGTCATTCAGTAAACTTTTTTAACACCTTGTATTAAGAAAGATAACATTTCCAAACAGTGAGAAAATAACCTGGGGTTTTTTGTATTTCTATTTAGTGTGGCTGTGGCAGTAAGAGCTGCATCCACAAAACAAGCATTAGAGAACCCAAGTAAGCATTGGTATTGCCTCAGAAGATCAGAGGTGTTTAGCTCCCTACCCTATTAGCTTCTGCCTCCCACCCTGCTGTATTATCCCCAAAATCATGTTGTTCAGCAGAAGAGATTTTGCTTGAGAAAGAATGGTGTCAAGGATGATGGAGCTGAAGACCTCTTCCCCAGCATGAGCCAGCTGTCCCTGTGAGCTGGGGGGGCTTCAGGGCACTGCACAGGGACACCAGCACCATCCTTGCGAGGATTTTGCAAGGACCAGAGAGTCCCATGCCCCACGCCTGGAGCAGCCACGACTGCCATGTCTCTGCTGGGAAACTAAAGGGGTTAAATGAGGCACTAGAAGGTCCTCCAGGCAAATGTTCAGCTTTTAAATCAAGCTCACAGAATTCAAGAGATGGTAAATGCTTCTCAGCATTTTAGTCAGCTGTGAAGGGACTTATATGTTATGTTGAATTAGGACCAAAAAATTTTGCCTGACTGAGATATGCTTTTTACAGCAAAGAGCATGGATAATCTAGTGGACAAAGCGCATTTTTTTTCATCTGAAAGGTTATATCAGTTTTAAGATTTTTGACAAATTTTAGACATAAACAGGTTAACAAGAAAATAGCAAAAAGATGCTACAAAAGTTAGAGATGTGTCCTTGAATGCCTTATTTTCTTCTCTCTTAATGTTTTGACTTTTTCTGCTGTTAAAAGACCCAAACAACAGTGTTAAAGGGGAAGATTTCAAAGTCTGCAAGTGTCATTAGATGAGGAGCCACAACATATCATATGGAAACTAGAATTGAAGAGGAAAAGATTTCTATCATTTAAGACCCTGGTCTTGCCAAAAGCAAATGTAGATGAATGCAGACTGACAAGCCCTGGAATAAAGAACCAAACTGACAGACTATCACCTAAAAGAAAGATTCTTCAGCATAAAAAGAGATCGGAAGTTATTACACAAAAATCCTTTAAAGCCTTTAGCCAAGTAACCAGTTGTAGTAAAGAAAGCAAAAAAAGAAGTTAGGTAGTATTGCTAAAGGAATATAAATCAAAGCTGTTGGTATTATCACTATCATAACATAGTAGCTAAACTTGCAGAGGGAATACATGGTACACTTTAAATGCACGTACACAAGAAGAAAATACAAGTTTCTTTCTGGCAGGCTGAGCAAAAAAGCTACAAAATACTAACGGCAAATGCAAGGTTTTAATCAAACTGGAAGTCAGAGGCACTATCTGAGGTCCTTCCACCAGTCAATATGATTATTTAGATGAAGGATTACTTGAATCATTACTAATAGTTTTAATTTAAATTTTGGACATGCACATCTTAGCACTGTCATCAGGGAGTAATAAAACAGAAATTCAATATTGAGCATTCCCAAGAACTCTACATTAGAGGGTTATAGCTGCTTCTGTAGGACAGACCAGCTATAAGTGAGTTTTCCCTTTCACAAAACAGCATCTTCTATTACAATTGCTGTCCTTCTGGATTATTATCTCTAGCTTTAATTAATAAGTAGGCAGCAAGTCACTGAAATTGCTGGATTTTCTCTTAATGCCTTTGTTAAACTCCCTACAGGTCACTGAAGATATAATTCAAAATTACGAGGAATGCATATGCCTGGGATATATGTCTTAAACACAATACTGATGACATATGAGTCACACTATTGTCTAGTTTAGTATTGTTTAACAAAAATGTGTTGCACTTTCCTGCAGATTAAGAAATCCTATGCTGAATGTTCTTAGATCATGTTTTTATAGATTTCATGTTTACCATGTACAACTATGTTTGTCTAACTTAGTTTAGAAGGAAAAAAGAATGAAAGAAAATCTTTCTGGGTGGGTTTTGTTTTGTTAAGGTTTTATGCAATACACTTAAAATCTCAAGACTCCTCAAAGTCTTCTGGCAGAAGACACAGTTAAAAGAGATGCTAATAAAAAAATCACTCACTTAAGAACAAATACATACTCATAAATAGCTACAGACTTTGACCAGGTATTCCATGAACAGTAGAAGATCTCAAATACTGGATTCCCACACCGAAAATGAAACTCCTTCACCAGTTTCCAAGGGTTCACACCAGATAACTGTTAAAGAAAACACAGGAGCTAATCTCAGCAGTTGGTAAAACACAGAAAAAAGGTAGATTTCAATTTTTTCTCTCAGCATCATGAAGTTAATGGAAACAAGAAGTAAAATGAAGTCCACGGAAAAAGAAGCAGCACTATTCAATTGATGGCAAACTATAAAAGGAAGAAAATGCAAGTAGTAACCGATGCAGGAAACAAGTATGATGACATTTGACAGTCTCAGTAGCCTTCATGTTCTTTTAAAATATTCTTCATGACTTTGTATGTGAAATATATTTCTCTGTTACAGGTTGGTCACAGAATTTGCTTCAGATTTTGCTATCTGCAGGTCGCCTAGTAATTCTGAGCTTCATACCAAATTTCCTCTGCCAGATTTTCCATTGGGATAAGAACTAGAGTGGTTTATACCTGCTGAGAACCCAGTCCTTTAAATCATGTTTTACCTCACTTGTAACACGAGGTGATTATGTCTCTCAGACTGTCCTGGAGGCCCTTATCAAGATCAGACCTGGCTGCTGTGCAGAGAGGAAGCCTGCAGTGTCCCATCAGCACAGCTGGCACAACGTGGACCAGCGCAAGGGGCTCACTTGCCTGACCTGCCAGCGGATGCTCCCTGCAGGCAGGAAAGAGCCTTCAAGGCAGCACCACATGCCAGAAGGAGAAGAAGACCAACTGTAGGCTGCTAACAGCTGCTCCCGACCCCACTGCCATCCACCCAGAGAGGCACTCTGAAAAGCCAAGCTTTAGTTTTGCATAGATTGTAAATATGCTACACCTTCAAGTCTAACAAAAACAAAGAGCATCACTGTGAAGCAAGCATCAAGAGCTTCTTTCCACTTTCTCCTTACAACACTGCGAATTCTGTCCATGTGTCTCCCCTAAGATTAGTGTGAACTGCTGCTGGCTGGGGAGGACTCTGAGAGGGCTCAGCATGACTGAAAAATGTTCAGTTGACTGCCACTTTTCTGCATAGAAAGCTCCTTCTAAATACATGAACTAATATGAACTCTATGGCAGGAAAATAGAGGTTGGTCTATGACTGTAGCAGTGTAGCAGCACACCACAGGAAAAACATGGAAACAACGCAAATCTTAGTCACAGCACTGAGATCCCGCAATGCATTTGCCTGTGACTCAGGTAGGAAATCAGCAGATTTTCAAACAAAGCCTGACATGAAAAAGCAACTTAAACTCCAAATCAGCTGAAGTATAAATTGCTTTCTCTCAGTATTTTTAAGAAAACAAAGCTGTAAGGTGGTGTCAAAGTTGTTATAAAAAAATACAAAATGCTTCTCCACTTTTTAATGTAGGGTTTTTCAAACGATGGCAGCAGTCTGTTTTGCTGTGTTCAGAACTGCTTCCCTGTCCTGAGCTAAGTGAATAATGCCTTTCACACAGCAGTGAGACAAAACAGTTCATGCAGCCTTTCTTGGTACTTCACAGAACAAAGCATCCTAAGAACCCTAACAATTAACAGCTGGTAATTCTTGTCATCTTTTTCTTTATGAAATGGGATGAATAATAACTTGCTCAAATGGTAGAACACATCACGCATTCCATCCTCTCCCAACCCCAGATTTTTAAGAAGCCCTAATTCACGGGCAGATGGGTAGCACATGAGTATTACTGCCTCACACAGGCTAAAAGTTGCATCTTCTCACGTTCCTGCTTTAAAAATATTCTTTGTTAAGCAGATGTGGGTGACAGTATGTAAAATATCATGGAAAACAATTATAGCAGTTGAAGACATTTCCCACTTTGCAGTGTTTTGTCAGCATACACACTGAGGTTAATCACTTGCAAGACTTGCATTATTCAAAAAAGCCTACAAGAAAAAAAAAATCATACATTATGGTTTAATTAACTGCTAAGCCGTATTCCTGGGGCTATCTGCACTTTGCTCATAAGTAGCCATTGGCACCTTCCCACATGACAGCCATTAAAGGTCTTCTTCCCTTCAGCATCCCTTCACACAAAGTAAATACTTAATCTCATATAACAATACCATCTAGTGGTAAAATATATTCATTACACTTAGAATCTCTGTCATGTACGTTCCTACAGGACCATCGGATACACACAGGGAGAGCAGGGCTGGCAGAACACATCTCTTCAGGCTGCCTGTACACACATCTCAGCCCAGCACCGTAACAAATTCATAATTCTTCATTTCATCTAAACATATTCATAGCTTTAAGCATGTGCATCACTCCATGTAGCTTGTGAGCTTGTACCCCTCAACAGGATATTAATATATTGATGCCAGAAACCATCACCTAAGGAGCAAGGACACAGAGCCACACTGAAAATCATCTACTCACTGCACATCGCTACCTGTTATGAGTGTGCTGGCCGCACATCTGGAACAACAGTGTGCCCACTGCTCCTGGATGCCATGCGATAATATAAGAAACATAATTTTCTCCTGTCCTGAACAGTGCAAATAGGAAAAAAGTGCTTACTCCTCTCTACATAAAGACAGAAGTTGTATTCCAGTGGTATCCTGAACCAGCCTCCTTTGCATGACTCCACTTATTCATGATATCTAAAAAGAGTGAAAATTGAACATAAAGGCAAATTGTTACATTTAGCTGCAACCCCTTAAGGAGAGTTGAATGGTTTGGTACCACAGAATAAAAGCTAGAGTGAGTCAGCAAGGCAGAAAGATGACAAATAGAAAACAGCAACAACTTGTTGTACAGAACAATAAATACTGGTTACATTGATGATGCAGAGCTAAAAAGCTATTTGACGTGAAAATTATTCAAAGTTAGAATCTTGTACTAATGAAATGGGACAATTTGCTCTACTTCAATGGGCTTTGAGGGAACATTAGTACATTGTAAACAACATATTAACAGAGAGTGCATATTTGTGAAGGGCAAATTAAGTCAATACTCAAGCTGTAGGAACAATTTAGCACATAAACCAGTGCCATGCACAAGCCTGGCTTGGCCTCTTGAATTTTTCTCTCTCAAAAAGAACTAGCTTTGCCCAAATGCTGAAACATCCCTATACTCAGGAAAAATAAAACATTAAACATGCACCCCACCAACTTACATAAAGATCCACTCATGGTAAGCAACAAAGTTCTGCTCAGGATGAAACAGGAGATTCTACAAAATCTCTGTTGTTTGAAATACGTTCTTATAAAATCAAGTAAATGGCTTTCACAAAGCATGATGATCTAGAAGCCTTCTTCAAACTTTCATTGGAGCTGTTGCTTTTTTTCCAAGAATCCCCAAAACTATTTAAATGCTTGCCTTTCTCACACTCAAACCCCCTTAATTATCTAACTCAACAAGACTAATAATGTAACTATCACCCTGTGAAAAATTGATGTACTTCAGAATCTCCTTTAATTAGCCACTTCACTTAATGAAAAGAACAGCAAAAGAAGCAAATTTCTAAACATGAAACATTTATTAGCCAGCAATAACAACTTCCTATTAAATAATGGTAAATTAGCAACAGCAATGAATGCAACAATTGTTTAGAATGCTATTAAGAGTTAAGATGTTAACAAGATAATATGGTGGCAACCTCTTATGAATAAAAAATGATGGATAATATTATGTTTTAAGAGATTCCAAACAGAAATGCCACTGGCATCATGCAGTTTGTCTCCAACATACATTTCTGTCACCCTCAAATATACAATTACATTATCATGAGCTTCAATTTATTATTTTAGATGTTAGTTACCAGCTCTAA
The DNA here is from genome assembly GCA_013400335.1 of Eurystomus gularis. Lineage (NCBI taxonomy): Eukaryota > Metazoa > Chordata > Aves > Coraciiformes > Coraciidae > Eurystomus > Eurystomus gularis. Next base: position 204,835 of record VZZY01012669.1, read on the forward strand.
TACATTTTGGTTTTTAAATCTATTCATAAAGCTCTTTGCATGGACAACTAAAATTAATTTGAAACTCAGCCTTAACAGAATCAATATTTAGTTGGTATCTGCAATCTGTTCAAGACTGTTTACACAGGAAAAACATATGTTTCATTGCTGAATTTGAGGCAGGAATTGACATATTCTATTCCCCAAGGTTTCAAAAACCGAGAGACTTAGGATAGAATACTTGCCGGCACAAGATTCCTAAAGCAGCATACCTGCTCTGCTCAGCTCACCTGCACTCTGCTCCTCATACCAACAATCCACACCCAGGTCTCTACAAAGTTTAAACCTGTCAGTAATTATTATTGGCTAACATAATTTCATTCAATGAAATCAAACTCTGAGGCCAGGCCTCAGAGCTAATCTATACCACTAAATGAAATTCCTTTCCATTTTTCATTTTCAGAGAAAAGTTACATTTATGGACATATGATTTGTCATTGATTCTTTGCTGTTACTTGTACTTAAATTAATACCTTATGACATAAACTTCATCACACTACATCAGACTGTCATAATTGTTATAGTCATAATTGTTATATCATAAAAAAAACTTCTTGCATACTGTAGAAGCACTAGAAGTAGCAATCAATCATGAAAAATAGTTTTCACTCATTCCCACCTTCATAATTCTTAAGTCAAAAATTGAAAGAGGTCAATCACCACCTAGCATATAAAAGCAAATATTGAACGGGAAAACATTCATATCTTTGTATCTGCAGAGATTTATTACAGAATCATAGAGATAACTTCCTTGAAAGGGAATGCCTCAATATTTTCCTCTCTTAAAAACTGACTAATGGAATTCTTAAACTCTTTTAGCATATTAAAAGAAATCATCGAAAACTTTCATTACACAGCTTTCAAGATTTCCTGACATCTGCTGAAAGGACATCATGGCAGGGCACAAGTGCTCAAGATTTCTGAAGGTGTCAGCGAGAACCTCTTGATACAGGTACTGAGTGGGCCAAGCAAGGTGATGCTCTCCAGCATCTCATTCACTGACAAGGGAGAGCTGGCTGGGGATGTGATAGTGAGTTGGCAGCCACGGCTGTAGTGACTATGTAATTAATGGAGTCCAAGGCCCTGGTCAGAACAAAATGGAATACCGCAAAGGTCTAGCCTTGATCTACCCCACTTAATACTTTTGTCAATGCCCTGGAGGAAGCAGCAGAGAGTATGTTCATCTAGTTTGCAGATGACACCTAATTGGTAAGGTGTTAGCTGATACCCTGGAGGGCAGAGATGCCTCTCAGAGAGACTCAAGTGGGCTGGAGAAACAGGCTGAAAAGAACTTTGGTAAATTCAGCAAGGAGAAAAGCCAAGTGCTGTCCCAGGGAAGGAAGCGCCCTTGCTGCATCCCAGGATGGAGAGGGACAGGCTCTGCAGCGGCTCTGCAGCAGCTCTGCAGAAACATCCCTGGTGGGTAGCTGAGCATGGTCCAGCCCTGTGTCCTGGCAGAAGGGACAGCCACCAGCCTCCTGGGCTGTATTAGCAGGGGCACTGCCAGCAGATGAAGGGAAGGGATCATTCTCCCTTAATCCTCCACTCAGCACTCACTAGACCTCATCTAACTGTGTTCAATACAAGAAAGACAAGGATAAACTGGAGGGAGCTCAGCAGTGGGCCCCTATGAAGGTCAGGGCTGGAGGACTTGCCCTACAAGAAGAAACTGAGGGATCAGGGCTTACTTACCCTAGAAAAGCTTTAGGAGTACCTAACAGCAGCCTGCCAGTGACCTACAGGAAGGTTAATGAGAAGACGGAGCCAAACTCTTCATGCCATGAAGACAAGCATGAAGACAATGGGCATAACCTGAAAGGTTCAGAATGGATTCAAGGAAAAAGATTTCACCCTGAGGGCAGTAAGGCAATGGAGCAGGTTGCCCAGGGAGGTTGTGTAGTCTCTCTCTTGGACGTTTTCAAGGCAAGACTAGATAAATCTCTGCACAGCTCAGTCTGACTTCAGACTTGACCCTGTGCAGGAGTGGACTTCTGAGGCAACTTCCACTGAATTACAGTGTGATCCTATGGTCCTAAAACTAAGTGATAACCTATCTCTCTCATACCTTCCTATAGGATGCAGCATGTAAGCTGGATAAATAACTAGAAGCAAATATCTTCCATTAGTTTGAAAGCAGAGTGGTGTCTATTCATGTTAAAATTAGCATAAATAAATACAAATAAGGATACACTGTCACTGTTCAAATACTTCCATTTTAGCATTTTATGCCTTACCCAATATTTCTAATGAAGTTTTGTTGCTATTTTGAAAATAATTATGCAGGCAAATGATTACTCACCTTTCAGTTGCTCAGTAATGATAACCCTCAAAAACATCTGGATATTCCACAGTTTGAGGATTCACTGACCACAAAGTAATTAATGCCCTTTTCAACCAACTCTTTAGTTATTTTCTCAAATAAACCAAGAGGAAGAATGCACATGAACATTCATACTACCAAGGTGCACGTCTGTTCTGGTCCAAGATTAGACTAAAACTACTCTTTAATTTTTTTGTTGTAGTCATAAAGATTAGTCACTACAGATTTTACTTCATTAATCATCTTGGTTTTTTCCTTATTATGACATTTATTAGCAAGCAAAAATTTTCAAGGATTCTTGGAACACATGTTAGAATTATATGCCCCACTACACATCTTATATATGAGCAATTAAGAAACTACTTCTACATAAACTACAGTAAGTTTTATGACAATCTTCATTAATTTCTGGAAGACAATTTTTCACTCATTCTGGAAACCACAAATCTTCTTTCCAGTATCTGGACCATTCTGACTTTTTAACAGATACAAGAGCACAATCACCATTACAATCACAAGAAAAAATTCAACCATGTAAAAATTATAATGTCCAACTCAACACTACAGCACATTTGCTCTGTTACCTTTGCCTCCTTCTGTCTACAGACACTTTTCTCTATGTAATATTTATCCCCATGACAAATACATGGAATAAAATGATGTTTGGACATAAAATATCTAAGTACATACATAATCCAATTTGCAGTACTTTTATGTGGACCATATGTATTCTAGAAATACAGTTCAAAACTCATCTTTTTGCATTTCCCTCATGGCAGTACACAGTTTAAATGTCAGATCCTCTCTTGTTCCTGGGCAGGTCATACATAGATGTGAGCTGTTGAATGCTTCAGATAAGTACACAGGACTGCTCTGATGCTCTCACTGAGAGTTCCCCTATAATAGAGTGATTATTCATAATATTTTGCTATGTCGTTCTTAATTTGCTGGTGAGCTCCATTAGCCTCATCATAGGATCTGAAGGATCTTCCACCTCAGCTCTCTCTTTTCTGAAACTCTCACCTTTGTCCTTCATGAAAAAAGATCAGATTTCTCTCCCCAGTTTTACCACATGCCCTTGAAGTATCTCTGTAATGGCCATTTCAGCAATTCAGAGCGTAAGAAACACATTGCCGTGAAGACGAACAAGAGATGAGGTCAGCTTCTTTTTATGGACTGCAGAAATCAAATGAAAATACCAGTGGGTCTGCTAAGGGCACGAAATACAAATTTCCACATCCCATCAGAACAAGATGGCCTGCTACTGTATTCCATCATGCACAAAACATTCATTAAATATTGTAAATAAAACTTACAGATGCCTACATGTGGCAAGCTTCTGCATTTTACACAATAAGAAAAAAAAAAAAATCTAGTGTCTTTATCTTTGCATTTCCTTATCTAGGTAGTAAGTGCAAAAAACAAACCCAGAGGCCTGGTGTAATAACAAGTTCTACCAAGAAAGATCTGAAATATGAAGCTGCCACTATAGCTTCTATTTTCTGCATGCAACTTGATGCATCTTAGGATACAAAGGGAGCAGTTTTGATTGTATGCATTTTTAAAAGAAAGATCAAAAAAAGACCAAGGTTTATTCGGTTGATTCTTAAACGATTACAGAAAAAGACAACCCACAGTTCTATTGTTTAGTGCTGCTCCGCAAAAGTTTGATTGCTTCAGGTTTCCTCTTTACACATGCAAAAGACAAATTAAATGAGGGGCATTCCCTTATAGAGAGAGCTGTGACCACTACCTCAGATTAGCAAAAAGCTGGCACAGAAACTCCTCTTCAAAAGGTAAGGCATTCTCAGCAGTCCCCTTTAATGAAAATATTTATTTCTCAAGACTGATGAAGATAAAGCGCAGATCACATACAGGATGGCTCGAAGCACCTAATGTGGATGCTCTGAACTGCCCTCTGGGTGTGCCCTATGGTCCTTATTGACTAGGAAAAGCCATGGGAGGACTAAGATAGCTGTCTGTAGCAAATGAATAGTAATAAATTCTTTAAATATAGTAATGATTTTTTGATTTCCGAAGTACTCAGTGACTATTTGTCCTCTGCTGCACTGACACATTGTCTCACAGTGGTGCTGTGTAACTTTTATAGAGATACACTCCACTGAATTTTTGTTCCTCTCAAAGAAGATTTTTGGAACAGGGCACATATAAAGGTCTCCCAGTATGTAAGAGCTTGCATCTGCCATACCCTCCTCTATGGAAAGCTTTGTTGTATGCCAGTTCACTCATACCTAGCTTCACCATTACATAGTGGCTAAGCAAAATGAGCATGTTTATGGGGAAAAATGGCATGGAATAAAGCGGCAAAATAACAAAAATAAGATTATATTTAAGAATAAAGATTTGGTTTCTTCATCTTCTTAGCTAGCTTCAATCTCTCCTTCTCCTAGTTCAACTGAAAATTCTCTAACTTAAAATGGAGTTTCCTCATCCCAGGTGAGCGCTACTCATGGAGAAGAAACCAAGGATGAACCAAGACCCTCTCCTACGCCTTCACAGCCTTGCAGGCTTTAGCATTGCTTAATTCTTTCTATATTTGGCTATAATACTATGACTGTGTGTGGTGGGTTAACCCTGGCTAAGCGCCAGGTGCTCACCAAACCACTCTATCACCCCCCCTTTCCTTCCCCTCTCCCTCCTCAGCAGAGCAAAAAGAAAGGGGAGGAAAATAAGATGAGAAACAAAAGCAGTTTAATAATAACAGAAGCAAAGCCAAGCAAATCCGCACACGGAAGCAAAGGAAAACAAAGTTTTATTCTCTACTTCCCATCAGTAGGTGATGTTTGGCCACTCCCTGGGAAGTAGGGCTCCAA
>VZZY01012669.1:210209-224723 GCA_013400335.1 Eurystomus gularis
TTGGGAAGAGCCTTGGTGCTGTGCGAGCACTGCTCAGCAGTAGTCACAACATGGGTGTGTTATCAGCACCCTTCTAGTTCCCAGCACAAAAACACTGCTGCTATGTGGAAAACCAGCTCACTGTGTATTTAACATGGTTAAACAGTGAGAATTATTTAGTGATAATTTAGCATTAGGAGAAATACTAAATGCACAAACTGCTTATTTCATTCATAGCTATTCTTTTTCTACAAATATCATATAAAGACTGATCACAGTATTATTAGAAGCCCTAAAATTTAGAATGGGGTAGTTCAATGTAGCAGTGCATCCTCCTCTGCCTCTTTTTGGTGTTGACGGACACTGTCACCCAGGTTCCTGTTGTTCTGACTGTGTAATAAACAGCCAAACGCCAGCAGAACAACATAAAACACGTCAGCTTGGGCCCGAAACCATGGCAGGCACTATCTCATCACTTACTCTTCCCTCTGAAGTGTCACACAGACATAGCCTGTCATACTTTCATATGAGCCAATCCAGCAAAAGGGTGAAGAAAAAACACCAGGTTTGTAAAATGGGAGTCTCAGAACAGAAGAAAAGGAGATGGAGAAAAAAGATGGAGAAAAGAAAGCTAAAGGCAAGAAGAAGACTGGCCTGGTAAGAAACAGAGAGTCCAAGTGACCATACATACAAATTAATTTAGGGACAAATGCTTTATTCTCCACATGATCTCCACACAAGTCCCCTTGACATTACAGGGAACGGAGGAGGCTGGCCTCAGCGTATACTCCATCTAACAGACTATAAAATAAATGCAGAATCTCGCTTTTTCCTCTCCATGAATTTGCCATGCCAGATCAAAGAAGTGGGAATTTGGGACCAGTGCAGTACTGATGCAGCTGGCAGAGTTGTTTATTTGAGAGGCTAAATTCAACCTTCGCTTGGTCAAATAACTTAATTGTGCTTACTGGGAGCCTGCTTTTTAAAAGGTTCAATTTTTTCTGCTGCCAAGAATCAGAGTTTGCTTTCAGGATGTTGAAATTATCTCAGGGGAAGGCTTTTGTCAGCCAAACCATTCCAAGAATATTCTTAATTGCTTTCCACACTCTTGTGAAACAGGAGATTATGCAGTAAATCCACATTCTAAACCAGAAAAATTAAGGAGACAGAAAAGTGCAAAAACAACCTGACAGACAAAAATAACAATCTTAACCACATACGTTAAAGCAACAGAATGCAACTTCAGCTGTCATAGAATTTTTAACAATCACTGTGCCCCCCATGGAAAACAACAATCAGGTTACATCAGTGATAGAACATACACTATGCAGATCCATTCAAACAAATTGTACAGGTCACTATTTGAAAACTATTTGACTAGTCTACACAGACGCATATTATCTTTATTTGTAAAGTGTGCCATAAGTTAAACAGAACTTGTAACATATAGAGAGCCTTCCGAAGAGTAAATAATTCTTTTTTTTCTCTTGGTTTGCCTTTATTAATATGTCAGAAGTTTCAGAAAGGATGAGATTATCTTTCATGCTAGAATAACAATGCTGACACAACAATATCAAAGCTATCATTGAAAAACATTAGTCTGCCTATAGTTTTCCTCTATTCTACTGAACTACAAACATATCTGACTGGGTTTTGGCAGCAATGCCTCAGTATGAAGGTAGAGAACAGGAGCAGTTGAATACAGCCTCTGTAATCAACAGCCTTATACTCTTCAAAATGTCTAGGATTATGTTGGGAAAATTCAGATAATTTCTCAAGTTCAAAGAACAAGGAATCAGAAAGTTTTGAGGACAGACTGGTTAAAAACAGAATGCCTATAAGTATTATGAATCATTTAATACAGATATGGGTGTAGATGGGTCAGATAGATATCAGTCTAAATTCATACAAGATGTGACAGGTTTTGTCTCTTCAGTGACTCTTCTGTCAGCTTGAATAATTTGCAGAGGAATATATCTGCTTTTCCCCCACCTCTACAGAAGCATCTCGTTCTGTCATTCAGTAAATATAAGTATCTGAGCAGCAGCCTTTTCTAAATCTGTTCACAAACATACTCATGCGCATGTTCGAAAATAATTGTACAGGAAGCTCTGAGTGTTTACGTGACTTCTATGCTTACAAAAAAAGTGTAATTTATAAGTATTCCCCAATCATTTTCCTTGTAAACGGAATACAAGAAGAGCAATCCATAATTAGTGGCAGCTCAGCTTAAAGCCAGGGAATGCTGATATACAAGAAAATTTAGGGGTCTGCCACAAAATCTTCCAGGCTCGAAGCAATCTTAGGTGAGACACTTGCTAAAACAGGCAGATGACAGGAACATGCAATACAGGTTAGCCGATGCACACCATATGAAATACTGCCGCCTACAACCATGTTTAAAATTAGCATGCCACTCACCAAAAATAATGACAGTTTTTCGGTACATTATGTTATTTCATATTAATGTGGAGTGAGTTAGGCTGAAGCAATGCACATAGAAAAGCAGAAGGTCTGTAGTGTCTCCACTACTCCTGTATAAAAGATATCTACGGGACTCATAAGCCAGAGTAAGGTGTGCCTGCTTGGAAGTGATTTAGAGATATTTGATCAAGTCCTCAAACAGAAAATACATTTTATTATATTCAATCTCATTAAATAACTCCTAATTAAATTTCCTATAGATTAGAAATATATCCTCAGAAGCTGGGTATTTTCAAATTCAGTTGATATAGTATAGTTAGACATCTATGAGGCCTTTGACACAGCACTGTCTGACGTACTGATGAAAATGCATTTCACAAAATCAATTTACCACATCTTTAATGGATTAAAAACTGATTTTATAGATCTCAAAAATAATTCTTCTCCAGCTGTAGTGTTTCTAGTGGAATCTCATAAGATCTGTTCTTGATCACAGACAAAAATATTACTGTGTAAAATTATTGTTCATAAGATTTGTGGAACTTGTCTTAATCTGAAATAATGTTAAGAAAAATCTGGATTCTACGAAGTGGCTAGATGGTTTGGCAACCTGGGCTTAATTGAATTACTGGTACTTTAGACAGAAAACTCTATAACAAGAGTTGAATTATTCACATACTTATTGTATGAGAAACTTTACTTTGAAGAATTTAGGAGGTAAGACAAGTAACAAGGTAATCATAGGTGTACAACGTGGTACAGTACCATTACTTTTATATTTATTTTTAGTAACTGTTGAATGGGACACTGATGGAAACGCTGTTCTGTGCACTGCAAGGTATTACATATTACAAGCCCATCTGCAGAGTAAATGAACAGGGAGAGGAGTTCCCCCAAATCTCTCTTTTTTGCCCTGAAGCACAGTTCTTTGGGAAAGAAGAGATGCTTCTGACCCCTCCTCCTCTAGAAATAAAGTAGCAGATGTCAAAAGAGATTGCTGGTAATCAGAAGTAGAGAACTCATTTAGAAAGTAACACCAGGGTATATAAGCTAGTTCCCAAGCAACTGCATCACTGCTTACAAGTGCAGAAAAAGAATGGCATGTGATTTTCACGTATATGGAAAAAGAATCCCATTGTATTTGCATAAAATAAGATAAAATGGCCAGACCCCATATAATGTATCAAATAACATCCTTCAGTATATCTGCACAAACACTGAAGTTTGCAGCTGAGGTAGTAAAATAAAGAGGCAAAAAAAATTAAAATAAATGAAAAAAGTTTTCTGTTCAGCAAACAAAAAAAAACCTACAACAAATCTGTTTAAACTCATAAATTTCATCTGACTCAAAAGGGCATTCTTTATAGTTTCAGTGTCACATTATTCAATCATTTTAGAATTCAGATCACTTCAAAAGAAAAATGTCATTTCAAAGTAAAAATCAAGTCATTTAATTTCTATAACATTAGAACTTTCTTTGTATTCCTGAAAACAAAAAAAAATACATGGATGTTTGCCTTAAATACTGGGAACATTTCAATGTTTTAAAAAATCTCTTTATCTCCAACCAAATCTGTTTCTCAGATTACATACCATTTCACATTTCAGCCTCTCCTTATAACATCACTGAACCTGTAAATCAGGTGAAAATGTATTTCAGAATATGTAAAATAAAAAGGTTACACTGTGTAAATTATAATCTCCAAATGTAGGTGCCTCATTATTTCACTCAGTTTTTCATTGATCTTTTCTATCATTCCCATTTTGAAGGACTGCATGTAAAGGCTGTGGAAGAGGCGAGGCAAACATTATATTAAATGGTATTTTTCTCTTCTGCAATGATTATACAAAGAGAAAGTCAAAATGAGTGTAATGACTCATAAAAGATTAGCAAAATGTCACGTGTAAATGGCACTCTTGTGATGACATCTAAAGAGGAACCTCACTGGTAATGTTATGTTCGACAAACCAAAACCATGACAGAAAGCAGTAAAAGATTGGAAAAAAATCTCAGCCTAATGTAGCTCTGAAGAGAACTCTCATTCAGCAGGTTGAGATGGGAAGAAGTTGTTCCACTCCAGTAATATTGTCATGGTATGCATAAGTAAGAAATGCACATAGGTACACCTGCGTGCTCTGGACACTCTTGTGTTATTGATTTCCAAAGTCCATTAGAAGCTTTCTATAAGAGCTGCATGGCTAAATCCCAGAGACAGCAATAAAAATCTCAAGCATCCATTTAAAGTATTTAAAGACTGCTTACTTTTGAGTCTCATTACATATAATGAAATCTTAGATCTCTATTTAGACAAACTATACGCAACACATAAAAAGTAAGAGCTTCTCAAAAAAAAAAGAGCAAAACTTAATCCAAAATTTAAAACCCCATTCACTAAGAGTAAACATTTTGAAAAGTCTGTCCCATCCACTTTTGATTGAGCACAACAGAAACATAAGCATAAGCTTGTGAGACCTTTATTGAGACTAATATCCTTTTATTAACCTAAACATTGTGTTAAAAAACTGGTTTCTGCCTCGTATTTCTCAAGTGGGACCTCAGTTTAGAGTGGGAGGTTTTTTCTACCATTGTCACTGATACTTTCTGATTTGAGTTTGTTTTGATCTCAGTTACTGGACCTTGAAAAATAGATCAATATGAAGTCTTGAAGAAATTGTAAATAATGTGAATCACATTTACAGAGAAGAAACAGCAAAGGTTTGTCAGTTTAACGGGCATCTTAAATTGCGTTTAAAATCCATCATTAAATAGAAATGCCTGGCATGATTCTTTCAAAATAATTCAAAATTAGCTTCTATTACTAGAGAAAATCAACAACTGAAACATCAATGAAGAGGTATAATACTCTTTATCCTAGTTGGTGGAGGGGTCATGAGTGGCCTCTGTATCATTCCTCACATTCACACTTAATCAGATAAACAAAAGAATCTATTTTTTTTCAAATACTCCCATATAGTAAGCTCACAGGTCCTCCACTGAGACAGTTCCTATGGAGTCAAATCTTGGACTGAGATATTATGGGAAGTGGATTTGGTCTAGTCAACCTGTAATTATACCAGCAGTCAGCCTTACCAGGAAAAACACTAAGGGCATTTTGCCACCCTCCTTTGTCAAGAAAATGCATCATTCACAATTCACATCTTCTCTGAGAAGTTTTACTTTATTTCATAAACCACAGAAAGCTGATACAAGAGAGTCCTTTCCCTTACCAGAGGGCAATCTACTCTTCACAGGTTTCTCACTCTTGAAACCCAGTCTGCCTCTTCATGAGAGCAACTGTATGGGGTCAGAAATCACATCTCCTCCAGCAAATAGTTTCTAACAGTCACCAACAGCAGGAGCCTTTTAAGAAGTTTATACAGACCTTTTAACATGGTAAGCATGCAGTGATAATTTCCCCAGAACATGCTCCCAGCCTCCAGCAATTTGCATCTCAGTTAATTCCTCAGGCAGAGAAAGTATTGGTTTCGGTGGAGTTTTCTTCATGGAAGTGACCATTTCTGAAGCCATAGAAACTTAAGAGTCCACAGGATCCTGCAGCAAGCAGTTCTGTAGCTCAAGGACAAACCATGCAATGAGCACCCTCCATCACTTTGCAAGACCTGTCCTGCTTCTCTTCTCCTTTCGTCTCCTTCCTACATGGACTTGGGGGTTTTCTTTATTTCTGTCTCAGCACTCTGTCCAATCTAGGACACTTCAAAATTCCCTGATACCTAACTGATCAAACTTGCATGGAAGACAGCTGATCTGGTACAAAGCTTGATCTCTCCAAACATTACGAATTACATATGTCACCTGCCTGTCATGTTCATCTTGAGATCAATAATATTTCAGGGCTCCTCCTGAGAGACCACTAAGGCTCTCATCTTTTAATTAATAGTCTTGTTCTCTGGTTTTGTTATGTGAAGAAACAGTAGGTCACAGTATCACCTTATTTGGGTTGACTGCTTGCAATCTGTTGTACTTGTTGTCTTACTCATTTCTCAGGTAGTTAAGATACAAGCTCAGGTAAACAAAGATCAATTACCTTGCATTGTAACACCAAATCTGTTATGATAAACACAAAAAAAAGCCTAATCAGTCTTGGAAGATATGTTATAAGATATTACTTATAACCCACATTGCTAAGCATATGAGACAAATACGTAGGAGTCATGACAAAATTTTCAATTACTGGAGTTTGAGTGAGATCCCCAGCTAAGAGAACATGCTCTGCCGAGTGCCTGAAGAAAACCATAACCTCCACAGGGCATCACCATGAAAGGTACAGGATCTGCTGTGAGCCTGAAGGAATAATTAACTAGAGGTGGCCACAACACTGCAGACAGATGGCAAGGAACTAACCAGGGAATGAAGAAGTCCTTCCACAATGCTTTTTTGACAATTTAATGCAAACAATCTCCCATTCCAAAATGATCACCTAAAGTGAACCCGAACAGAAATACCTTTCACCACCAAAAGGGCACCTTAGTCACCGTATCTGTTCTCCCGAAAAGCTCACGCTGAAGTCTAAAACAGATTTCTGGCTTTGGAGGAAAACTTAAAGGAAAATGTTTTTATTCAGTTCCCTACCAAAATAATGACAAATTCCAAAAGCATGGAAATGTAGTTGATACTTTCTGGTAGTAGTTAAAATATTTTTCACTTTTAACTTCCATTGGGAATCTCAGTCAATTTATACGACAAGAGGAATCTGGCTCCTACCTAGGATAGTCAATTTTCAACCTTTGTCTTTTTCTATACTCCCAAGAATGTGTTCCCCATACAGGGGAAACAAGATCTTATAAGAAGCCCTGAATATAGAACATTCCTCCACCCAGATACCTTCAAGTGACCACTGAACAAGACACTCAAAATGCTGATCAAAATCATATACTTATCAAAAAAAAAAAAAAATCATAGCCACAACTATACTATGCTGTTTGGTTTATTGTCCATTTACAAATATATTTTTTTGTCAGAAGAGCGCAAGTACTCAAAGACTGCCATATGAAGCTTTGTCAAGATTATTGCTAACTTTAACAAACCTTAAACAAAATTTTGACTTGAAATGAAACACAAGTCTAAACAAGATTGGCCCAGCTTTGTATTTGTACAAAGATCTCAAAGTCTTGTCACTCCTGCAAGTAGAACATTTAGAAAGCCCTTGATGTAGGTTTTGAACTCAGAGGTCTTTCAGAATGGTGTAAGTTGCCAGAAAGCATAGTTTTGAAATCAGAGCTGTAAAAGGTAGAAAGCTTTGCTGGGACCACTGTTTTTGCCATGACATTACAGGGTAAGTTTCCTAGCCTTTCTCGGAGGCTGAAGAGCCATGCGAAATTCTGCTCACTCACTGGCACAGGCAAGGTGTGTTCTAAAAGAGGTCTCAGCACCTGGTTTGGTGCAAATTGAGTCTGCCTTTTGCTAAAGCAGCAAGAATTCTCTTGCAATAAGAAGTGTAGCAAGCACATACTGTCAAATGTTTTTACCGAAGCTGGCAGAGATGGAGACATCGTTTGCTGCGCCCCCTTGACAATTCTATTATTTGACTTCTCAGCATGTCTTGCAGGTGATACCATCTCCTGAGCTCAACTTCAGTCTCCTTTACACATCGAACAAACAGTGCCCTTCTCACAGTTACAATCTTGCTATAAACTGTGTGAAAAGTTCTGTGAAGTTATGCTGCTGGAAAGAAGCCTAACTTATCTGCACAGTTTCCAGGAGAAACTTCTTGTATAATCACAATATGCACCAGGACAGATCCTGGTTCAAAAATAAACGGCTACAATGTCTTACGTAAATCTGGGGGTTGAGTGAAGAAAGGGCAGTGATCTGGAGGTCATAAATATTCTGGCTATGCTCACTCCATATGCTCTGAAGTCCAACTATAAATAGCCTTCAAATTTCTACACATTTCAAGAAAGTTGAGTAACCCAGCTTTCACTTTGTAATGTGAGGGTAAAAGTCTAATGATGCCACAGAAGGGCAGAGGAAAAGAGCTGCTGAAGCCATGTAGACATCTGCTGAAAGGGTCCTAGCTGTGAATTTCCATAGAGAGAACCAGCTGGCTTTAACACAAACAAAGAAATGAGAAAGTACAAGGCCAGCCAGAACAAGGTCAGCTCTGTGTGGGGAGCAAGCAAAGCGGCTGAACGCTGATGTGAGTGGTCTAGGGGAAGGGGAAGGGAACAGTCACACACACCTCTGCTTCTGCCTATCCAATTCCTAGGAAATTCTACAGCTAGCTATGACTTTAGACTAATTTGCTTTTACATGTCAGTACAAGTTTTACCTATTTATGTGTTTGGGAGTAAAAGCACTGCAAACAGTTGGGTCATCTGCCAACCCTTCCCAGCCTATTTATTAATTAATTTCACAGAATCACAGAATAGTAGGGGTTGGAAGGGACCTCTGGGGATCATCTAATGCAATCCCTTGCTAAAAGAGGTTCACCTAGAGCAGTTTGCACAGGAATGCATCCAGGCGGGTTTTGAAAGTCTCCAGAGAAGGAGACTCCACAACCTCTTTGGGCAACCTGTTCCAGTGCTCCATCACCCTCACAGGAAAGAAGTATTTCCCTACGTTTAGGTGGAACCTCCTGTTTTCTAGTTTGTGCCCATTGCCCCTTATTCTATCACTGGGCACCACTGAAAAGAGTCTGGCCCCATCCTCTTGACAACTGCCCTTTAGATATTTATAAGCATTGATAAGATCCCCTCTCAGTCTTCTCCAGGTTAAAGAGACCCAAGTTTCTCAGCCTTTCCTCATAAGAAAGATGTTCCAATCCCCTAGCCACCTTTGTCGTCCTCCACCGGACTCTCTCCAGTAGTTCCTTGTCTCTCTTGAACTGAGGAGCCCAGAACTGGACACAGTACTCCAGATGTGGCCTCACCAGGGCAGAGTAGAGGAGGAGAAGAACCTCCTTTGACCTGCTGGTCACATTCTTCTTAATGCATCTCAGGATACCATTGGCCTTCTTGGCCATAAGAGCACACTGCTGGCTCATGGTTAACTTGTGGCCCGCCAGGACTCCCAGGTCCTTCTCCACAGAGCTGCTTTCCAGCAGTTTCATTGACTTTGAAACACCCTTCCAAGCAAAAGCTACTGATGTGCTGCATCCTGAAGCCGCCTTACTCTCTCTGTTTCCCCATGACTCTTTCTAACTTTCTTGTATTCCTACCAGCTGCTGGCACTGCCTATTCAAACCATTATCCTAGTTTTGGGCATCCCACATCCCAAGTAGTAGCTAGCTGAATTTGCACACAATCACTAGCACTTAGAGTGCCAAAGTTGCTTCTGTCATACTGCCCTTGCAACAGCTCTCACTGAGTTCTCAATGTGACAATGAAAAGGACTCTGTCATCTGTTTGGCTTCACACAAAAATGTCATCCATCACTTCGGAAATCACTTCTCCCACACCCCAAATTACCATTTTGGATAGATGCTGAATTTTAAATAAATATCCCAAGAGCACTGAAAAGAGAAGCTGACTCTTTTCCCCTTCTGTAACAATAAAAGCAGGTGAGTCACAGCATTTCAATAGGCAAAAAAACCATCTAATCAACATCAGCTTATTACTGGTCGTCCATATTAGCATGATACTTTTCTTTTGACGGTTACATCTAAAAGTCCTCAAAATATCCAAACAAAGAAAAAAAGCTACATATTACTTCTTCTTCAAAGACATTACCAAAAAATCTCAATTTAAATAATCTAGAACTACAGCCAATTTATTTTGAAAACACAAACAAAACAATTTTTTTATGAACAGTCTTCTATTCCAGGCAATCAAAGAAAGCCGATTATGAAATCTTGTATTTGATCCATTTTTCACAGGCATAGTTCAGAAAACATCTAGGCTCAGGCCACAGATCTACGCATACAACGCTTTCTTTGAGAAGTCTCTAGATGAGCTAAGCTCATCGATCTAAGATTTTGTGGATCTGAAGTTTTTGAAGGGCAGCCAAAAGTTCCACATCATTTTTCAGCTCCTTCCAGAACCTGAGGTTTTTGCTTCTTGTTTATAAAATACTTTAACATATTTACGTTGTAAACAACATTATGCTGAGACTTATTAAGTGTGAAAGGTCAAAAAAAGAAAAGCATCCTTAACATTTCATTTTCTATTTCAACTTAACCATTGAGGACAGATTTTATTCTAAAAAAGAGGTTTTGAGCTCTGAACTGAAAAATGAGTTTATGTTTATTTTTTTAATGTTGTCACACTCCTCTATCTAGTATTCCTTTCAAGATGCACAGGTTCAATTGCTTGGCCCCTAAGTTCACTGTAAGATACTTTCTGATAATATAAGTGTTCTCCACAGAACTCCTATTTCATGAACATTGTCTCTCCATAAGCCCTTTGAAGGACACATCATAACTGAAATGGGTAATTTTGATTGACTACATAAAGATTCTGAAAGCACTTGCTCAGCTTCAGACAGAGCACAAGAATTGCATACTACACTGGAGTACTCAGCAGTGTTAGATGTTTATTCAGAGTGCCAAGACCTTTTTCCAAGAGTCTGCTACCCCCAAGCAGCTCCCAAATGGAGAATGCTGGCTCCGATGTCATATGTTTTCCTTCAACCTTAACTGGCCCCATGTCAAAGAACACATTTCATACCCAACTCCTCTGTACTGTTTCTGGAGAAATTTCAGTCCTTCAAACTGAAGGGCTGAAAAACAGTACCTTCAGCCCAGATCTAAAAAAAATTTTTAAAAAATGAAGCCTGATTTACCAATCTTCCTACAGGAATTGTTGCTCCAATTTAAATAAGTGATCACTAGGGCTCAGTAATGCTCTTCTGCACCTGGTACAAGACACACAGTATATATTCCTGACAGAGGATGGTAAATTTTCTATATACAGAAGCATCAACAATACAGCAGTATCATGAAATCAAACAGAATGTGAGGTAAGATTTGTCAAAGGAGATATGTTTTCCTTTAAAATTAAAACAGGTCAATATAAATTGTCCAGGTCATCATCGATAACAGATAACTGTTCAAGCTCTCACTTTCCACAGTTTTGAAAATTGCTCTCCAAACTATGATGTGGAAATACAGCGTTTTCAATAATTAAAAGTAAGGTCATAAAAGCATTCCTCCATAGAATTTAAACAAAAATTAACACACATAAAGGGCCCAAACCTGTTAGTCCTGAACTACAGGAAAATATAAATTTGATCAGTGAAATTTTTCTGCCTGCAGCCAAAAGCACCTACAGAAAACTCAGGATTTGGTCCTCAGAATAACACGCAGCTGTCCTGATAGCTCTGTCTAGATCAGAAAAAGTGATTCAAATTCTGTTTTTATTAGCTAATGTGATTACTGCTTCAAGGTTGTTTCACTAGCGATCAAAACAGTCAGTGCCACAACTAAAAATGCATTGAATATAAATTCTTGCACTAAAGAGTCACATCTTTTTACCTTAAGGCTGTAAGAACTCTCCCAGGAATTCACAGTCCACAGCTGATTCTAACCCTGCAGCTGACACAACAGCATCTCCTGGCTAACTAAGCTTTCTAAACTAAAGCATAAAGATGAAGGTCCTTCTTGTCACCTGTACTGCATAATAGCTACAATCACTGAACTAAATAATCTGAACTAGAAATGCCAAGTCATCCTCTGAGCAATGAGGAAGCAGTCCTTACAACAGCTTGTTCAATGATCAAGACCTAAAAATGTTCAAAATCACATTTGGCTTGAAGCCAAAAATTTCAATTAAATGTTAGAGAAAGAAAAGGGAAAAAAGAAATTCAACACACAACACTACCTGCAATCAGCAAGCTACTTTCCCTTGGGAATGTTTTGCAGAAGTCTTTGCAAATAAAACCCACTGCAGATATCATTATAGTAAAGGTATTCAAAAACATTATTTAGGTGAAAGTTGTTCAGATATGGGGATTAGGTTTTTTGAGTAGACTATTTGAATACGAACTTTATTATGATTCCTGGGACTTCCTGGCTACCTTTGAAGCAACTTGTACCTCCAGAAATTTTTCAAAATTTTGACCTGGCAATACCTGCTTCTTTAGTATAGAGAAGGGTTTCATACAGATCTCAGTCAAGACTCCTCAGTGTAAATAGATTAACAAGTAGTTTAAATTTAATTTAATTGGGGAACTTGATTACAATACAGTGGTTTTTTTATCAGCATATGGGCTGAATTGTATGCACATAACCTTTTTACATGAACAAATGACAGTAAGTTATGCAGGATGTCTCATAATTTACACATGCGATCTTAATTTGTGCTTACAGAAAGTTTCCACTCAGAGTTGCAGAGCTGAAAATTATAACCAAGATCAAGAGAAGCTATAAGGACTCCAAATCCCTAGCATGAAGTACCATGGACATGCATCAGCTGAAAATGCAGACCCCTTGTCAAAAAAATGCTTTACTGGAGGGGATGGGAAGATTTAGTTTATTGGCTCTGAAAAAGACATCTGCATCACCCAAAGTAAAATCTGGCTTCTCATGTTGAAGTTTCATTCCCCTTAGCACTAAGCAGTACTGCTGGTGTAACCGAGTAGGTCAGCTCAACACTACAAAAAAATCAAGCGAGCTCCCCAGAAAGCAGACTTCAGGGTCTATGTTTAGAGTGGAAGCAGAATGAAAGTCAAGACACCAGTAAGAATATTTCTGATGCTCCCTCTATGCTGCCATGGAAAAGAAATGAAACTGTATGAAGAATTAAGTAAGTGTAGCAAAATTTCTTCTAGGAAATTATGCTAATATACTCATTTGTGAAGGCTTGTGAGGAAATGAAAGGTGAAACAATTCAGAAGGCCTTCCAAAGTTCTGTTATCTCCCTCCTTTTTTATTACAAAAATGAGAGCTGATTATAAATGCATCTACATAGCAATTGAAATGAAACCTGCCAAATGCTACAAAGGCAATGCTTCAAATTTAAGGCAAATAGTGAACCCAAGTTAATAATACAATCTGCTTAATCTCGAGAAAGATCTTAATGACCCTTGACAATTACTACAAACACAATATAGAATCATAGAATGTATTGGGTTGGAAGGGACCTCTAAAGGCCATCCAGTTCAACCCCCCTACAATAAACAGGGACATTTCTAACTAGGTCAGGTTGCTCAGAGCCCCATCAAGCCTGACCTTCAATGACCCCAGGGATGGGCCTTCCACCACCTCTCTGGGCAACCTGTTCCAGTGCTCTACCACCCTCATATTAAAGAACTTCTTCCTAATGTCTAACCTAAATCTACCCTTTTCTAGCTTAAAACCATTACCCCTTGTCCTGTCGCTACAGACCCTCGAGAACAGATCTTCCCCTGCCACCTTATAGGCCCCTTTCAGGTATTGGAAGGTCACTATAAGGTCTCCCTGGAGCCTTCTCTTCTCCAGCCTGAACAGCCCCAACTCCCTCAGCCTGCCTTCACAGAAGAGGTGCTCCAGTTCTCTAATCATTTTTGTGGCTCTCTTCTGGACGTGCTCCAAAAGGTCCACGTCCTTCCTGTGCTGGGGGCTCCAGAGCTGGACGCAGTACTCCAGGTGAGGTCTCAACAGAGCAGAGTAGAGGGGCAGAATCACCTCTCTTGATCTGCTGGCCATGCTTCTTTTGATGCAGCCCAGGATGTGATTGGCCTTCTGAGCTGCCCTTGCACATTGGTGGCTCATGTCCAGCTTTTCATCTACTACCCCCAAGTCCCTTTCCACAGGGCTGCTCTCTAGCATGTCCTCTCCAAGCCTATATTGATCATGCTGGTTGCCCTGGCCCAGGTGCAGAACCCTGCACTTGGCCTTGTTGAACCTCATGAGCCTCACCTGGCCCCACCTTTCCAGTCTGTCCAGGTCCTTCTGGATGGCATCCCATCCCTCTGGCATATCAACTGCACCACCCAGCTTGGTGTCATCAGTGAACTTGCTGAGGGTGCACTCAATGCCACTGTCAACATAATTAATGAAGATATTAAACAACATTGGTCCCAGTATGGACCCCTGAGGGACACCACTTGTCACCCTTTTCCACCTGAACATCGAGCCATTGACCACTACTCTCTGGATGTGACCATCCAGCCAATTNTCAGAATCATAGAATCATATCTACTAGATATCTACTAGGAGGATTTGTTCCATGATC
>VZZY01012670.1:0-79678 GCA_013400335.1 Eurystomus gularis
AGCATCCTTTAGAAAAGGAGCGCTGCCGGCTTGGGACTTGGCAGCCGTGTCCCCAGGTGTGACCCGACCCCCCCCCGTTCAGCCTGTCGCCAAGCACGGGGGGTGCGGAGCCAGGACCCGCGACCCCCGGTCAAAGCCCCAGGAAGCTTCGGAGGGAGGCGAGGGAGAACCTCCGGAGCAGCATCCCTGCCCTGGCTCCAGGGAGCCCCGGNNNCCCGGGGGGGGGGGGGGGGGGGGTGGCTGAGCTGCCCCTTTCCTCCCCGCATGCTTCGTTAGTGGCAAAAGTAACGAGGGGCAGCAAGGAGACAGCACGTCTGGGAGACCCTGGTCCCCAGCGCTGGGAGCACTTGGGAACTGGAAAGGACTGGGATGGCTCCTGTAGTTAGTGGCTACTTTGGCCCCGTTAAGGATCTGGCTGTTCCCGTCCTTCTGGCAGGGTGAGGCTGGCACTGCTCGCACCCGGCTGCAGCCATCCCGTTAGTACAGCTGGGGAAACTGAGGCACGGGGTAGTGATGGGAGCTGCCGTGGGGTGTGCGGGAAGGCTGGAGGAGAAGGCAGGGCAGGGAGCGGCTGCTCTGACCGGGGTCCCACCATCATCCCCTGGGCAGGGGGATGGAGGCATCGCGGCAGTCTGGAGGGAGAAGGTGGGAAGGAAAAGCAGCTGTGGGAAAGGGGAGGTGGCACGTGGAGGGAGGGCTCCTTCTGCCCAAAGCAGCCCCATTTACTGCTTGCCCAAAGTTATTGTGCCCGTTTATTTGCGTGCCCAAAGCGGGGAGCGCTTCTGTCCTGCTGAGCAGCGAGGAAATTAAGAGAGAAACGTGGCTCTGCCTTGCAAAGGTGCAGCAGGCGGGTGGGTGGCTGGCTGGGGATGGCAGGAGACTGCAGCACCCACCGCACTGCAGGGAGGAGGGTCCCTTCTCACCCCCGTTCCCGGTTCATGCCGTGTCTCCCGGCTTGGCAGGACAGCTTGGTTTACCTGCTGAACCGCGAGCAGCACACGGTGGGCCAGAGGACGCAGGCGAGCAAACCCAGCATCAGCCTGTCAGCCCCAGACATCCTGCCCCTGCACTGCACCATCAGGAAGCTCCGACCTTCCCGGCATCGCTCAGAGGAGAAGCTGGTGCTGGAGCCCATCGCCGGTGCTGGCATCTCCGTCAACTTCGCCAAGGTGGCCCGGACGGTTGTGCTACGGCACGGGGACCTCCTCTCCCTTGGTCTCTACTATCTGCTCCTCTACAAGGACCCCATGAAGGCACAGCCGCTGCCGGCACAGACCCTGCTGAGGCTGCGAGCCCTGCACCCCGCTGTCCCCGAGGGTCCCCCCGTCTGCGGGGCGTGTGGCAGCCTGCTGAAGGAGAAGGACCCTGCCACCAAAAAACGGGGACCCTCTGGTGGCTCCAGGACGCCCCGCAGAAAGCTGCTGCTGGAGTTTGAGCCGTCAGCTGAAGATGTGCTCCTGAGGCGCATCATGACCCTGATCGAGCCCGGGGGGGACGACCACAAGCTGACACCCGCCTTCCTGCTCTGCCTCTGCATCCAGCACTCGGCCACCAGCTTCGAGCCGGGTGACTTCGGGCAGCTGCTGCTCAAAGTGGCCAAAATGATCCAGAGGACAGTGTGGGTCAGTTGGCTGTGGGATGGGGGTGTTGGTAGGGTGGGTGTTGCTGGAGCCCCCTCCCCAGGGACTTCCCCCAGCTTGGTCCCCAGCAGCAGCGAGCTCTGGTTGGGGTGATGCTTGTCCCACCCTGTCCTGCTGGTTTTCATTTTGCTTTCCCCTTCTCTCCCTGCCCAGGAGCGGACGCGGGAGCTGGCTGAGAAGCAGTCCCAGCAGTAAGTGGAACCCGCTGCCCCTCCTTGTTTTGCCCTGAAAGGGGAAGAATTCAACTTGGTTCTTCCTCCATGAGTGAGAGGAGTCTGTGGCTGGCCAAAAGCACCCTCCCAGCCTGCCGGCACCGATGCACGCCAAGTTTTCCTGCTCAATCCCATGCATTTGGCTCCCTGGTCCTTTCCCCACGGTGCTTGCAAGGCCCCTGCTTGGGAATGTGTGGGGCTGGAAAAGCAGGCGAGCTTGGGAGGGAATAGGACCTGCAGCAGCTTTTGAGTCTTCTCTGATCCAGGACCTGGCCAAAGCTTTTCACATGTGGCTTCAGCATCCCTGAGGGATGTAGTGAGAATGGCCCCGGTGCAGGGTCACACTCCGTTCGTGCTGAAGACCCTCCTGTGGAGTGGGGACAGGGCTGGCATTGCATGTGTGCATCCAGGAATGGTGGCACAGGGTGTCCCAGGGTGAGGAGCACCACTCTGAGGCCATCACAGTGGTGTGGGGGGCTGGCTTCCCAGCCATTTCCAAAATCCAGGCTTGAAAGCAGCAGCTGGAGAAACTGTTGGTGCTTGTTGTGAGCTCTCCTTGAGGACAAGCTTTGAGGATGCTTCCCAGGCCTTTGCTAAAGCAATTCAGCAGTTGAGAAACTTCCCAGATGCTTTTTATTTATTTTGTTTTATTTTTGAACAGCCCAGTGCTGGCAGGCTGGGTTTAACCGTCCGGGGCTGGCAGGAGCCACACATACTTCTCAGGGAGAGCTGTTCTTCAGCCATGAGTATTTACTGCACTTTGGCTGTACTGGGAGACCCAAAAGTGGGGCTCCACAAAGGCCAGGTGGTCCTTGGCCAGCTCGGTCTCTGCAGGGCTCCTTTTGCTATCCCACAGAGCAGGAACCACCAGATTTTTGCTTATAAAAGATCTTCCTAAGAGAGGTGCTGGGCCTTGGGGGTGAGGGGATGCAAAAGCGCTCTGGCATTGCCCCAGGCTGGCTGTTTTCCCCCCGAAAGCTCGAGTGGGGATGCCAAGGAGCAGCAGCCATAATGCCTGCTGTGTCTCCCCAGCCAGGACCCTGCTGCCCTGTCCCGCTTCACCATCACGGACCTTCTCCCGGACCTGCAGCACATCCTCTTCTGGATGGCCAACGCCATCGAGGTCCTCTACTTTGTCCAGCAGAAATCGCCCACCTACATCCAGAGCATGGAGGAGGAGCTGGACGTCAGAGGTAGGGCTGGACGCATCGCCCTGCTCGCTTCGCTGGCTGGAGGGACTTTGCTCTGCTAATCCCCAGTCACAAGTGATGGTCAGTGCCCCTGAGATGCTCCTTTAACTCCCCGTAATCCTCATCAGCAGGGACGTGTCCACGGTGCAGGCTGGGGTAATCTGTGCGGGAGGAGCAGCCTCGCGTCGTGCCGTGCTGCTGCTCGGCTTCGGGGCCAGCCTGGTTGTGTTTGCAGCCAAGAGTCCCCTTTCCACCATGGCAGCTTGTGGGTGACGCCTCAGGGGTGACTTTCTGCTCTCCCCAGTCGCTGCGCAGCCACCTGGGTTTGCGGGCAGCCCTGCAGAATGCTCACTGGTGAGCCCGTGTTAATGCCACCAAAAATTAAAAGAAAGAAAGAAAAAAGGAAAAAGAGATTAAAACAGCCTCAGAAACCTTCTGGTCTATGCAGCAAGTTAAAACGTTCATAGGCCAGACAGGCTTGTGGAGGGATGGGGCTGAGGCCAGTGTTCTGTGCTGCCGATGGCGTTGAGAGCCATGGGAGATGGCAAGTGGGTGCTCTGGGGCGAGAGGAGCCTCTTTGCCCCTGTTGGGGTCATGCCAGGGTGGTGATTCCAGCCCAGAAGAGCTAATAACCCCCACCCAGGGATGGTGACTAGCTCAAGTCCTCAGCACAGGAGAGACACGGACCTGAGTGGGTCTAGAAGAGGCC
Organism: Eurystomus gularis; assembly: GCA_013400335.1. Classification (NCBI taxonomy): domain Eukaryota; kingdom Metazoa; phylum Chordata; class Aves; order Coraciiformes; family Coraciidae; genus Eurystomus; species Eurystomus gularis. Next base: position 3,752 of record VZZY01012670.1, read on the forward strand.
ACAAAAATGATCTGAGGGCTGGACCATCTCTGTTGTGAGGCCAGGCTGAGAGAGTTGAGGTTGTTCAGTCTGGAGAAGAGAATGCCACCTTCTTGTGGCCTTTCAGCACTTAAAGGGGGCCTACAAGAAAGATGGGGACAGGAATAAATTTTTTATACTAAGGGTGCTGAGACCTTGTGCAGGTTGCCCAGAGAGGTGGTCAATGCCCCATTCCTGGAACCATTGCAGGTGAGGTTGGCCGGGGCTCTGAGCAACCTGCTCTAGTTGCAGATGTCCCTGCTCAGTGCAGGGGGGTTGGACTCGATGACCTTGAGAGGTCCCTTCCCACCCAAACCAGTCTATGGTTCTATGATTCTATTGTATGATTTGGGGAGAGGTGAATTTGGCCCACCTTGCTGCTGCAGGTTTACTCCTCCATCCTCCTCTCCACTCTGTAGGCTCCAAGGAGTCTCTGTTCTCCTCAACCATCACAGCCAGCGAGGAGGCAATGACGGTGCTGGAGGAGGTGATCATGTACACCTTCCAGCAGTGTGTCTACTACATCTCCAAGGTACGTGCTCCATGGGGAGGGCGGCAGCATCCCACGGGGCCAACACGAGCATCCCCAGCCGCTCTCGGGCTGAGCAGGGGAGAGTTTTAAGCTTTTACTCTTGGCAGCTGCACCACGCCGAGGTGTTTTCCTTTGGGCTGAAGTGCCCCGATTTTTGGTTGCAGCCCAGGAAAAGTATTGAATTACTGCGGCGCGTTTCCCTGCCTGCAGTGCAGCGGCTCAGGGGAGGCGTTTGGGGAGAGCTGCTTGGCTCCGGCCAGCGCGGCAATAATGGTGCGATTCAGGGTGCGATGGAAAGGGGCCCCTGGACCGTCGCCGTTGGACCGCGAGAGCCGGGCGGCATTGGCAGCGCGGAACAGAGCGGGCAGTGTGAGGCAGGAGAAAGGCTGCTGTGTCCGCTGGCGTCGGCATGCAGGGATGCAGGGCTTGCTCCTGCGCTGCTCAGCACCCTCCTCCCAGCACCCTCACCTCCTCCGTACCCTCGGCAGAGGTGGGTGCTTGGTGCCGCTCTCCCATTTAAGCACCAGGGAAAGGTTGTCCCCATCGGTCCCGGTTTTTCTCTCACCCTTGTGCTCAGCTGGTTGGCCACTGCCTTGGTTCAGATCAGTTTTCGGGTCCCTTTAGCTGAGCCATCCCATGCCGTCGCCTCCAGGTGCTAAAAGCAACAAATACATTCATTTTTATTCTTTTCTAAATGCTTGCACAACACCAGAGTGCATCAGGCAGGGGGTAAGCAGGATCAGCCCCTTGCCGGAGCAGTGCCAGCGGGGTTTGCGCGGCTTGCGGAGGTGAGGGGGTCAGAAGGGTTTGGCTCATGCGAGAAACAAAAAGCAACACAACGAGTCTGCCGTGAACTTGCCGCTCTCTCTGCAGTGTCTGTACGTGTCGCTCCCGGCCCTGCTGGAGTGCAACCCCTTCCAGAACGACTGCCGGGAGAGCTGGCGGGCAGCCCCGCCGCTGCCCGAGGAGCTCCGCAGGGTCGTGCTCATCTACCAGGCAGTGCTGGACCTGCTCCGTCAGTACGAAGTGCACCCCGAGATCACCTCCCAGATGTTCGCCTACCTCTTCTTCTTCTCCAACACCCTGCTCTTCAACCAGCTCCTAGATAAGGGTCAGTCTTCCTTGAATACCCAACCTGGACTGGGTAACCCGTAGGGGACTGACCGTTTGGGAGACCCTCCAGTCCATCCCAGTGCCACCTCAGGAGAGATAAGAGAGAGAGGGCTTCGAGCAACTTGCAGAGGCTGGAAACGGGCAGGTCTCAACACCATTATGGAGAGACCGAGCACAGACCCAGCTGCTGTCTCCGGGGTCCCCATTCCCAGGAGATGTTTAACACCATGAGTGCCCCATCCTCACCCCCTGCAAGAGCACTGCCCTTTTGAGCCTGGGAGCGGTTTGGAGGACAGCTCATTAATAAGCTGCAACCTCCTTTATAACTGAGGTGCTCGTTAGCCCTCATTAACACAGCAGCCCCATTACCTGCTGTTAGTGCTGGGCGAGGTCCAGCCACCACCAGGAGTTACAGCTATAGGATGCTGGGGACATTAACCCGGATTTACTTTGCTGCCCTGGGGCAGGGGCTGGGCTCCAGCCGAAGGCTGAGGACACTGGGGAGCTGTTCCCTGACCTGTCCTGATGGGTGCTCTACCTCCACAGGCTCCTCTCTTGGCTGCTTCCACTGGTCACAGGGGGTGAAGCTGCGGGCCAGTGTCCGGCTGCTCCTGGAGTGGTTGTGCAACGCTGGCTTCGAGCAGCTTGCCCAGCAGTTCTTTGCCAAACTTGCCAGCATGGCCAACTTGCTGGCCATGCCTGGTTCCCAGCTGGTCCAGGTGAGAGATGCCCGGCCAGGGGCTCGCAGCATCGGGATGGGCACAGGCAGGAGAGACCCTGCTTGGTGTTTGGGGTCCCTGCAGTGATATGTCCCTTCTTCTGCAGCCTGTCCCCAGCTGCCCCTTCCCAGGGTGGTGGGTCCGTGGGTGGGCAGTATCATGGAGGGGATCCTCGGGCTCTCTCCCTCTCCCCTCCCACCTCCTTGTGGGCCCCTGCTCCTCGGAGAAAGCGGTGCCTCACCTCTGCCATTCACCCCACACTCTGTCTCCTCATTTAGATGACCTGGCAGTCCCTGCGAGCTGAGTTCCCAGCGCTGAGCCCCGCACAGCTCCACCGAGTGCTGAGCCAGTGCCAGGCGGTGATGGATGTGGGCTGCATCGCAGCATGGCAGCCCAGCGAGGACGAGAGCCCAGCCACCTTCCAGCCCGGTGAGCCCCTGGCTTCGTGCTCAGTGCTGCTTGGGTCACTGTGCTCCGGTCACCTGCGGGCTCCCTCCAAGGTTTTTATGTACAAACCAAACAGGCAATTCCCTTCCCCTCCCTGGGTCTCCTGCAGCGATCAAGAATAACCATGGCCCCACAATTTGGATATTGCAAAGGATGCAAAGCGCACGCAGAAGGGCTTGGGGCTCTTTCTGCGTTCCCAAGTGAAGGATGCTGCTGCCTCACAGCTCACCATGTCCCTGCTCCTGGCTGGGGTACCACATGTGGCTGAGAGCCGGGAGGCAGGAGCGGGCTGCAGCCCTGGCCAGTGCGAGCCTCCCTCCATCCACGTTTCAGATGAGATGCTGGAGTCCTTCGACAACCACCCACCCATCATCCTGCCCAGCGGAGGCTTCAAAGTGGACCTAGAGATGGAGACGTTGGATGACAACATCTACCGGCACCTCCTCTACATCCGCCACTTCCTCTGGAGCCTGCGGAGCAAAAGCCCCCACACTAGTGAGGGGCCAGGCTCAGCACCCCCAAAGGTAGCCTGTACCCCATGGAGGGGCTGTTCCTATCCTGGGTGGGCAGGAGAGTCTTGAGTCCCTCTGGAGACCTTCTCCAAGCCCAGTGCCAAGGGCTTGCTGCCCTCGCCTGCAGCCTGGAGCTGCGGCGATGCCCTCACGTAGAGCTGCTGGAAGGATTAGTGCTGCTAATCCCCCAGCCTGGGGGATGCAGGAAGGTGAGGTGGAAGGACAAGCTGGTCCCAGCAATCTCGTTAGTGGGGAGGAGGGAGGAAGGGAGGATGTCTGCAGGCAGCGCTCCCCTTCTCCCTGTGCATTCCCCCGTCCTCCCTGCCCTGCATCCTGCCTGTCCCCACGGAGCCACGTTGCACAAAAGCACTCATTAGCTAATGCCTATAAAGCACAGAGAGGGCAAGACGTGCTGCGGGTGCTAAGCTCAACTGCCATTCATCTCCAGCTCCTTGGGGAGGACATCCCTCCAGCAGGTCCCCTTGTCCTCTCCTGCCCTATCCCCATCAGCTGCAGCACCTACAGGCACTGCTACCTTCTCCCATCACCCAGCTCTGTGGCCACAGGAGGAGCCATGCTCCCCCAATGTCCCCCTCCAGTGAGATACCCCAGCAGGGATACGACCAGAAGTCTTCTCCTGGCTAGCTCTGAGCGTCCCCAGCACAGCCTTGGCCACAAAAATGGGGGGTGGGAGCTGTGCTGGGAAGCCAGAAGCCTGGAAGAGTCTGAATTGCCAAGGCTTTGCTGGAGCTAGTGGCTGTTTTGCCTGCAAAGCAGACGGGGTGGTGGGGTGCAGGTAGGGTGTGAAAAACACACACAGGGGGTCCCACTGAGCGTGTTTCTCTTTCTTAAGAAAGAGGCATCCACAACGGCAGATGTCCTGGAGATGAGCGAGAGCCCGGCTGCTGCCTTGGGGAGCACCATCACCCAGGAGAACTACTGCTCCCTGGGGGGCTGTGCCGAGCTGGAGGCAAGACCCCCAGGCTGCCTGGCCACCAATGGCTGCCCCTGCGAGCACATCACCAGTGAGCCCCAGCTCCAGGAGAAGCTCCAGCAGCTGCAGCTGGGCAGGGGTCCGACCCCCAAGGCTGGCACAGCACCCACGGACCCCTCCTGCCTGCTCACACCACCCACCACTCCCCTGAACTTCGACTCTGGGAGCCCCGAGTCCCCGCAGGGCACCGGCAAGGGGCTGCAGGACCCCCGGAGGAATGGGATGAACGGCACCAAAGGCAGCACCCCTGAAGGTACCGGGAGTGAGCACTGCCCTGCTTTGGGGGTGCAGGGTTGGGGCATGGGGGTGTTTGCTGCCATTCTCCTGTGCAGCCCCCTCACACACATGGTTCCTGCGGGGACTTGTCAGTGCTTGGACAGGGCAGGTGAGAGCAAAGGAAACATCTCACGCAGCTCCTGCCCTGGCAGAGAACCAGCCCCAGGGCAGCCCAAGGTCACCTTTGATGGGGTTTTGGGGAGCAGCTTTCTGTGGGAGGTTGTGAGGCTGTCTGGGCAATGCCAGAGCGGTAAGCCAGTCTCTCACCTGCCAGGATGCTCGCCGACTCCCTATGATTACCCCACGCCAGAGTCTTCCAGCCGCAGCTCTGCCACCGATGACTTCTGCTACGTCTTCGTAGTGGAGCTAGAGAGAGGACCCATTGGACTGGGGATGGGGCTGATCGACGGCTTGGTGAGTTCTTACCAAGCGTGGGACAGGGCTGATGCCCCTCCAAATAATGGGAGTGGGACACATGGGACATGCTTTATACCCCAAGAAGCCAGCAAAGAAACTAAAGGATTCCCAGAGGAGCTAGGCTGGGCAAAATGAGGCACAGAGTGATCTCTCGGGAGGAGCGGATCTCTGCTCCTGGGTCGCTGTGCCATGCACACAAAGTCCATCACAGCTGTCCTGCAGCTGGAGAGAGCAAACGGGCTGAGCGCGCTTGTGGGAGGAAAGTGACTCAGCCGAGGTCTTTCCTCCACCCTGGAGCTGGTGGCAAGGGAAGCTCGGGGGGTGCCAAAACCGCTCCAGCACCCGTTACATAAGGTGGTGTTTCCAGCTGGCTTGGTGTGGTGGATCATCTTACTAAGTGGCCTTTCATGGCCGTGCATTAGTCAGTAGGAAACAGGGCATCACCAAACCCCTGGGAGAGCCCAAGCAAAGAGCTCCCATCCCAAGGTGACTGTAGGTTAATGATGCTTAACTCTTAAGTAAATTGAACATGAAAAGATTGCCCCCACCTCTCCTTTCTCTGTATAAATTGATATCAAACCGAGCTGTTAGCAACACCATCCCCAGCACTCATCCATCACATTCCCCAGCACCTCTGGGGTCCCACCGGGCATCAGTCACCCAGGGAGAAGAGTCACCCTGCCTGGGTCCCTTTGGGACCACAGACCTTTTGTGTCCTGTCTGCCCTGGCTGGTCCCTCAACCACCTTTCCCTGCCAACAGCACACGCCTCTCTGCTCCCCTGGGATCTACATCCGCACCCTGATCGAGGACAGCCCCGCAGCTGCCGACGGCAGGCTCTCCATCGGGGACCGCATCCTGGCTGTCAATGGCACCAGTCTCATCGGGGCAGACTACCAGAGGTGAGTTGCACCATGGTGAGGGCCCAGTCCGGTATCAGCACTGTGGGAGTTGCTGTAGTCCCAGTTTTCAGCTGTTTTGTAGCAAAGAGCTGAACAGGGGTCTCCGAGTCCCTGGTGCTACGGCCCTGGCCAGCAATGCAGAGGATGCTGCGGTACAGGCAAGCCACAGAGAGGGGAGACCTGTGCAGAACACTGGAAAGAGAGGGAAGGCAGACGTTTGAGGGCTTTGGAAGAGGGATCAGGGAGCAGCAGCTGGAGAGCACACTGGGGAAGCAAGTGAGAGCTCCAGAAGTGGGTCTCAGCAGTGCAGAGCTGCTCCAGCCCCGACCCACCCCAGCCCTCCTCTTACAGGCAGTGGGATGGGGCAGCTCGCACCCTGCCTGCCTAAGGCAGAGCCCAAGTGCCCTCGGGGAGGGCAGCTCAGGGCTTGTTTCCCTTGTCCTGGCAGCACTTGCGTGGAGACCTGGCTCTCTGTAAAGCTACAAGCAGAAGAGAAATAAACCCTGCTCCTAACACTGAGCAGGCACAGAGCAGAGGGTGCTGGTGTTCTGCAAACGTCCATGACCTGGCAGGTTCGTGGGGGGCTGGCCACGCTGTGGAGAGCCAGAACTCACCTCTCTCCCTGTGGCTGCTCTCTGCAGTGCGGTGGACCTCATCCGCTCCGGAGGGAAGAAGCTGCGGTTTCTGGTTGCCAAGTCGGACGTGGAAATAGCCAAAAAAATCAGTTCCAGCTCCTCTTCCTCCTAGTCCTTGTGGTACAATGGTCCTTCTGCAGCAGCTCGCTGGAGTGCAAGAGGAAGGACCAAGACTCCATGACTACCCTCAATTTGCTTTCCAACACCTTGCCCCTGTGCTGCGGTGGATGAAAGGACATGCAAGGATGGTGGATGCTTCTCCCACTGCGTGGGCTGGGAGCATAATTTCTGATCCATTGCCCAGCCTCACCTTATATCCTGTGTCATCCTTCTCCGGAACTTTCCTGGTCCTTCATCCCCTCTGGCAGGGGACGCTCTCCCCGTGGGGACTGTAGCCAGGCTTCTCCATTCCTCTAGGCTGGCAGCCCTGGGGCTTCTCTCACACTGGCAGGCAGAAGGCTTGAAACACCTTTGGGATTGAAAGATCAGCATGTGGGGCAGGCCTGGGCTTCACTGTGGTTGTGGCCACCTGAGGTGCTGGAAAAAGGTGCCCAACTCTGAGGGTAGTAAAGGCAGCACAAGAACCCAGGAGTGGGGTTCCAAGCAGGATGCGTTGTTAGGAGCTAAGTTCCTGGTGCAGTACCCTCAGTCAGGTGCCTTTCTGCTGCTGGGCTCCAACCACATTGCCCCAGCCCTGCTTTGGGAGGGGAAGCAGCTACAGCAAAGGGCTGACACCACCAGCAGTTCCCTGGGGAGAGCTCCTTGAAGAAAAGGACTCTCTCACCCTTGCTCATGCAGCAGATTTATTGCCCAGCTCTGGTACCATGATCCTGGCAGGTGGCCCTCAGGACTGACCCAGCAGCGCGGGGCATTTGCAGCAGAGCATTTCCACCTGCAGGAGCTGTTGCCCTCTCCAAGGGTCTATGGCCAGGTTAGTGCTTCCTCGCCTGCCCCTGCTCCCTGTGAGCCGGGAACAGGGGAATTTGTGTCCCCAGGAACCTGAGCGAGCCCAGCAGTGTGTGGTGCCAGACCCCAGGCATGGCCCAGGCAAAGACAAAGCCATCTTGGCACCGTGTCCCGGTCCTTGCCCTGCAGCTTTGCCAGGCCATTGTAAGGCCACCATGTCTCCTGCCCTGCTCTGAGCCTCTCAGAAGTGTGTGCTGCTGACATGCCCACAGGTGATGACGGGCAGCAGAGGCTCCCTTTGGAAGGTCACCCTTGGATGTCCCAGTAACAGCTCTACATCTGCTGCCTACAAGGGTGGCAGCAGAGCTGGGGTGGCAGCTCCACCGTGCGGCTGGTGGGTCCTCTGCACCTCCCTGTGCTTTCAGCAACATTACGGCCATAAACTTGACCTGATTTCCACATATAGACAGACACCGAGGCCTGGTTTAGCCGAACCCTGCAAAACCAGCCTGCTGCAAAGCCCTGCATCACACCCGGCACTTAAACCAGCACAGCCCGGGCTCTGGCAGCAAGTCAGATGCTCACCCAGCATCTCGTAACACCAATGCTCCAAGGATTGCGATGCTAAAAAAGGGATGCTTGACAGGGTTGGCCTTAATTAACCCTCACTGCTGTAGTTTTGGTTTCTGTGCTTAGTCTTGCATGTTGCAGAAGGAGAGAGATGTCAGAAGAACCCACGCAAGGGGGAACACTCCACTACTGGACTTCAACGCAGCCTGGACTTACCTTTTTAAGGGCAAGACGGACAAAGCACCTTCACTAGTGCCTTGCTTCTCTGCTCGGCCATGCTCATGCTGGCTGGCCTGGGATGCTGTCCCAGCAGGGACTGGGGACAAAGCATCCCTCCTGCCACTGACTCAGCTGTAACAGGCAGGCGAGCAAAGGCTCAGGGCCCCACGGGGCTCCTGGTGATTCACTTGACTTTGAATCAAGCAGGTATGTTGGCCTCCACGCAGCTCAGCAGGTTGGTAGGGCAGGAACTGTGTTGCTAGAGCCCCTAGGACAACTGCATGAACTCCTTACTCCCCCCTGCCTGGAAGCCAGGGCTCAGGGCAGGCTTGGTTTGCACCAGACAGCACCAGGATTGCACCCTGGCAAGTTCCAGCAGTACCAACACAACCCTCTGCTCCCCACTGAGCCTGGCTCTCCAGACACCCCCAAGGCTGGGGAACAGCCCCACAGAGCTGCGTGTTGCTCACGGTGCAGTCAGGTATTGAAACAGGCTGTAAATAAACTATTTACTGGTGTGCATGAGGGCTTGCTTCTCCTGGGAGCAGCAGCGGGATGTATTCACTCCCCCCGGTTGTTCATACTGTACAGCTCTAACGTGTATAAACTCCTCCAGCAGATACAGACCACAGCATGGCGCCTGTTTGACATGGGGCTGGTGTATATTATGAAATGCTCTTGTTGTCAACAATAAACTGGATCAATAAATCTCTCTACGCTTCCATCTGGAAGCTGTCTCTTGGATCTCGACGCGTTCACTCTGCTGGTGAGACAGAAGGAGCAGTGAGGGCTCGCAGCAGACTTAAGGGAGTCTGCTTCCTCCACCACTCGCAGCCCTTCGCTTGGCTCGATCTGCTGCGAGCAGCAAGGCAGGGAAAGCAGCACGTGCGCAGCCAGGGTGTAGTGAGGGCAAAGGGGGGGCAGAAACAAGTCAGAGGAGGGGAGGGAAGAAGAATTACATCTCCAAAGGGGCACGATGTGCTGGCAGGGCATTAACGTGCGCATTCGCTCTCCTGCTACGTTCGTGCAAATCCACTGGGATTTGCAATCCACTCTGGCCAGGAAGAGGTAAGACAAGTTCAGGAGGTAGAAAAGCAACAGGCGCTAGGAGACAGAAATACCAACAGCCTCAGACCAGACGAGCAGCCTCAGCTCTACTTATTCCTGTTTTCTCTTTCATTCACAATCCTTTGATCCTCATTCCCAGTTCGGCGCAGGGCCTCAGCCTTGAGTGTCAGCAGAGTCCCACGATGAGTTACAACAGAGGCCAGAGCCTCTCAGAGACCTCATGTCCTCACCCTGGCATGAAGCCAGGAGTTGGCTCTAGGAGACGGCTGACTATCCTCAGGGCGAACGGGAGGGAGTCACTGACCTCCCTCTGAAACCGCGTGCTGGCCGTGTCTACAGGAGGTGTGAACACAAACTGGGCCACACTGGGCATTTTCAGTAGGTTCATGAGCTCGGTTGCCCGGATAAGGATCTCCTCGAGGTCCTCCTCACGGTAAACAGAGGTGACGGCAGGGCTCTTCACAAATGTCCTCATCTTGGACAGGAACATTGACACTCTGCAAAAGAGAAGGACATGGGCATCAGCCGCCAGGGCCTCTGCAGCCAGTGAGGTCACTACTGAAGCCTGTGTACTCCAGAAGACTGTTGTAGGTGAACACCAGATGCCACCCACCCCTTCCTCCTGATGCACAGAGTGTTAGTCAACAGATGAATCCCACTTCCCCAAACTGTGCTCCTCCACAGCTTGCCTCCTCTGTCTTATTTCAGTTTCAGGTTCCACCAGTTGCCAAGCTTCATTATTTAACACTAGCCAACACCTGCGTTTGGAGCCACGAGACCTGCACATTTCAGGCCATTGCCTTTCCCCACCAACTCTCCTCACCTGGGGATCAAGTCCTGGCTGCGAGCTGCCAGCTTGGTCAAGGTGGCCATAAGGACACTGATGGCGCGGGGTGCGTAGCTGGGGATGCTGGCCAGTGGTCGGAGCTGGGTGATCTCAAAGAGCACGGCCTCTAGAGTCTCAAAGAAACGGTTGATCTGCTCCACAGTGCAGCGCTTGTCGTAGGACACAGACATGTACTCTCCAATAGCCCAGACCTGAAGCGAAGGCAGATGTGCTCAGGGCAAGCAAAAGGAAAGGAAATGGAGTAATTTTTAGGGAATAAGGAATAGCAAATCAGATTAGCTAACGCTAGGACAGAGGAGAGGAGGAAAGGGAAAAAGAGACCAACAGATTGCACCGCAGATGGAGCAACCTGTGGCAAAAACAGGCAGGCCCTGCTTACCATGTGGGTGAAGATGGCCTCCTTGTTCTGGATGTTGCTGACGGTTCCTGAGAACTCCAGAATCTCCGTAGACAGTTCCACAACGAGTGCAGGGCGCAGCTTGCAGAGCACCACCAGCTGTGAGCTCAGCACCCTGGAGGAGAGATGGGCAGAGCTCAGAGCACAGGCAAGGTGGTCATCAACAAACTGAGGAGGTGCTGGCAGCACCAGCCACTGGCACAGTGATGCTTCCAGCAGGCCAGAGGTGCAGTCTCCAGTATGTAGGCTCCAAAGATGTATCACAGCAGGGACTGGGCCCCACAACTGAAAAGGCTCCTGGGCCTCCTGGCTGCAGCCAGCGGCAGGGCTGGGAGCTCGGCAGGTCCTCCTGCCCCATCTCACCTGAACACGTCATCTTTAAACGCTGGGATCTCATAGAGCTGATCACTCCTCTGCAGCAGCAGCACCACCAGCTGGTTTATCAGCGGCCCATCTGCAAACTGAAAACCAGCCCTTGTTTCAGCAACACCAGTGACTTCCAGCAGCCAAAAATCAAACCAACCAGCCAGAGAGGAGTAGGCTGGTGCAGAAACAGCCTGACCTAGCAGGAGGGGAGCAGTGCACAGGCCCAGGCACTCATTCTGCTCTCGCCCACCTTCTTTACAGCTGGCTGAGAACAGTGTGAAGCCTCACGCTGTACCACAGAGCTTTTCTGCTTCTCCAGGTGAGGCAGCTAGCTCAGCACTGGTTCCTGCCAGTATCAGACCAGCCCAGCCTCCCCTCATGCACCTCTCTGTGGAAGCTGCAGTATCTGAACAATTTTGCTTCTGCGACTGCTCTTCATATAACAAGAGATCCCCGAGTCTGGGAGCTAAACTCCCCCCAAAGGGCCTACCTCTGCCACCACTCTGAAAAAGAGCTCCAGCAAGACAGGGACAGTCTCTGCACATTGCACGACCCTGGGGCTGCTGGCCAGGGATCCCAGCAGCTGCCGAAGTGGAATCAGCCTGCGGGCAACAGAAAAGATACTGCTGAAGGTTTGTTTCCTGCTAATCTCCTGGCTGCCCTTCCCTATCCCCTTACAAAACTTGCCAAAACTAACAGAGGGATGATCAAATCCACCTCACCCCAGCTGAGAGCGGCTACACCTTTCCCAGACATCCCAGTGCTGCCTCCCAGAGCTGGATGGCTGAACCAAACCCTTGGTAGGAGCTGCAGTCTCCTACAGCTGCCTCCTACCTCTCTGGGGCGTCCTCAGGAGAAGACTTTGTGCGGAGAAGATACTGGAACATGCTCTTGTACAGGGGATGGCGAAAGGCTTCCAGACAGGTGGCCGGCTTCACAGCTGGGTCACTGGAAGCCTTCTCGGAGGTAGGAAGAGCAGCTGACCTAGCAGGAGGCACACACAAAACGTGCTGTATTATCAGAATGGGCCAGGGCACAGCTGGAATCCTGAACAATGGAATAACTCCCTTTCCATGGAAACAGGGACAGCAAGTTGGTCTAATTCAGGCCCTCTGAAAGCCAGAGAACCAGGATGACAGAAAATTATGATCTTAGACTCCCCTGGGCTCAGGCAATAATGCCAGAATTGCTTCTGCATCACTCCTGGGAAAGGGGAAAATGATGCTCTGTATCCCTCAGCCATTGAAGCCCACCAACATCTTGCCTCTAGGATGACTCCCTTTTCTAAGCACTCCAGAAAGAGCTGCTAATGTCAGGGAAGACAAGGAAGAGCAGAGGTATAGCAATGAGAGCCTGTCCCAGTCCTGTCCCATCTCCCTGGAGACTCAGTTCCTCTGGAAGAAACCTCCGTATGCCTCCAGGAGAACAAAGGCAGAAAAGAGGGGTAAGAGCAGAGAGGGAAGAACAGGCAGCCCACACCTCTGTGTTGAGCTGGTGGCTCACAGGAGACACTCCAGCACGTGGTGACCGTTTGGAGCTGGATATGGAGAGAGGAATAACAACAGCCCCCTGAGGCCTAAAAAGAGTCCAGTACTGAAGTGTAAGAGCCGGTCACCTTCTCTTCATGTGCACAGCACATTACTCAGAAAACTGGGCTGACATCTGTGCAGCTTTGTGGTAAGCTGATGCCTCTAGTTCTGTGACAGCAGCAGCCAGAGGGCAGCTGAGGCTCAGAGAAGAGTGCACTAGGCTACGGTCAATGTCAAGACCCTGATTAGCAAGTGAGAAGAAGGGAAGATAGCATTACCTCAGCTGGATGTCCAGAGCTGCTGTCAAACAGGGCAGGTCAAGCAGCAAATGGAAGATCTCAATGGCTGTGCCTGCATCCAGCAGAAACGGGAGAAGGTCCACAAACTCAGAGATCAGGGGTGGGCTGTTCCATGCCAGAAACTGCAAGGAACAAGCACAAACTGTTGCACTATCCCTGCTACTCTTGTTACTCCATTACACAACCAGACCATTCTCACACTGTGACCAAAAGGGACAGGGAAGGGAAAGTCACTTCTGAAAAGGAAAACTAGAGAAGCCTGAGGGTTTGGTCAAAACCTGGGAGGCTGCTGGAAGCTCAACACAGGCATCTGGCTCAGTGGCTGGCAAGCTGTGACTTTTTCCCAAAACAAAGCGCTGTGTCCTGACTGTTTTCATGGCGCATCCCAACCCTTTGGCAGTAACACTAACACAGACTCTCCTCTACTGGCAGCGCTCATCACACCCAGAACCCTCTTCCCTCTTCCAACTCACACTTGCTCACACAACTCAGTCTTTCCTGCCCCAGCACTGTCACGAAGGCATATGGAGGGCTCTGCGGTGCAAACCAAAAGCTCTGGGGCCCAGGAGAGAGCCCGCTGCCCAAGCAGGCTGTACCTTGAAGAGGTTTGGGAAGCTCTGCCTGAATATGCTGGAGGTCTCGGTGAAGAGCTGGCTGTTGTCTTTGCAGAACTGGACAAACTCAAAGGCCAGCGACGGGTTGTGGAAGAGCTGAGCCGGGATATCAGTGAGTAAGTGTTTGTAGATGGCATCGGAGTCCACAACTGCTGTTTTGCCTGGGAGGACACGGCACATTGCTGAGCACAGGCCACCCAGCAGCTCTGCCAACAAGGGCTTCAGGGGCTAAGCTAAATCTGGGTTGTGTTTTTTGAAAGAGCACAGGACACCTCAGCTCCTGGCGCTCCTGGAGTGGGATCATCACCCCAGAGTACAGCCAAGGCTGAACTACCAACCCTGGCAGCCAGCAAACTGCCAGGACAAAAGTCTGTGCTGAGAGCGTGCAGGACTAGATCGCGGAGGAGGGGGCGAGAGCTGATGACTTACTGTGGTTCAGGAAGAACTGGGCAATGGGCAGGAGTGCCCTGGCATAAGTGGCATCCCCACAGATTCTGCTGTGCAGGATTTTCAGGAAGGAAACAGCGCGGTACACGTAGGAGGAGTCTTGTTTGCAGATGATGTCCATGATTGTCACTGCCTCGATGAGACACTGCAAGAGAGCAGAGAGTTGATCAGAAGAGGGAAAGCCACAACTCCTGAAGCTTCTGCCTCACCTCTGTGTACATACAGCTTTCTGCAGGTCTCCATCATCTTTCTTCAAGGGTCCTGCCAGAGAAAGGAGTCCAAGTTAATCTTGGAGTCCAAACAGGAACATCAGGCTGTCAGTTTGAGAACTAACCCAGATTTAATGATAGGTGGGAACATATACTGATTCCCGATTCCAGGCTAACGAGAACCAGGTTCCACAGCCCTGCCCCTGCAAATCAAGAGTAGGAGGTAGAACGTGGCCACAGCCTCTAAATCCTTCCCAACACTCCAGCTCAGCGCTGGTCAGTGACTGGCTGCAACAGGTCCCATGCCTAGAACCTGACTGTGGACTTCAGGGAAGGAGATCCCAGCTCAAAGAGGCAGCGAACCAGAAACAAGAACACTACCAAGAGAAATCTCAGGAGAGTTCATGGCAAGACTCACGCCGGTTGCTCTGCTCAATCAGTCGCTGGCAGTACTCAAAGGCTTTTTCTCGCAGACGTTCCTTTGGGGGAAGCAGGCGACTAGATGCAGACGTAGTTGAGACCACGGACATAACAGACCTGTCCGTTCCTGATTCTTCATCTACAGAATAAAGGTTACCACGTATCAGCTCGTGCCATGGGCAATGTAACCCGCCCTGTCCCTAGGTGAGCAGAAAAGAAGGCTGGGGAAGAAGGAAGTGTTACAGGAACACTAAGGAGATGCTGTCTCCCACCACCCAGGCCGTTTTGCTCAGGGAACCATGGGGTTTTGCCTGAGATCAGGAGACTCAGTGAACAAATAGTTCCTTGCGGCAGTGTCAGTGAGGATCAGTTAGGAGGTTCTGTGATATTCCTTCCCAAAATTTCCCTGCTCCTGGTCCAAGAGCTCTGAACTCTTGCCCACATTCCTGCCACTTGCTGGTGCAGCCACCTAATCATCTCAGAGCGCACATCCCTTTTGGGGGTGCAATCCACATCGTCCTGAAATCTGTACCTGAATTTGGGGTCTTCAACCCCTTGTGCCCGTAGCACAGCAGCCATTTTCGCAGCATGGAGAAGGCCTGGATGTTGAGCCACTGGTCCTGTGTATAGTACTGACCCACGGAGAGCACGGTGAAGAAATCTGTGGCAATGGCACCATCCACTTCTGTGACAGGACCAGGCTGTGAAAAAAGATGTCAGATCCCCAGGGAGAGGCTAAGTGAGAGGGCAGAGAAAGCTCCACAGAGCCCACGGAGACAAGTAGCCCTTATCAATATGTACTATGGAGCCTGCAGAGAGGGAGTTATCCAGAGAGAGAAAATCCCAACTGCGTTGGATCCTTTTTCCCAGCTGAAATGCTCCAAACTTTCCTCTTCTCTCTGACACAAATGATTTGCCATCAGCTTTTACTCCGAGGTACATGATCACTAAAAGACTCTCCCCGTAGAACTGCTTCAAGGATCAAAGCTCTGGCTCTACAGAACTCCTAAATCTTGGAGCTATAAATCCCCCTGCTTTGCTTTCCTTGACCTCACAGAAAGTGACAAAGAACAGCAGCACTTCTTGGTTACCATTTCCCAAAAGAAGCTGATTCTGGGAATGGGAACAGCAGGTAACTGGCTAACAAACACCCCTGTGAGATGACCACGGCAAATCAGCACTCACCTGTCTGCTTCTGGGATTGGAGAAGAAGCCTCCAGAGGGTTGAGCGACTCCTTGCTGAATACTGGCATACCTCAGCCAGTCAGCCATCTTTTTACTGACTATGTTGGTCTGCTCTGTAGAAGTAAAGTCACAGGGTCATGGCTAGATCAGGCAGAGAAGCAGCCTCTGCCACATATTCCTGCTACCCCTCAATGGCTGTGCTCTTCCTCCAGCCTACATCACCGTCTCTCTGATCCAGAAATCTGTACAGAAATTAGGACCCCCAAGGTGGATGCCTTTTACTCCTCCTCATACAGAGTCCCGGATCACTCCTGCTCCTTTCAGAGCTCTGTCCCCTTTTCTCTCTCCTAGCCACTGGGTCAGTTTCAGTATTGTTTTGCCTGTTTCCTCTGACTAAAGTCAAGGAGTGAGTGCTGGAACCAAGGACTTCTGGTACCAGATCAGTCAAGATGTACTTGTTCCTCTGTCTCCATCCAGGGCTGCTATTAGGAGGAAGGTGCAAAAATACTATCCAACGTATTCAGGCAGTGGCTGGCTTCAGCTCTGCAGCCAGGCACAATCACAGCCAGACAGTAGTCTCAGGCCTTCCTACTTATTTACCTTCAGTTAGAGATTCTGGTGAAAGACTGATGACATTTGACAGGACAGGAAGAAGGTACCGAGCACTCTGACCCTCAGGCAGTCTTCTTTCGAGGACTTTTACTATATGCTGCCCCACAGCAGACACTTCACCCTTCTTATTTCCCTTAAAAATAAAGGGGAGATAAAGCTGGGGAGATAAAGCTAGGGAGATAATCTCCTACTAGTGCTACAGGCCAACACCACACATTTATACCAGTCCATTACAGCAGCTAGCACTAAAGTGTTCCTTTTTGCTTCCAGTTACAAGCCTGCTTGAAGTCCTTAGTCTCAACACATCACAATTTTAAGCAGTCGTTGTCATCACATACTAAGTACAAAAAAAGTTGCCATTTTTTCCTACACAAAGCAGAATAATTAGGTTCATTAAACGTACACAGAAATGCTTCTGCTTTTTCCTAGATGCTTTCAATTGATTTTCATGCTCCTTGAACTCAGCAAGCTGGGAGCAATCAGAAAGCAAATCCATATTGACAAGGAAAGATTTCTGACTTGACAGGTCATTTACCTGAGCCAGAAGGACAGAGGATACCAGGCTCAAGAGCTTTGTATCTTGAATCTCATCACAGGAGAGGCTCAGATCATTGCAAGGTGACATCTCTCTCAGGATGGCAGCACATAACACCTGAATCTGCTCAGGGCACTTGGATGAACACAGCACCGTCTGCAACAGTTCCACAAACTTGCCATCTAGCCTGCAAGAGTCACAGCAAAGCGTCACAGCAAGGCAAGAAAAGATTCAGATATTTACTTCCTACATATTCTTGGTTTTGGAACAATCTCCCTTGACAATGACCCTGACTAATGCCATCTTATCTTCGCTTCTGAATCTTGCTTTTTTAGCGTAGCTTGAAAAAGGGCTTGGCGACACAAACGCTTGTTAACTCTCGCTGCAGAAGGAAGTAGACAAAGAGGAAAAAGGGCAAAGACGCTTCACATTTACATCGTATGCAGTGTTATCAAAACAGGATGGTTTTTTAAGGCACTAACCCTTTTTTTTTTTTGTCTAGAAATTAACGCTTTGCCACTTGCGCACATCAGAGACACGAAGGCCACTCACTTGCGGGGGTATTTGGTGGCGGCGACAGTGAGGTGCAGCCTCTGGAGACAGTCCACGGCCTCGGGGCCCAGCTCCGGGCCCTGCAGCAGGGCAGCGACGCGGGAGGTGAATCTCCGCAGCTCCTCCTCCTGGATCTCCCTGCCGGGGAGGGGACAACGGACTTCGGGACCCCGGCCGTGGCCCTTCCTCAGAAGGCCAGGGCTGGAGGAGTGCACCCACCACCGCCCTCACCCCGGTGAGGCAGCGCCAGGGCCTGGCTTCCCCCTCAGCCCCAGCACCTCCGACAGGGCCCCGGCCCGCCCCGAGGGAGCCCTGCCGCCCTCCGCCGGTGCCTTAGCACCCACCCCGGTACCTCCGCACCCCTCCCGGTACCTCGCCTGCTTGAGGAAGCTCTCGGCCGCCGCCGTGAACATGCCGGACGCTCCGCCGGCCCGCGGTGCGCGGCCAAAGCTGTCCCCCGGGGGCGGGCGGTCCGCTCGGACCAGCTCCGGGGGGACACGGCTGCTACTGCACGAAGGTTCCGCCCGGGGGGGAAGTTCCGGAGGGGAAAGCGGGCCGGATCCTGCCCGCAGGGAGGAGGGAAGATGGGGTAATGGCAAAATCCTCTCCCTTGACTCTTCATTGATTACTTCGAGCCGCTGCTGCTGTTATTCTCCACCTCAGGAGCTTGAGGTGAAGCTCAGCTCCAAGGCCATCCCACATGGCGTGAAGGAGAGGAGCTCTTGGGACTTGAAACCTCTGGAAAACATCACCACCGGGCAGAGATAGGGTAGAGGCTGGGGTTTTTAAGAGCGTGACGATAAAAGATGCCATACTAGCTTTTCCTGTAAACCATTCAAAACCTGACGCTTTAAAAAGAGAGCGGGAAGTGTTAAAAACAGCTGCTCAGCCGGTGGCCTTCAGAGCTTTGAGGAGGTTACAAAGGCACTAACGTTTCCCCAGCAGAAACATCCAACGCTAATAATAGCTCTCACTACCACATGCTGCATCACCCTGTGGCGAGGAGATGATGTCATGAGAGGAAACCTGGCGCTGGTTCTTCTCTGCCCTGTGGCCCTCTGGCATTGAAGTTCATTAAGAGCGGGCCCTGGCAATTAGCCAGCAGAGCATCAGCTCCCTCTGCCCTCTGAAGACACAGCAGCAGCCCTCAGCCCAGCTCTGAACAGTCAGCGGGCTGACAGCATTCAGATTTTTCCCTGCACACCTACTCTGGCTGCATCAGGAAAACACGCCCAAGGCATGTCGGGAGCCAGAGATGTGGCAGTTTTCAAAGATGCAAAAAAATAAGTGGCTCTGGCAGAATATCCTTGCTCCGCTGTTGTACACAGTTTTCAGTAACTATTATTTTTTAAACATCAGTTAGTCAAATACAGCTACTTCCGTCAACGGAGGTCTTAAGATATTCCTATTCAATTCTGGGGCTCAGAATGACTTCAAAATAAACACTGAATGTAAAATGTAGTTCCATTAGGAGGACAAGGGAGAAAAAACACCCCTTAACTCTAAGGTAGGTGGATGAAGAACTATCTTCTGACCTCATAAGCTCCAATGAAACAATTGTAAGTTACAGGGAAATAGACTGAAACAGTTTATCTTTCAAAATGTTTCACTTCATGACAAAATGAAAGCTAGAGCTGGAGGAACAGTTCATAATCCCCAGGGGAAGCATCACGGATCTCAAACGCACACATACACGTGTTCCCTCTGCTCTGAGTTACAGCTTCCCACATAACCCACGAGGGATCTAAAGCAGGATACCTGTGAACTCGAACAGTGTAAGGTCTCCAGACATATACTGCTCTCCTACAGCATTTAATGAAAATAATAAAAGGAAAAAAAAAAAACTAAACCACTGTCCCCTCATGTTGTGAGAAGAGGTAGACGACAGCAACTGCTGCAGGAATCTTACCTCCCTACGATACTACTCTGGAAGGATGCAAGTCTCACTCGAAAGCAGCAAGCACTTCCAGGGCATTTTCTCTTTCATATATAATTTTATTTCTGGTTATAGAAACAAATGCTAAGAGGAGAAGCAACATTCCCCAACCACATACATCAAATTAAGGTAACAGAACAGTTAAAATAAATGAAAAAAAAATAGTAGAAATTTAAAACTTTGTTATAGCTTTAAAATATTAACGTTCTTGATACATTAGAAATCACATTCAGATCTCATTACTTAAAAAAATGTATGGCTCCATATTAAAAAAAAAAAACCAAACAACCAAACCCACTGTATCCCACTTGCTGTGGAAATGCAGGTCCTGCTCCTGGGATGCTCGTGTTTGCCACTTGCTCTGGTGAGCAGCAGCCTCTCAGCACGACCAGGACACGCTCCCACCCCGTGGAAGCCTGGTCAGCCTGTGCAGTGAAGCATCTCACAGGAGCAGTGCTGCAATGTGGCCATGTAAAGATGAACTTCACATCCCTTGCCCCAGACAGAGCTTTCCCCCTTGGGATACACACCTGCTTTTTAAAAAAGCACTGATAATGAAAACAAGTCACAAAAAATACTTTTGATATCAGCTGTAAAAAAAAAAACCAACAACCCACAAAACCCCAAAAACATCTGGCTGGAGGTGTCTTGTACAGGCAACACCAGGACTGAAATGCAAGCATGGCTTTAGTTCCCCCACCCATCCCCATCTTTAAATTAAGTGCCAAATCCAGGTGAAAGGGGTGAGGCTCCACCAGATCTCTGTAGCAAAACACTTCTGTCAAGCCACCGAGGTATTCCAGGTCCTCTCACTGCAGCCTTCCCCCAAGGACATGGAATGCGTACTGCAGAATGGGGAGATTCGGATCCTTCTGAATTTTTTTGTTTTTAAAGAAAATATCCAGAGTTGGATCTGAATTTCCAGCTTTCCCATTCATTGCTCACATACATCTTTTGAGTTTTTAGCAGTCCTTTGGATAGCTACGGACTCTTTGACGCTCTTTTTGGCTACGGGGCGGCTGGACAAGGCCAGTCTCATCGCAGCACAAGCAGCATGTCCAAAACCCAAGATAATATACAGTCTTGTAAGATTTTGATCTTTTAAAGCCATTCTATTTTCTGTCTCGGCATATTTGAATGAGATTTTTTAAATTTTTATTTTACATTCTCCGTTTTCTTTTCTTTTAAAGCAAAAAGACCTTACCAACAATTCTCTGGCTCCCTCTATTTTGGGGGAGAAAGAGAGATAAAGCAAGTTTAGGTTTACAGTGATTCATTTGCTACAGAGCCAACTTGCCTACTTAGCAGCCTGTCCACCTCTGGAGAGCGGCATATAAATCAGCAGAACATTAGGATGTTCTGCACCAGACTTTTAGCAGCAAGGCAGTGAAACAGAAGGAAATCTCACTTTTTCTGCTCCATTTAAATCCCATTTTTCTTCAGCTAACACACATTTCTCCTCCACATCGCCCTTAACTTTAAGGAAGGCTCTGTTCCAGGCTGCTTTGAGTGAAACTGAGGTGGGGTAGAAGCAGGACTGAAAGGTCTAGGTGACAACAAAGGTGCGTGGCTTTACTCAGCAGCAGACATGAAGCAGTAACCAGAGATTAGGGGAAGTCTGGTTTTCACCAGGGCTGTTGGCTGCTGAGGAGTGAAGCTGTTTCCTTTCACTGCTCCTGCTCTGGTTACTCTTCTTACCACCAACCCTGTTTTCTCCCTTAATTATCACAGCCCAGTAAGCACTGTGGTGAAGCATTCACTCAGGTCCTTATAGAGAAAGGAATTTCTACTTCTGGAAGAGCAATTAGGGTTGCAAAGCCAAGTATAGAATATCACCTGCTTTTAAGAATAATTCTTAAAAGGCCCAAGTGGGTCAAAATATACACTTCTGTGAATTTAGTGATCCTTGTGGAGTTAAACTACGAGAGAAATCTGTCCAGTTAGGTGAAGTTTACTCCCTGTGAATGGGAACATTAGAAAACCCATTACGTGTTTGTTTTTAAGGGGATATACACACACCTCACACCTCATGAAGAGAAAGAAGCATCATAAAGGGAGAACAATCTCACCACAGAGGAAAAGAAACTATTTCCTAGTGCCCCAGTGTTAGCTTAGCCACCTGACAGACAGCGAGGGAGGAAATCCTCAGCCTTGCAGCATCCTCATGGACCCTCCATTAATTTCCTCTGTTAGAAATAAGGTCCCATTACTTACAGAGCAGAATCTGTAAAGAACTCCCTGATACTGCATCTAGAGATAATTTGAGACAGGATTCCAGCTTTCATTAGTGCCATCCGGGGGATTTTCCTGCCAGAAAAGCAGCACGGGCTGGGGTTGCTCAAAGCACGACAAAGCCAGAAGCAAGGCCCCTAGACAAGGAAGATGCAAGTACCAAGTTGTCTCTTCTGCTCTGTGAGAGGAATGAAAGCAATCAGTGAAGTAAAGCTGCTTCTACTGGCATCGTTCTTTTACAATCAGCGCCTGGTGCAGGGATTTACCAACATACTGTATAAAAGTCTGTGTAAAGTACCATTTAAGAGAAAGAAATAGTCATGGACCATTTATATATCTATATTGACACACACACTCACACACACACGTTAATAAATATAGAGTTTGTTTACACAGATCTAATTTAATATTCTCTGAAAAAAAAATAATTAAAGGGTTTCTTCCTCAGCCTTAGCTGCCACCTACGAATTGTCAATGTTTTATTTTCTATCTTGAGAGCTGTCAATGTTTTATTTTCTATCTTGAGAGCAAAGGGGTAGACAGGGCACAACTACCCTCAGGCTCTGAAACTTCGAGTGACACGCAAGGAGAGGACCATCCACACATTCGGAAGGGTTTTAATTCAGTGTTGGTAAATTGGAAAGGTATCAAAAAGAATTTTCTGAACATATAAATACAAAGGTTAGAAGTGGATTAAAAATCTGGAATTTAAATATAGTGCTCCAAGAAAACTAAGTATTTTTCAAAATGTCTTGCTCAGGCTAAAGTAAAGCTCACTGCTGTGTGACTGCCCCAGGAAAGCCACCCCACCAGAGAATAATGGTTGGTGTTATATATACACATACCCACACCCCTGTGCACAAAACGCAGGCATTGTCCTGCAAACAGCCCACCAGGCAGAGAGATGCTGATCTAACTACTCACAGCCAAACAGCCGCCAGGCAGCTGCAGAGAGAGAGGCTCCAGCGTGAAGTCACGGCCACGTTTTGATCAAGTGCAGATCAAAATGCAAGGAGGCATCGCTTCCCTGTCCCAACAGCTCTGGCAATCCAGATGACCTTGTAGTGTCACTGTTTTCTGCAGCACAGCTGGCTCCATTGCAAGCTACACTTTCTGACAGTAGTGTATGCTACAGTAGTAGCAGCTTTGGCATAATTTTCCACCCAGAAGGAAAGTTACATGATTGAACAATTCATTGCGTAACAGCAACCTGACACAGGTTCTCACCATATCCAGACCTTCAAGCAAAGACATTAAATTAGGAGCTGGATTAGAGGAGACTGGAGTTGACAGAAACAACTACAAATAGAAGGTGGAGAAAAAAAAAACACCTGTGATAGGGAGCAGAAACAGGAGCTGCCCAGAGACAGGCTGCCAAGGGAAGACAGATCATTGGCTGCAGGATGGTGTTTGCAGACTCAGAAACTCAGTGTGCAGCAAGGGCAAAATCCTGAAGCTGGTCATGTTGGTTTAGAGGTTCGTTCTTAATGCCTTAGTCCAACTTATTAGCAACAGACTAAAAAAAGGGAGAGATTTTGCATCAGGGTAGAAAACTAAATGCAAGTTCCACAGTGGACTGAAGCTATCAATACAGTAAAGCACAGATAGACGTAAAAGCGATCAGGATCCTTCAGTGCTGCCTCCTGCTCCAAAAGGTCCAAGTGCCAAGCTGGCACTCTTCCTTGGAAGAGAGGGACAAGATGGCTGCATACGTACAAACACGATCCAGAACATTTCCAGTTCACGTGCGGCTTTTGTGCCTTACACTTATGCTTGTCTTGTGGCAAGAGACCAAACAGGTACTGGGCTGTACTTGCAAAAGTGTAGCTGGCAGGACAAAGAAAGTGATTCTTCTTCCACTCCATCCAGCATTTGTCAGATCCTAGCTGTAGTACTGTGCTTAGTTTTGGGCTCCCCAGCACAAGATAGACAACCTGGTGCTCAGGGGGTTGAGCACATGATGTACAAGAAGAGACTGAGGCAACCAGGTTGGTTCAGCCTTAAGAAAAGGAATTAAATAGGGAAAAAAAAAAAAATCTTACTGGTGTCTTCAAGTACCTATCTGGAAGATGCAGATAAGGCAGAGCTCAGCTCTTCTCAGAGGTGTGATGGGACAGGACAAGAGCCAATGAACACATGCACAGGAAATTCTTCTTAGATAGCTGAGAGTTTTCACCTCATGGGTGACCAGAGTGGAACAGAATCATGGAACCATTATCTCTGGAGACATTCAAATCTCAGCTGGATGAGTTTACAGCAACCCAATCTAGTAGGACCTGCTCTCATCAGCAGGTTATAGGAGAAACCTCCAAAGGTTTATTCCAACCAAAGTTATTCTATATTTTGACGCAGCTACAACTGGCCAATGGCAGAGACAACAAGCAGAGATTTGTTCTTCCCTAATACTGCAGTTTTATGTGATCTATGTTTATCACAGTGATAAACTGTAAGTCATAGTTTAAATCTCAGAAACAAAGATGGAACAACCAACCAGCTGGAATTTAATCCTTAGACACAGCAAGCTTGAAGAAACAGCTTTTAATCCTCTGTGGAAATGTACAGAACTATTCCTCGATTAAATCCTTGTCATCCAAGATTCCCACACCTAGGTATGGTAGGAAAGCATTTCTCCTTTCACCCTCCATTTTGACATCCATTTACACACTAGCACACAGAGCGTCACCGAACACCTCACTGGGAAACCCCCTTGCTAACACGGATGAAGAACTCTAATATCAATTTAACATCCCTAGCGTGCAGTGAAAAGTGTTTCACACCACACTATATAAAAGCTCAGGTCAGATGCTCTCACTTGCTTTGATACAGGTCCCTGGTCTTCTGTGCTTCAAGTTATTTTACTGCTGGCACTTCCCTACTGAAAAAGGGGAAAAAAGGTGGTAATTAACTCTGAATAATAGTTTCAAGTCAGTACACAAGATAGATGTCTGAAATGTGCAAAAGCCAAGCTTACTCCCCCCCCAAAACCTGACCCCAGGCCATGACAGTGATTGCAGCACTGTAAAGGTTTCAGCTGGTTTTTAACTCTTTCTTTCCTCTTTCAAAGCTTTAACATGTCTCTGAAAACACTCCAGAACAAGCTGTGCCCAACAGTAACATGTCTAAAACACAGCATGAACATGAAATACAGGGTAACCACATTGACCTTTCTCAACCTGCTCTGGAGCTCCACGTATCCCACAGGTATCTTCATCTTTGAGTCCTTGGGCAGAACTTCACGCAAGGTGCTGCTCCCATCAGTGGCTAAAAATGACCAGATATGCTACAGGGGACAGTGTTAATGGTATGGAGGAGGAAGGAATATAGGAAGAAAAAGGAGTTGAGAAGAATATGAGCTAGTCATGAACTTCAATTTTGTGCTCAGCACTACGTTATCACTAAATCAGATTAAACTGATCTCACTGTAAAAAGCTTCCTATATCACAACAGCCAAGGTCAAGACAAAACAATAACTAAGGAATTCCAGTGGAATAAATCCAGTATGAATTGCATTCAGCTTCTGCAAACTGAGGCAACAGAAGTTACTATAAGTTGACAGAAATCAAAGTAAAATTAGTCTGCCATTACCTAAGATGAAAAGAAAAAATTCAATAGGGAATGGTGAAAAGTGAATTCACACATTAACTCTGTTCTCAAGTTTTCCCAGCTCTAAGTTATAGCAGGTTGTGCCTTGACCTTCATCATACCAACAGCAGAGGATGCGATGAAGCCTCTTACTCCTCTCCCCTGCAAGCCTCCCTCAGCTAATATAATTGAGGGTATGATATGCAACTTTTTAGACAATATAAAGAAGTTGCCAATCAATCTAAAATAATCCGAGTACTGCATAGAGCTATTATAAACATTTTCTTTCTAGTTGAGGACTTAATTCTACCATCACATTTTCATTGCAGCGCTCAATACTGAAAGCCTGGGGAATCAGGACTGACACATGAAGAGTGATGCTGTCTCTAGACTGAGCAGTGAGTTCAAAGAATTCATCTGGAGGCCTGAAATGAGATGTGTACATCTCACATGTTCTGCATGAGGACTACATTTTCCACAGCTCTCAGCAGGATTTAGCAAGAACTATTACTTTACATAGTACCAGGCAATGATACAGGCAGTGCATAGGCAAACATACAAAAATCTCTTTTTTTCCAAGGGGCACGGCTGCTGCCTACAGTAGCAGGGAGCTGCAGCAGAGTGATACAGCAAAAAAATCTCCTGATAGGATTAACTGACAAGTTCCAGACACCTCAAATAGAATGGGCAAACAGAGCAAAGATAAATATTTGCTTATCCTCAACCCGCATTTTAACCAGCAGGCACTGTGAGCCACAAAAAGAAGAGAAAGTGTTATTCTGTTCTTGATACTTTGGAGGCAGACCTATGCACGCAACCCGAGGAAGGACTTCCAGGAGGTATCTACAAAGCAGCAGCTGGTATATGAAAACACTGTCATTCAGCTGATGTATTTCTATGGTGCTCTACTAGTTCATAGAAGTTCAGAGGCCCAATTATTTAGACTTTCCAAGAGAAAAGTAGCAGTAAAGAAAAACCCACGAAACTTTGGCAGCCTCAGGGCCTGAACCGTATTCTGTTGGTTGCGCATCTTGCGCTGACTCACCCAAGGTACGGGAAACCGAAAGACTCCTTTGCCTTGGGGAAGCTCGCCAGCCTCAGGGCTGTTTCAGAGGTGTGCCTGGATCTAAACCAGCAGCCACCCGAAAGTAATGATTAATCACAGAAACTACGCTGCACTCTCACTTGTGCATTCTTCCTTGAAGTCCGTTTTACTGAATTCTGGCTTTGAAAAGGCTACAAAAACCAGAGCTAATCCATGTGTTTTTCTGCTGTGCCGCACCTAGGCTTCCTAGAAGGAAACATGAGAGCTGGAGGCCTGCCTGCTTCAATGACTTTGTGGTCTGTAACAATCCTCCTTCACAAAATCATTTGGAAGTACTAAAATCCAATCTACTAACTTGTCGCTAAAGGCACACACCTAAATTATGAAGATCTAGCTGTGGATAAATAAGCTCTCCTGAATATTTTGTGTGCCTCTGTATTCTAACTGCAGCCTCTAACTGCAAATCACGAGATCAAGACGTTATTTCCTTTTAGAAATATTTCTCACAAAACAACTGAGAATAAAACACGGCTGGGTTTTATTCAAGTGGTGGGACTGGGCTACTGAACAGGATTTGGCAAAGAGAAAGGAAACCTAGAAGGGAACAAGTGATGCCAGCTGTTACCTTGCAGATTTCCTCCCCCTCCCCAGATTCCAGCAGAGATGGAATGGTTCTGCCTTACCTCCTAATCCCTATGGACAGACTGACAGTATCATTTACTGCATGCTGGGGAAATCTTTTGGCCACACGTGCCTCTTTGCTCCACGATAGCATTGTCAGACTGTACGATGCAGCAACTTGACCATAAATCAGTACAGACAGGGGGGTAACCTACCAGAGGCATATCCCATCCCTCAAGTCTCTTTTGCCCTTATCAAAGACATAACATTTTCTAAATTGAAAGATCTCTGCTGCGCTGCCAGAAGACACATCAGCCAAGGGGACTGCAAACAGGCATAAAACCAAAGGGGTTACCTGGAGGCTTTGCAGGGGTTATTTCTTTGTCAGTCACAAGGCGTTACACGCACCCACAGTTCCATGGGGCTGGAGGGACTCAAAATTTGCTTTACTCGCAAGACATTTGTACTACATGAAGAGCCTGGAATACAGTTTGAGTAAAAGCTTCCTCCTGCCGGCCAACCCAAATGGTCCTCAAGGGAGGAGAGATGGGAGGGGGAGCCAGGCAATGGAAGTAAATCTCCAAATTCCTTTTGGAAAACCTGTTTACGATCTCCAGTGACTTCTGCCACATGGAAAAGAAAAAGGCCTCTTTTGCCTTGGTCTCTACACCCTTGTAGAATTTGTATTAAACACTGTATGAACTCTGCTGCCTCTCATCCCAGCTCTCAACTTCCCTCTCAGAAGGACAGTGCAGGAGCTTTGCTGTTAGCCATAGCAGAGGGTCAGTGACAGACTTCCCTACCCAGTCCCAGCCTCCTGACCATGGTCCATCTCGTTGAGGACCACACTACCACCAGGAGGAAGGTGGACTGCTTTAGTGCAGAAGATCAACCAATATTTTCTCAAAGTTCAGAGACAGTGGCAATTGTCTTCACCTACAGGGCTATTCTGAATAAAACCCAGTGCTCCAGCACAGGATGTGATCAATCAACTGCACACAGAACCTTTTGGAGACACGCTTCTCCATGTGATCCTCAGTCATCAAGATACTTTGGCTGTCGTCCAGAGCAAGTGATGAATAATTGTAAGAAATCACTGAAGGTACAAAACCCTTTGTTTTTAATATCGTTACAGGAACCAAATTAATACAGTTCCTCTGTCATCTTATTCTCCCTCAGAGGGAATGGAGAGAAAATGCATCTGGAAATCCAGGTGGCTGAGCCCTGTAACTCTTCCTCCCAAATTCCCACATAAATAAACATTCGTTCATATTCAGAATTTTTCTGTTTTAAAAAACAAAACCATTTGCCTTTTTCTTTAAACTTGGTACCATGTTTCTTTAATGTTGTTGTGAGATACTGCACCCATCTTTCAGCATTTGCTTGCCTTAGGTGGCCTTTTTAGAACGGTCCTATGGTTCAAAGCTCTGAGAAGCACAGTATTAAGGCATAGAAAATGAGAAGTTGTCTTTCCAGGGAGCAGACTGTATTTGTGTTACATTCCTTTAGAGGCTGAACTGCAAATCCCATCCCCTTGGAGCCAAAAGGGGAAAAGACAGTTAAAAATATCCCAGCAGTCATACAATCAGTTGTCTGTATTTTTTTTTGAAATTTTTTTTTTTAAAAAAAGGAAAAAATATCCCATAGGTAAAGACAGAATAGAGTTCCAGATATGGGTTCTTGGGAGGTGTTTTCCATTCTTTTTGGCACCTCGTGATTCTAACAGTTGTTGTCCTCCCATTTAAAAATCTGACTTTAAAAAAAGCTCTTTATCCGCTATGTTTTGAGTTGTTACAGTTGTGGTTTGTTTTCTCTGAAAGCTGCTTTAGGCTCCTGCCATCCCATGCCCACCCCGCATCACTCCAGCTCCTCCCACCGGTTCTTCATTCACTGGTCGCCTGTCCTTGTGGCACTGTGGACGTGATGACTCCAGTTTGGGCTGGGACTGCTGCACCGGACTCTTCTATCCGAGGTCTTTTGACTTCGGGTTCAGTGGAAGAGGCCGCTGCCGTCTCTTCGGTCCCTGTCTCACACACCCGGCTGACTACAACAGGAGTGGACGAGCTGGCCTGGGCTGCAAGAAGCTGCAATGGATTTGTAAGAGCTGGGAAGTAGAACAAGAGAGAGAGAGAAAGAATTAATGCAGTGAAGTAGCACAAGTGCTTGCTCTTCCAGAAAGCAAGACAACAAAACACCACAGTCAAATGCAACAGCTGGCATGTATTCAAGTGTTGTTTTCAAGTCCGTTTTGAAAGGTTTGCTGGCCTTGTCTCTCTCCCCACACAATCTCAGCTTTGGGCAAGGTTACCAAACTGGCAATCTCTCCTTCCACAGGGGAACTTCCTTCTTCCCACCTGCTGTCAAACAAGGCATTGCCAGCTAAGCATGCATCTCCACAAGGGGAGGATCAATTCCCTGTTAAAATTACAGCACACCTCCTCTTGAAGAGGAAGTTCTCTGGCCTCCTACAAGCAGAACTTCTTGCAAGCTACGTCATCTGTGCGCTGTGCCTTTAGCTAGAGGGCTCTGCTTGCACAGTAAGAACAGTCGATCTGTTGGGAAACTAGATTAGTATCAAAATATTGAGTCTACTGACATCTCACTTATAAAAGGGGCAGGAAAGAGCTTACCCCAGACAACCAAATGCATTCCCATCAGAACTGAGATCAGAATGGAAGAATTCCTGGCTCCCAATCTTGTATTCCAGTACTGACAAAAGATCACACCCTCCCATTAACAAAGGCAGTGAGAAAAAAAGATGATTTAAGAAGCAACCCTCTGTAAAAATGTCTACGATTCCTAGTTCCAGACAGAGAATGTGCTTACACATTGGCTTTGGCACACAACACTGCCCAGAACACAAAACACATGCAGTTTTTGGAATCTGCATCAGAGAGGAAGCCAAAGGGGGCTCGGGAGACAGCACATCCTCTGCCCTCCAGACTGATTTGCAAAGGATGGAATGACAGAACATTAGTGGTGTGTTCCCTGCTAAGTGCGTCAAAAAAGGAGCCCTAGGATAAGTAAACAAAGCAAACAGAACAAAGGCCCTCAAAGCCCAGCAGCTTCTACCAAGGCATGAGAAGGTGTCTGTAGAATATCAAGAGGGTAAAGAAAAAAACTACAGGGTAGGGATGAGGGCAGTCACCAATTAGAATTCAGTGACTTGGAGAACCTAAACCCTGCAGCTGAAGAGAAGTTAACTTCATACAGAGAAGAGTCAAGAGACTCTGGCTCCATTTTCTGAACCAGGAACTTCACTACCACTTACAAAAAAACCTCAGATGCAACTGGAATACTTTGAGTTTGACGAGAGAGCCAGAAAAACGTTGGTGAGATTTGAATCTCAGCGTAAAAATGTTAAATAACCTTTCTAATCCTACGTTACACAAACTACTGCTGGGTAGCAGCAACTCCACCTACCTCATCCACTAAATATCTTAATATCCTAGTTGCATAAAAACCTTATCACTATCGGTTTTTCATTGAATTGTAAGAATCTTACTGGAGCAAGTGCAAGCCAGGTGACACTGCAACTACATGGGGCAGGAAATTCTGTAGAAACATTCCTACCTTCATGAAAGACATCAAAATCTCACCAGTGCCCTTCATTTCAAACTCCCAATCTGGGACAGCCAAGGTGCTGAGCATCCCACTGAGTAGGGCTGTAAGAATCCTGGATATTACCATCCCCAGTCATCACTCTTAACAGACTAAAACCCGAGGTGCTGAGTAAGCACTAAGAGGAGGCTGCCAAGACATAGCTAGTATGGGATTTTAAAAGTCAGACTTGACAAATTACTAGAACACATCCTGTATATGGAAAAAATCCCGACATTCATTCACCTGATAAAATAGATCTTATTTCTCTAAGGGTCTAAGACCTTAAGATGGAAAAGTATGTTGTTTTCTTAATACTCTATGGAGTCTTATTTCATACGACCTAAAGAGCACCATGGAAATTTTATTATTTGGCGTGCTGAAAGCAAAGGCCGTTTGTCAGAAGAAAACAAACAAAAGCAGGCTCTATACGTGAGCCACTGACTTCCAATGAGTAACCCTCAAAAGGCAGAGAGGATAAGTAGTAATAAATGCATGGCCAAGGACAAAGGAAAGACACTGGACTTTTCAAAGCCAATGTTAGATAGCAAAACTTTTCCACTAGGGAGGGGGAGGCCAAAAGGACGT
Organism: Eurystomus gularis; assembly: GCA_013400335.1. Lineage (NCBI taxonomy): Eukaryota > Metazoa > Chordata > Aves > Coraciiformes > Coraciidae > Eurystomus > Eurystomus gularis. Next base: position 34,695 of record VZZY01012670.1, read on the forward strand.
CCGCCACTGACATTTACAGCCACAGCAGTTGAAGAGTTGGAATACCTTTGGAACTGGACACAGGGAACAGCCTGATACGTGCTGAGAAAACCCTTACAGCTTTACAACGCAACTGCTAAGCTCAGAGAGCAACCAGAAATGAGGGAGCGATGGGTCCAGAGCCTACCGTAAGCGCTGCCGGTGATGCTGTTGGTGGGGACAGCATGTTTCCCGTTCTGAGTGACTGCCCGCACGGGGAGCTGATGCTGTCCGATGGTCACTGGAGCTGCCTGCTGAAGGATCGTGACTGTCTGTCCTGGAACACCCTGTGTCATTTGACTGGCGACCGTCTGAATAACACGGCTGGCTGTAGGTATCGTGGCAAACGCGATCGTTGGCTTCTCATCCATGCCTGCTTATGAGGAAAAGAGACAACGAGCATTTACTACCCTGGCTTAGGAGCAGGCTTTCTTCTCATTAACATTTCAGCAGTGATACATACCCCAGGTTGACAGATGTGAAAATCTCAGCACCGCAGAGGCTCAGGAATGAATATTTGAAAACACTGAAGTATTGTCTATTGCACATATACTCTATCAATATTAAGAACATTATTCTTATAGCATAAACCACTCAGCGAGGACAAAAACAAACATAACCTAGATTATAAACTTGACCCTGTGTCCTAAAAAGGTATCGTCTCCCTTACTGGCACATTACAGCTGTTATATGGACAGCAGTTGCTGCAAATGTAATAGTTTACTTTATAATTACAGGCAAATTGTTCTGAGTCTCAATACCACACAGCAGGAGAAGGCATTAAGATCTTAAACAATGCCCGAAGCCAAAAGTCTGCAACAGCTTGCTGTCAGGCCTGCACGTAGGTTGATTTGCACAGAGGTCTTCCCGCAATCGCAAGCTTTTGCCAACTGTGGAAGTATAGAAAGAAACCAGGCGGGAAGATAAAAAAGTAGGGCTGAGTTCCTGGATAGAGATAACTGTTTGAGAGCACTCAACCACTTATCTCACTTCCCAGGGCAGGTGAGGGGGCAGTTCAGCAGGTATGTGACAGCTACGGGGCAGTCTTCTGCTAGGCATGCAGGAAAGGGGAGCGACCTCTCTCCCAGGGGCTCTGCAGGTCTCAGCGCAGAGAGGGCAGGAAGCACAAACTCATTCATCCTGCAGGAAGAGAAGACTTCTCCCATTTTAACATCAGTAGCTCCACAAGAGCTACTGATCAGTAGCTCCATTTTAACATCAGTAGCTCCACAAGAGCCATCAGCTCCATTTTAACATCAGTAGCTCCACAAGAGCCATCAGTAACTCCACAAGAGTGGAGTTAGATGGGCCATAAGCTGAGACCTGCAGGAAAGCTGATGGAAAGCAAGGAAAAGGCAAGGAAAGCAGGGAGATAAGGAGGGAAAATGGAGCAACCAGGAAAAACAAAGGGAAGATAGAGACTAGAGAAGGATATGAGTGGGAATAAGACAGGGACAAATAGGGAGAGAACAAGTGACAGCAAGAACTAGTGAATGAGAAAAGGGAGCAGGTGACAGACAGGCAGCTGCAGCTGTTAGTGCTTCAGGAACATGTATGGGATCCAGACAGGAATTTTGAGAGAATGCAAGTGAAACTCAAGCAAGATAACCAGTGTTGAGCTAAAAATGCCAGTGGTCCTACTATTGTGGTAGGGGATGGTCTTTATCATGTTTTTTTCTTTCTCTTAGAGAAGAACCATTGCCCCACTGCCCACATAAAAGCAGTCAGAGTAACTAGTCTTGCTGCTGGTACAACACACATCTGTCTTGTGGCACTAAGCCCCTCTGAAACATCGAGCAGACAAGGTGTTGTCTAGATCTCAGCAAGAGAACATTTAACTCGCTAAATCCCTTAAGGCTGGAATTTCCAGCTTAGGAAAAAGGCCCTTTGTTGTAACTGGTTTTGAAGATTGCTTTCATGGGGCACTGCCTGTACTTCCAGAAGCACCAGGAATTCCTCCAGGAATCCAGGCCTGTAGAAAAGGGCTCCATCATTTGTTTACAAAGCCATCCTGATGCAGAGTTTCAGCCTTTCCCAGGCCATCTCTTTTGGCTAAAAAAAGCACACATTTCCATAGCATGTCCAGATGACCAGTACACAGGCATAATATTGATACTGGGATAAAATAAATATTTAAAGCACTTCATGTTTTTTTTTTCAGCCTCTGAAGTCAGTTAGATTTGCTCCCCACAGCAGACAAGGAAGCACGGTTGTCCTGTTCCCTGGTGGAGACATCAAATGGATGACCCCTTATTTTGTTTAAGTTTTACCTGGAGAAACATCTTTTATTAAGAGCTACACACCGAGTGATTGAAACTGTTTGACCACCCAACCCCCCAGCCTGCTCAAGCCTTGTTAGCAGAGTAGCAAGGGAGAGGAAAAGCTACCTCGGTGATCACCAGCTAAGTCCAACACTGCTCCTGCAGCTTCATGAGCTCCTCCTGCTGTGCCCTGATTTGTGAGGATGTATCCATTTGCGGAGTTTGCAGAGGAGGTCACAACTCGGACCATTGTAACAGTGGGAGCTTGTTGAACTACGTGAATTGCATGACACGAAGGCTGTTGAGAAGTCACTATTGATGCTGGCATGTATGCGACTGGTTTTGCCACCAGAGCAGATGGTCGGGGAGGAACGGCCATGATCACGGGTTGGGCACTGACTGGAGATCCTGAACAGAAGAGAGAAGCATGTATTTAACAGGAGAGGCAAAAGGGCCTCCATTCATTTAACGTACACAGTTCTAATCTGCAATACCTCATCATTGGCAGGAGGGGGAGGACAGGGAATAAAAACTAAGTCTTAAAAAATACCATCTTCAATCTTCTCTTTCCCAACTCGCAAAAAACTTACTTGCCATCTGAGCACATTCCTGTGATCAAAAGCTACAATAAGCACAAAAAGAAAGGAAGCTTTACTTAATGAGCTTTGCCTTCCAACTTCACCAGGAACACCCTATACATCAGGCCAGTTACAGCACAGCTGACAAGCAGGTACTTACCAGGGCTTAACAAATTACCAAGGCCCTGGCCACGGCACCACAGAGCTCTGTGTAGCCAAGCTCATCTTACCCAGAAGGCTGACAAAGTAGTGTGAATGAGCTACACGCCGCCATGGTTACTCTGCTGTCAGTTCTTTAGAGCCGTCTAGTTCAAGGTTAGTTCATGTGTTTCTATATATTTCTTTTTCTCCTGCTCCCTCATCCAGAGATTATTAAGAAAAATGATCTGGAGTTGCATATGCACCATCAGTCTAACGGTATGGAAAGAGAGACCTAGATCCTTCTGTAACACGCTGGCAGAAGGATTCCTGCAGTGTCCTCAGCATGGCACTTGGTGCAATCAAATAGTAACCCTCTGTGAAACAAGAGCTACTCACCAGGTGCACTCTGTGAATACCGATACTCTGGAACTGAAGCTAACTTTGACCCAAAGTCGTGATCATGTGGAATGGGTGAGCCCTCCCGTGACAGGCACTCTGGAGTCTGTAGGCCACTAGAGTGAGGGGACAGCAGGCCAGGGTGAGTAGGGGAGGCAGGAGCACTCCTGAAACACCAGAACATAGTGTTGGCAAGTGTAGATGCATTTCGATCACAAGACAGCAGCAGAGACCAAGAGTTATCTCCAGGACAGATTCTCTAGCAGAAGGACAACCTTTTTTCCACACTAGCCACTATAGTCTTGCTGGGAAGAGTTGAAAGGTACACAGTAATCTCACAATCACTCTAGCACCACATACTACCACACTATTTCCCGCTGAAGGAAATTGGAACCTTCAGAGTATGCTTAACTAAGACCCGCTGCTGACAGAGAAGCTGCAAGTGCCTCATGTTCAGATCAGTTTTATAATTTCAGGCCATTCTCAAAGGATCTTAGCGTTTGAGAGTGATGGGGAGAGGAAGAGGGAGAAAGATGCAGTGTAGAAGCAAGTGTCTGGCCCCACATATGCCTCCAGAGCAGTTACTCCCCCTTCTCCCCATTGCCTCCCTCCCCAACCACTTTGGTGGCCACCTGGGACCAGAGGTGGGAACCAACACGAGTAATTGAGCATTTCTTTAATGACAAACAAGACAGAGAAGCTGATCAGCTGAAAACATCTCCTCCTGTTTCTCCCATCATTTTAACAGACAGAAGAGAATAGGTGTGGGAGGAATGTTATAAGAAACGGCTCCAGCTAGTGTTGAATTGTGAGTCTTATCCTCACAGCTACAGGGCTCAGAGGAAGCTGTCACAGCACACAGCTCCTCTTCTGCAATTACACAGAACACCCCCCATCGCCTCCCTGCTGACAGCCACGATCAACCTGATCCTTCCTATAAGAGAGCGTTTTAAATACCACAAAAGTTATTCCCACTATGATCTAATCCACATCTAAACACAGCTTTCCTGAAACGAGAGACTGGCACCTGAAAACACTTAACTCCGGTAATAACTGCTTTGAATTTCTTTGAAATTATGCCAAACCAGATATTTGATGCATTTTTGTAGGTCGGTTCTGGATTTTTTTTTTTAAACACTTAAAGTCAGAACAATTTTCAGATCATGCCTCAGGACTACCTAACTATATTACCTCTCAAACTATAAACAGAAGTAGAGTTTGCTCACTGTACTTCAGGAGAAGTTTGTTTGTTCAATTTATAATGAGTTTGGCACAGAGATTAGAGGAAGTCGAAGTTACCTGGAAGAGAGAGGCCCAAAAGGTGTTCGGAAGCAGGACACTCCTCTTTGCCTTCGTTTTCTAAACGCTTGCTCTACTAGTTTGGCTTCAGAGGCAGGGTCAATTCGCCAAAAGGAGCCTTTTCCAGGCTCCTCCTGGGAGCGTGGGACTTTAATAAAGTAACGGTTCAAGGAGAGGTTGTGCCGAATGGAATTCTGCAGGAAACAGAGGAATGAGATGATTATTTTGCCATGAGGAAGCACATAACAAAGATGAATGGGTTTCGCCACACAGCCTGGAAAAACAAAATCCACACCGCCGGAATCAGTGTTGAAGACAGAAACAAGCCACCCAACTCAGAGCTCCAAAGTCACAGGAGAACTGCAAGAGAAAACCTGGGGAAACGTGTCAGAGTTTCTACTAACAATGCTGAAAGACAGGTTTGCTAGGTACTACACCATCACTTCCACACATCTGGAGCCAGGCAGTGCTGTGACTTTTCTGTGGAAAGCCATGAAAGCAGAGCTTTTGCTGAGGCAGGGGGAAATCACTGTAAACCACATCAGAACTCTCTCAAAAGACAGGCTTTATTCTAGGCAAGCGGAAAAAATTGCCTGAGCCTGTGCTAACTGCTTACCTGCCAAACAATCACCGAGGTGCCCAAACATGCCCTAAAGGACACTGCACCTCACGGTAATCACAATGCAAGCCAGCCAACATGCCCTCAGACAGCTGTCTCTGAGAAGAATCCATTATCTGGCACCAGTCTCACACTGTAGGACTCTCCAGAGGCTGACAAGGCTATTTATCCTTTTCATTGCAAAAGCCCATCTCTTCCTGGGGTTAGCGCTGCCTTTTGGGCCAGGGGAAAGGCTCAGTAAGCCTGTGTGTGCACAGGCTCTTTCCTCTTCCACTTCCAAACCAAAACAAGAGCTTTTGTAGCAGCTTTAGCCGAGCTCTTCACAAATGAAGGCTCACAATGCCACTGTAGTATGGGAGGGGAAAAGGCAACTTCACCCTCTGCTGAAACACAGCTCTCTTTGAAGCAGGATGCAGCAACTGGTTTGCAAAGAGCAACTCTGCTGAGCAGGTTACAGCAGGAAGTGAATTCCACAATTAATTAGAACTGCAGGGAAAAGCCAGGGAGGCAGAAATGTATTTATTCCACACCGTACTCAAAGTGCACCAAGCAGTACTGCTCCTGCCAGTTGAACACAACGAAATCAGCAGCTGCAAGAGTCTTTCCAGCTGCGTTAGTGTATGCTATTCAAATGACAACGCCCATTTCAGAGGTGTGATGCCAAGCAAAAGCCTGAAAGTAGGTGGAGCTGAGGCTTGCGGAACTTTGAAAGCAGCCCTCAAGTGAACATTTAAGCTTGATTTAGCGTGTGTTAACTACATCCAAACTCTCCTATGAAGCTGGTCAGATTTCCTTCAATACCACAAAGGCAGCGCAGACTTGAAGTTTCCCAAGTTCCCATTCTGAGATTTAAATCTTGCAAACTGGCTTAGGCAGTGCAGTTGATACACTGGGAAAACAAAATCTGTGATGATTTGAGGTGTTACGATTAAAAACTGGAACCTCAGTTTTAGGCTGGACATTGTCTGCTGGGACAGATCATGCCAAACAGACAAGGTGAAGGATTAAGCAAGATTGAGGCAAGTATCTGGGTGAAGGAGTGACTGATAGCATAAAAACCAAACATAAAGACACATGGCTACAGCATTAAAAGGGTTTCAGAAACCAGAAAGCCCAAGAGTAACACACTACATTGCCTTAGAAAGTATTTAAAAAAACCTATAATAACCTACAAACAAACTGGTTAGCTTACGTTAAACAAATTCATTCTGGGAATAGTCAAAGCAGTTCCATTCCCAGTGGCCCAGATCTTTAATAAATGTATTTCAAAGCAGATAAGCACTGTCAAAGTAGTTTAAAAGCTTGTCAGTGTCAAGAACTCACCTGCCAGCCTTTGTCAGCAGTCCTGTAATACGGATAATGCTTGGTAATGTGGGCATAGATCCCACTTAGTGTTAATTGCCTGTCCTGTGCTGAAGATATAGCTTGCACAATTAGCTGAGCATAAGAATAGGGTGGCTTGGACTCATCCTAAGGAAAAACAAACAGAAATTGAGTCAGTAACAAAGAACTCTTACACTAGAGTGTACCAACAACCCAGACTGAAAAAAGAACCAAACCAAAATAAATATATTGGTCTGTAGCTTTCACAGATTCTAAGGGAGCATCAGGGACAAATAAGAGCAGCATCACCCTTTTCCCTCCAACCTTATTTTATAGCTGCCACCTCCCAATTTAGCACACGCATTTGTGTGCAAACAGGGCTACAGGACTGAGCCAGATTAAAGTACCTCCTTCCCCCTCCCCACCATCACACAAAAAAGCTAGCAATCTGATTCCATTCCCCACTGAATTTACCACACATGTTTATACCAGGCACAAGGAATAGGATCAGGACAAGCAATGGAAGCAAAAAGTTATGAACAGCATATTCATGAAATTCTTCCCAGTTACGACTAGACTTTGCTGGTAAGATTTCATGCAAGCATGCTATCGGCTCTCCTCCCAGCAACAAGCCCAATATGAAACTCAATCCTGTCCCTTCCCCTCTCCAGCAGGATTTATTTCATTCTAGGAACAGTAATTTGTTTGCTGGATCTCATATTCCCAGCTCTTCATATTACGCTATCAAGAACAGTCCTTCTTGTCTCAAGGGAGAATTCAATCTACAAAATAAAGCCATCTAGTATTGTGCTCCTCCACCCAGTCCCAAATCAGGTGGTTTTGGATCTAGACCTTTCACTTTGATCTGAAGATCAGCTCACTAAAATTAAATGTTATCATTATAACTAAGATATTTTTTAATCTAAATTCCATTTGCTACTCTCCTCCTTTAGTGCCTGCTTGACAGGCCTTTGTGTTTGTTTTAAAGTCAAGACTACAGATTTCTCATGGCAAGGATCTGGCTTCTTTCCTTGCTTCCCCTTTCCCCAGCTGTGTTTTGCAAAATACCATTAATTAAAAGGAGAAAACAAGACTCTGGATTTTAATGCACCTCTTCTTGCAGCTGAGCAAAGAGATTCATCATCTACCACTAGTAAGACGCTGGTTTGAAGGCATGGTCTCAAACCCCTGGAGGACACTCCACACAGTGTCCTTACGGCCAGGGTATTCTTAGACCCTTAGAACTCTATCCCACGCTGGCACTAAACTGCCAGGTCTTAAATAAGCCTGCTGGTGAGCACTGCTGGCTAAGTCATGTTTCTGCAAACCTTTGGGCTGTCCCCGCCAGATGCATCTGCCTGCTGTTCTGACGCTGCTTTTGCAGCATACTCTGCTGCCAGCTGCAGATCCGAGGTAATGTTGTGAACAAAACGATATCCTGAGGATCCAGCACCACGTGGACTGGCCGGGCAAGAGTTGGGAACACTGGAGAGGCAAAAAGGAAATACAGTTATTTGATACTTCATTTATTAACAAGACACATTGTTCTTACTCTCCAAGGTACAGTAAAGCTCCCAGGTCACTGAGAAGCAGATATGCACTGGACTTGTTTTTGCCCCTGTGGCTTATCTAAAGCCCAGACAGACTGCGAAAAAAAAACAAGAGATAAAACCGGAATTTCTACAAAATCCTGGCACACACAGTCCCCACACCTTCTGCAATCACAAGGCAGCAGAGTCTCAATGTGTTAACTCTGTGTTTAGAGAAGCACTTCAAACAATGTGGGGCTTAAAACAACATCCCTGTATCAGGGAAGACCACTTCACTAAATGAATACCTTGCTATTACAACTTGTGAACGAACAACACACCACTCTCCTTAGAACGTAGGAGATTTAATCAATCCTAACAGACAGGAGCTACGTTCTTTTACAGTATCATATTTAAAGCACCCAGTTCAGGCATCTGCCATGACGGTCCTTGTTTAACACAGCACTCAAGCTTCAGAAGATCAGAGAATCATAGAATGGTTTGGGTTGGAAGGGACTTTTAAAGATCATCTAGTTCCATCCTCCTGCCATTAGCAGGGACACCTCCCACTAGCCCAGGCTGCTCAAAGCTCTGTCCAACCTGGCCTTGAACACTTCCAGGGATGGGGCATCCACAACTTCTCTGGGCAACCTCTTCCAGTATCTCACTACCCTTACAGTAAAGGACTTGTTCCTTTAAATCTACCATCTTTCAGTTTGAAACCGTTACCCCCTGTCCTATCACTACACTCCCTGATAGAGTTCCACCCTGGTCAGTGCCACGCAGCTAGAGACAGATACTGCCTTGATTCACCAGCACACAAATGCAGCTAACCAAAAGGAGCTGCAATCAGCGTACAACAGAGAAGGCAGCTTGCTCCTCAGCTTTGGCTAGCCTGGGGAGAAGGCACACTGGGAGTCCAGGGCCACCACAAGATGGCATTACAGGAACAGCTACCGAGGACAGCCCTGCTAAGGCTGATCAAAAGCTAAAAACAAATAAAAGGTGGCTATAATTTGCAGCCCGACTCAGACACAGAATTGAGTGCTACAAGATGAGAACTAATCAGAAAGGCTTGTCATCCTTGATTGGTGGGGTTGGGAGGATGAGAGGAGAAGGATGAGTCTGGGAATCTGAAGTTCTCTTTTTCTATCTCTCCTCAGTGCTGTGCTGTCTGGCGTCGAGGGGTGTGACACCAGAGCAGCGTGATGCCTCGCCAAATCCCAGGAATACCTAGGTCTTCCACGTAAGAGCAGAGAAACAGCAAATAAGAAAGCAAAACAATACACAGAAGATTTACACAGCAAAACAAGCAGTTCAAATTGTCTGAAAAGATGCAAATTGAAGCCCACAGCTGGGAACTAGAATTCAGTAAAACTGACACAAACAATCCTCCCACCAGTCAAACGCCCAACAGCAGCAGATCTAACCCTGACAAATGAATGCAGTAACTGATACTCAGAACACGGGGGTAAATGCTACATGAAAAAACACAGGACACGGTCCCTTCCTCAAAAAGGTGATTGTCTAAACAGCTTCCCCCACACGCACGTACACACGCAGATGGAAACAGCAGGACAATCCTTGTTTGCTCAATGGACAACCCCTTTGGTGTGTAAGCAATCTGACAGCGTAAGGAATGACTGTTCCCTACCAGAGTCCAGCCTGTGAAGTGAGAAGCTGCTGCTTCTCCTTGTGATGTCTTTGCAAATGGCTGCAAATGCTGAGCTCAGCACAGCCGAGCCTGGTTTCTTTTAGAAGTGAATTACGGGATGAGGGGCAGAATGGATGAGAGGGAGAAGGCAACAGATATATTCAGCCACAACAAACCCTTGCAACAGGAAACTCATCTCCCATATACTAGGCATGCAAAGTGTTACCAGCACCCGGTAATAACCCTTTCAGCGCTCGCTGATAGCTCTTGGCATTAATGGGGATGCTGCTCAGAAGCGCAGCAGGAGGTGAAGCTTTCAGGAGGTGCAAGGTGCATAACTGTTGAAGAGCCCATACATATAACTCTCCCTTTGCCAGAGATAAAGGCATTTCTTACCTTGTCTTTCAAAAAACAGAGGCCTGTTTGTGCAGGAAAAGGAATCAAAGTTTGCTATTTCACGCTTTGAGCCTGCTTTGGAAGTGGAGAACGTGAAACCACAGAAAACACTCTTCATGTCTTAGTATTCACATGGGGAGCTGGTGTGAATTTAATTATTCCGCTGTCATTTTTCAATAGCTTCTCCACATACACACTTTTTATAATGTGTAGATAATTACAAATGAAAGCCATTTTCATACATGAAACAATGACAAACCAAAAACACAGCGAGTCTTTTTATCTTTGCATTTGGCACTTGAGCAATTATTGTAACACGTGGACTAGGAGTGGAATAGGATGAAACAGTTTTCTGATTTTGTTCTTCATCTGCAGAAACACATGAACAGCAAACCACAGAGACAGCAGCCAAAACTCAGGTCAAAGATATAGAAGAGAGAAGATCTCCAGTAAATTCACACTGTGCACAGAGCTGTATTTCTTTGCTTTTAAAAAAATAAATAAAATAAACCTAGTATGGCTTCAAAGCTTGTCCCTTGCAGTTCACATAAAAAGATTCATTTCTTCAAGACCAGCAGAACAAGTAGTCCAGTTTTTACTGGTCAAATTTCAGTTTGAGGCTGGCAACGAATTTTAAGTATGATCTCTTGCTTTTAAAAACAAAAACAACACAGCAAAAAAAACCTAGAACAAAGGGGATAAACCCTTACCCTGCAGGGCTGTGATTCTCTCGAGTGCTGACAAAGCCCTTCTGACCTAAGGCGGTGTTAACTTTTAGAAAGCCAGAGTCTCCCAGTAGATAGTCACTGAAGAACATGATAGTCCCCTAAAGTAGCATCTGTCTCTTGAGACAGCCACAGCTGAAGATCTGGAAGTAGCGTTTTCTTTTACCAGAATGGAGCACTTTTGTCCAGGTAGACCTGCTCCCTTTCAGCCCGGATCAATGATCCGATCAAGAGACAGGGGTACAGAACAAACACCATGAACTTTTAGCCACTCCATGCAAAGAGACAGGGCAACATATGCCGCTAAGTGCTCGAGCTCCCTGTCAATCATCAGCGAGCTCTTCAGAGGGAAGGGAGAAAGAGCTGACTACTGGAAAAAATAAGGAGACAATCTGTTGTTTCCCCTCCTCCCTCCCCACATGGGACAGAAGGAGTGAAGAAACAGTTTTACTAAAAATACCCTTCTGAGGGTTAAGTTAAAATTAAACATTAGTGCAGTCAAAAGAAAACAAGCAAACACAATGCAGTGACATCAGTTTCCTGGAGTTCCTGGAATTCTCCTCACCACCCAGAGCCAGGGATGCTTGTGTGCATTCACACCCCCTTTAAAAATATTATGGAACAAAAAGGCTTTTCCCTACAAAGGCCTGTTTGTGCTATAAAAGAAAAAATCAAATGTGAGGACAGTGATTACAATTTGTTGGATGTTAATACTGCATCAATATGTGGTGATAACTTGATCCATTTTGAGACTATAACCTTTTGCTGAGGAAAAGCACAGCTAGGTCTGCAACCTCATCCAGATCTTAGACACCCTACCACGTGCTGTGACCCATGCTTGCTGCCCACCCAGGCCATCTTAGCTTATAGGCAATCCAAGCTAGCTTGGGTTAAGCTTGTCTGTTACGGAAGAGAGCACTTTGGAGAGTAAGCAAGTGTTTTATACCTTTGAAACACACACAGAGCACGTAAAATAACCAGCTGCAGTCACCCACAGCCTTAATCCCATGGCACCACGGTTAATCCAAGTCCCAGAGATCTTTGATATCTACTGAGGACTCAGCATCTCAACTTGAAATGCAGACTGCAGGCAGCCACCGAGGCGCAGTTCCACAAATACCACGCTGAGACTCAGCTGTAGAATCAGACTACAACCACGTGCTGAATCACACCGGTCCTTTGCAGCATGTTTTCCATTTCATACTTAACCCTTCTCCAGCTGGAAGGCCAGGAAGATGAAGGCTGAAGGCAGTGTCTGCAACATTCACCCATACAAAGGGCAAAATGCCTTTTAAACACAGGACTTAACTTCTGGCTACTAAGAACATAACAGCTCTTTGCAGCATCTCGATTCGCTTTCAAGTCCTGCCACGAGATTCTGGCCTCAAGTTCACAGCAATTTCTAGCAACAATTTAATCTTTAAATGTAGAGAATATATGCAACTTACTGCAATTCTGCTGTAACGTCCCAAATCAGTTTGCTTTAACTAAAGAATTAGAGCCAGGATGTACCTCTGCATGTATGGTGTGTCCACACACAGGACATGGCTGTTGCTTGTCTCCTCTAATTTATAAAAAAAAGGATGCTGCAGATCCAGAGAAGGTACTGACAGGGATAATTAGGATGATCAGAGATATGGAACAGATTCCATACAGGAAACAAATAGTTCAAGACAGAAGCTGAGGTGCAAGGTGACAGAGCCTATAAAAACAAAGCCAAGAGGAGGCGTTCAGCTCTTGGCCTCTTCCAGTAGAAGAGATTGTGAATGCAAAATGAGACTAAGCAGTATGTCCAAAACAAGAGAAAGTGCTTCTGTGTTTGTAGTTACACCGTGGAATGACATGCTGCAAGACGGGACTGATGTTGAAAGTGTGTGAATGCTAAAAGCCTGTTACACAAGTTCTTGGGGCAAGGAGGAAGGCAGGGAATCAGGGGCTTTATTAGACAGATGGTCAGGAAGTCCCTGCTCCCAATCCAAGAAAACAGGGAAGGCAGACTGCACGTAAGTTAGCACTGCCCTGTATTTACTGTGTTCTTATATTAACCCAAAGACACTCGTTGGAGGCAGAATACTGGGCTAGAGGGATCTGTTGCCTGTGCACATACATAGATTATATAGAAGTCCCCAGACTCTCTCAATACTAGCCACATTTTACAGACTCGGGGAAGAAAATAAAAATGAAGCAACAAGTGGTTAAATGATTTATTTACCATTACAAGTCTGTGAACAAGCTGGGAGCAAAAACACTCCCAAACTCCAGTGCCAATTTCCTCAGAAGGAGAGGCAGTATGAGAATGCAGGAAAAGTGCCCTATTCATTTCATTCTTTTCTGAAAGAGATCAAGATATAGAGGCTTAATTTAAGCTAGGTATATGGATAAAGTATCTATCTTCTCTATGATAAAGAGGAGAGATTACCTGGGATCCCATACAAAATTGTTCACCTGACTTGGAACCCACGCTGCTAAAGAGGAAAAACCCCATCCCTTCAGCTTTGTGGTTTAGTACATGGTGCACACATGAGCAGCACCTTCGAAAAATGCCAAAGTGGACATTTGTGAAGCAGGTACAAGAGACATGGCAGGGGTAAGAGTTACAACCTTGGCAACACTGCCAGTGTCCAGATTCCTGTCTCAATAGACAAAATTTAAGTCCCTATTGAGTACAAAGGGAGAATTCCTGTTTCTTGAAGTCTTCCCCAGTCCTATCCTCAAATGCAAATTGGGAGTAGGTGGCCCCACACATAAGGACCATGATTAGAGAAATGCCACAAAATTCAGACTACCTCTATATTCCATTTCAGGAGCCCACAAAAGCGGGGCACCAAAAGATATAGGAACCTTTTTACGTGCAATAAGCAAGAATCAGGTCAAAGTACACTACTTTAGCTTGCAAAACGAGCATTTCCACGATACGCCAATCAGCAATAATGAGTGAGAATCCTCTGCTGCTCTCTCCTTCTCCAGCCTAGCCCCAAAACTGTAACTCAAAGAAAGGCAAGTCCTTGCACGTTGCGTGTTTCAGGTTTCAGAAACAATCACAGGCAGTGAGACTGCCAAGAGAAGCTGGAGTTTGATGGGAAAGGAGAAATCTGAGAGCTACCCTGCCTGCTTCATGCTGAAGACAAGCAAAGCTGTTGAACAAGCCACAGTGAGAGAAAGTTATCTGCAAAAGTTGAAATTCTTATTACTTGTCTGTGCTCCAGTGGTTTCCCTCTTCAAAAGGAAGTGAGCTCACTCCGACCGTGGATGCAGTGAACATTTCATACTGATCGGGGAAGAGGAAGTGCTCATGTAGCTGGTGACTTCTGCAACCTTTCCTCCAGCACATGGCTTGGCACATCTCCACTAGCACATGGTCCATTATCTGAATAAACATGCGTAGGAACTCCCAAGCCCAGTATAGACTGTTCGTTTTCTTACGTGATGTATATGCAACACAGTTGGCTTGTGGTTTGGAGACAAGGGTGATTAAAAATAATCGCCGATCTGTCCAATTGTGGGAGTTACCTGAGCCATATACTGTGTGTGAATGCAGGAAGTAATGGATAACCGAGACAACGCAAAAGAGCCTGCAGAAAACCTGCCCGGGAGCTCTTCACCGGCTGCTCAGTTAAGTGGCTAATAGGGCTATAGGAAGAAGGAAAGTGAGAATGAAATGGAGCAAGGAATATTTACGCAATCCTGTTTCAGGGAGTGAACACATCCACTGAAGTCAGGGTTCATTCAGCTTCCCATTACATACCTTTAGAGGAAATGTGGAAGTTCAGATTAAATCCCAAGTGTTCTGAAACAGCGTTGTACAGCTGTCCTAGAGCCTATTAAAAAGCACTCCCCCTTTTTCCAAGCCAAGTCGGAATCAAAGCAGAGCCAGCATTTGCACGTCTACTATAACACAGCTCAGACACACACACACTTACTCTGCCGTCATGCTTTATGGAATAACAGCTCAATACATAATTTATCTACTACACACTCTTGGAAAGTAGTAATTACACTATGCATAAAAATCAGACAATGAATTTAAACGACCTGTTAAAGGCCACAAAACAAGTTGGTGGCTAAGCCAAGATAACTGCAGTTCCTGGAGAGCAGGCTTCTGAGTAACCCGCTATCAGAGCATGTAAATGTTACTGGACTAATTTTGCGCAGTGAAAATAAGGAAAAAAAAGGAAAAAAGATTTAAAGTATATCGCTTGTGAAACCATGGCAATTCAGCTCACATCTTCTGGTTTACTAATCAAGCTTACAAAACAAAAGATGCAGGATACCAGCTGATCTTTCGTTATTCACACCATTAATTTCATTGTAAACTAGGTATGGACCCTTCTAGCAACAGCTGAACGTGGGCAAGCACATTAAGTACTAACAATTAAAACACAAATTTGGGTCCATATACAAAGACCTACCAGTTTAGCTGTTAGCACAGCCCCTCACCAGACCCTTCTCAAGCAGTGGTTCTCACAGGGCTCTAAGGGCTCTTCCCCCTACATGGCAAAGCATTTTATTTTTTTTACTGATAAAGACTATGTGAGCTAACTACTGATGCCCTTTCAGTGAAAAGCCAAACAAGAACAAGACAAAGCGTTCAAGCCCACAGTCATTCTGGTGCAGAGATAAGGCAGAAGTAGCAGCCGTAAAATATGAATAACAATCCTGACCTCCACAGCAAAGCATTTAGTATTTCTTTATTGTAGCTTTATATCTATCTATCTACCAGTGTGAGGGTAATTGCTGCTTAGAATAGGGAAGCATGTACAGGGAAATATTTTCATTTTCATAAATATTAAAAAACCCAACCCTGAGGGGCAGTGCTGGAGAGATGCCGTTTGGAAAGCTGACTTAAGTTACTACTACAGGGTCATTAACACTGTCCAGAAAATAATCAAAGGAAAAACTAAACACTGTAGATCTAAACTCCAACTCAGCATGACTTTGAGACCAGGAACAGGCTCCTACATCGCACCTTGTCTCCGTGGATCTCTAATCCAAGCATAAGCCGCTCTGGGGGTGAGATTGCAACATATATGGAGTCACAATCACGTAGGTATGGATTTACAGCAAGACCAGGCAAAGGGAAGTGTTTGTAGCATGGGTGAAGAACTTCACCAGTGTCACCCCAAGAGCATTCTCCAAAGGCAAGCTGCAGAACATTGAAGCCATGCACCAAAACACTGTCCCTTAAATCCTGAAATTGTGAATCACTTATAACTCCCAACAGACAGAGCTGAATTTAGCTAAACTACAGATGGTTTTCACACAGCATGTTGATGCCTTGAATCTACTGAGAAGAGATTTGGTGCACTCCTGCCCTTTGTTACGCTGTGTAAAATGGCAGTCTGCTTCTACCAATTTCTTACAACCACAGTGGCCTTTTCCTTTTTGGAATATGCAAGGCTGACTGTTTTTTAAAAGGAATTTTGAACTCAAAGCAGGAAGAAATAAGCCATGCCTGTGTGTAATCCTCACAGCATGCTGCCAACCAACGTTTTCCCTTAAAGCTGTACAACAGCATTCAAAACACATCTACAAATGGCCCCTCCTGGAGATAAAACACGTAGCTAAGAAAACAGCGGGCACATTTCTCCCTAGGAGTAAGCAGGAATCTTGCTTTGCCAAGCTGCTGAGGGTGGCAGGTTTGGTTTTGTTTAACTAAAGCTCATTCCCTCTCTAGGCGGTGCACTTTGCAGAGAGGAAAATAAATAGGTTGGAAAAAACCCAGAAGCTTGCAGGGGGGAATCTGCAGGGAAGCAAGCTGCAATGTAAACAGGGAGGCAGAGCAGGGCCAGGGGTCAGGAGGGCAGGGCTGGATCTGGCAGTGGGAGCACAGGTACAGCCCCTGCCCTGCGCCGGGGTGGAGGCAGGAAAAGGGGGCCAGGAGCCACTTTCCAAAAAGGAAATTTCACCCTGCCCAGGATTTCCAAACTGCAATAATTTTCCATGGGCCAATCAGGGAGGAGCGAGGCAAACGCACCAAATTAGGAAAGTAAATACTAGAAGGGGGAGAGGGAGGAGGAGGAGAGCCCAGCTCATGCAACTACCTCCCAAAGCCAGTGATGGGAGAGGGGTGTTGGTCCCACACTGAGCCCCAACCATTCCTCTGAGACTTCCCCTTGGGAAGGGAGGGAGGACACTGTGCCAGCCTCAGCCCCCACTGTGAAACCACCGGGATAGCAGAGAGCTGCCCTGAAAGCCAGATGACTTAGGCATCGCAACGTGCCCCCTGAAGAGCATTCCCTTTCTCGGGCAGACACACCCAACTCGGTTCCCAAAGCCTGGCCCATGGGGAACAAGATCTGCAAGAGATGAAGCAGGGGAAAGCCAAAGCTGAAGGGACTGAGCAGGGATGTTTACAAATGTGTCAGCCCCTCCTCTGCAAGAGGAACTCGGAAATGAAAGGGGTTTGGCAAGTGAAACCTCAGATGTCTTTTGAGGTTTTCTGAAGACTTGGCTGGATTAGCTTCTGCTCAAGACAAACGGATGCAATCATTAATCATCCTTAGTAAACACTCCGTTAGGGGCTGAGCACAATTCAACACTACTATTTCCACTTTCTCCTTATGCAAAAGAAACATTCTCGGGGAGTCAAATATCAGTCGCAGGCATATGCCAGAGTCAAAAGATACAGCCTCTGTTAGTAACACAAACCACACTGTGCTGCTTTGCGCAAGATGACTGAATGGAAACTAACTACCATATGTTGGCAAAGGAACCATCCCCCTCCCCTCCCAGCAACAAGCTTCATCTAAAAAGAGAAGGTTAAATATAAACTAAAAGCAGTGCCTGAGCAGAGGACTGAAAACCACAGCTACCTCCAGCCCCCTCTTTCTAGAATATCTGCACTGCACATCTGTGCAGCTCTGCAAGACCGGCGGAAAAACCCAAACAAGCAAGCGCCTCCAGATCTATGCAAAACCAAACTGGCTTCACCGTGACACTGAAGTTGTTCTCAGCCATGGAAATTTGAATACTACTCTCTGAATTAGTGTTACCTCTCAGAAGATGTTTGTGTATTACACCTTTCACAGATGTACAGACAAGAAAACAAACCAAAGGCTACTACTATTACCAGGCACACTCCTGCTATTCTGAGGATTGCACGTTTTAAAACCCTAATACATCATCCTACATCATGAGTCTACTTTACTTTATAAAGTGTACTATACTTCAAGGAACAGCTTTAATGTTAAAAGATACTATATTGCAACTCCATAGCATCCACTTTTTGCTGGGAAACACAAAAATACCCTGTGCTCAGAGTATTTCTATTGCCCGTTGGTGAAGCAGATAATTTACAAAACAGGATACTGGCACAGATGTACATTCAGATTGCTACAGCCCCCCAGTACACGGTCAGCATCCTACCCCCGTTTCCTTCTATTCCCAGGAAACCACGTGCCAATGGCCACCCTTGTCCCTAACTCCAGATAACACCGGCACCACCCAGCAACAACAGAATATTATTGAGATAAAAATAAAACAGCCGGTCCTAAAAGTATCTGCCCGCTTTCTTCCCTCCACACATATAGAAATATCTATCAAGAGCTGACCTAACGCCACTGCCAAAGATAGACTAGAAACTCTAGAGTGTGAAACCAATATTGAAGTTCCCCCCAAAACCCTCTGAACTCAAACAAAATCCTCGTCCCCTCCTTCCAGTCACCATTACACAGTTTTTAGCAGTCTCCTCGCATTCTGAAGATCAGATATTTAACTAGTTATTTTTACTGGGGCATTTCATGCACCAAGTATATACCAAACAGAGCAGGGCTGAGGGACTGATGTCAGCCAACACAGATGTAGCTTCCAGAACGCACACTTTGGATAGTTAGTGTCTTACCTGATAGTGCCTGTGGGGGATGGGAGGGGACTGACCACGCTCCGGAGATCCGGCTCCGGGATGTGGATCTTCAGAGGCGATATTTGAGGGTAAAGTGGCCGAAGGGGAGGCGATGAGGCTTCCTCTTTTGCTTCCTCTTTATGGTATAAAGATGTAAACTGGATCTTTATAACTGTGCTAGGGAATCGGAAAGTACATCTGCGAGGGAAAGAAAAGGAAAAAAGTCAGCGGCACACGTAACACTAAATATTTTCAAGTGGTTTTGTATGCAATTAGCGAATCACTCATTCATCCATGTCCCCCATTCTCTATAGCATCCTTCTGCCCGGTCCTGTCCTGGCCAGAATTACTGGTCATTCATAAATCTGTGAGTGTATCATAATGTCTCATGTACCACCTACTGATTAGATGCAAGCTGAAGGTTTGGCTAAATTAAGTGATTTCCCCAAGGCCATGTATTCAGTCAATAACTAAGCAAGGTGCAGAACTATGACAAACACTGAAGTTCCTGCTGTACCAAGGACTAAAACTTATCTTCTATTAGCTCCTTGCACATAACTCAGGAAGATGCAAGTTACTAGAAAGTATCAAACCTCAAGCAACATGAAGCAAATGAGCCATAAGAAGTCCAGACATAGCAACAAACAGCCTCCAGGTAAGACCAGACAGCACTATTTAAAGACTGGACTCCACATACTGTATAACTAATGCCCATTTATATCTCTGCACATGATGCTAAAGGATCATCCAGCAGGTTTCAGATTAAGATACATTCATTTAGACAACAGCGGTTATAGCTCAGGGTCAGAACAAGGCCCCTGCAAGCCTACAGGGCCTCATTTCTTCTCTAAGTAACACTTCTTTCAAATTGTTATTTATGAAAAAAAAAGAAATAATCACACATCTACAAGTGTAGCCTTCAGGAGATGCTGGGAAATTCAAAAGGAAATAAGCACTGACATTTTCCACATTTGAACAGAAAGCTCTCTCATTTACAGTGTCTACAATAGGCACAGCACTGTAAGAGTGACTGTTCTGCAATTTTTCTTATTGCACTTTAATTAGACAATAATCTGCAATCAATACAAGCTTTCCAGGGATCATTTCACTGAAACTAAGGTTAAAGCAGCAGGAAATAAAAAACAGGTTTCACAGTGGGAAAGGCCAGCAGAGCACAGTAATTGTGCTGCCTTCCAGCATCTTGCCTACAGAAGGAAACGAAGGGACTCAGGCAGTGTTGTTCTAGCACTGGTCTAGGCTGAGCATAATTCTTTTAACCAGTGCATTATTGAATCCTGCCAGGTAACAGAATGAGGTGGCAAGCAAGTAAATCCGTATTTGTGACCACTGTATATTAATGCTGCTATTGATAGAAAGGCAGAAGAAATCCTATTGCAGCTCTAAAATAATACTCTCTGCTCTCGGTCCTTTCACCCAAGCTACTTCTGCTGTAAGGTAACATCCAGAAACCTGCCGTGAAGAGTGCAGGATTATCATTCAGGCAAGGGAAGCTCATTCCCATCTCCTGCCTCCTCTCTCAAATGAGCTGGCTCAGCATTCAGCGGCTTGGACTCACAGCAGCTCTGCTACGTACAGCAGGAGTTTGCACTGCATTTCATTCACTTCAGAGGTCCTGCCACCTGCACTCATTAATGCATTAAATAAGAACATCATTGCTGGCAATGCAGCCTAATTGTGTTTATCTAACCCTTCTAAACACGGTTCCCTGCAGACTCAATACAAACACAGAATTCAGCAGTGTCCCTGCCTTGCAGTGTCTGCCAGCAGCGGGCACGCAGCTTACTGAGATGAACCTGAAACGATGCGGCTGAACCACTACTCTGGATTTCATGCTGCTACATGGATTTGCTTATCGAAGAAAAGCAGAGAATACATAAATTTGCAATGAGTATCACATGGACTAAGGCTCAATACCAGTGCGAGCAAAGCACATCATTTCTCAAGCCCTTACTGGGGACAAGCTGAGCTTTCTTTCACAGAGCAATGGAATTCTCTGCTGTAACACCAGGTGCTCAGCATTTTTCAACATCTGAGTCAAAGACAAATGAGTCCTTGTTTAAGAGTGTTCAGTGCAATCCCAACCTGCTGCTGATCTCACCAGTCCTGGCTGCACAGAGTCCTGAGACAGTTTTGCAGCACCGTTGATACCAGAAGATCCCCGCTGAAGCTTCATACCAGTAAGGAGCTCTATCCCACTGCCACTTAACTCTTCCTTTTCAGATGGACCCAGTAACACAAGATCCACATCTCCTACACGTTACTGCTTCCAGGTAATGGCTCAACTAACTTCTTAACTCTACTACACTTACCGATGCTGTAACAATGTGTAGATAAGGTGATACTTGCACCCCAAACACTGAGGCACTCCCATCACTCTGAACATGGGCACTCTCAAGAAAATCAGTTACTTTTCCAAAATCATCCAGTCAACCTGAAATTCAAAGTCTAAACTGACCCAATATACGCATGCTGAGAAGGCCTGTCTAACACAGCTTTTCCTTGAGAGCCTCCCAGAGCTATCTGATTCAGCCATGTGACTTTCCTGCAATCTCAGCTGGAATGGGGGAAGAGAAACAGAGCCTGGGCTGGGCTGACTACACAAGCAAACAATTCGTTGGCTGCTATGATTTTGTTTTTAGAAAAGGCAGGCTTCCCAATCCACCAAAGCAGAACCCAGAACATACAACTAGCTCTCACAGATCATGCCAGCTAGCACATACATGGCCATTTTGTAAGGACCCAGTCTCAGAAAAATCAGAGAGTGGATATACACAAGGGTGCTCACAGTGTTAGAAAGCTCCTACAGCCTGGTCTGTGCCAGCTTTCAGTATTGACACTGCCTGCAAAGCCAACGGGAGGCTCATTTATCTGCATTTCTGCTTTAACTGCTGTAAAAACCTTGGGACCCAAGAAATGGAAATGCAATGCAAAACAGGTTGTAAATTCCTGCAGAACTCCTCCCCTCCCTCAGGGGTGAGAAGGTGCCTGAGGCTAATGTTATTGTTCCCATCTCTATCACAACCACCACAGTAATGCAAACAGCAACAACAGCAGAGAGACACTGCTTCAAATCAGTGTAGACACACTAGTAGTGGGGAGCTGTATCAATGAGGAATCAGGAACACATGATTTCTGCATCATCTTGTCACAGGAAGCTCACTTTTCATTACACTGAACCTGACTGCAGTTTTAATGAGCTTTTTAATTGTTCTTTTAATTAACCTCCTTCCAACCAAAAGAGGATAAACTCAAATTATATCGGCTAGCCCTATTTAGGAGTGAAATGCATCAGGGCAGGATTTAAGCCTATGAGGGTAACACTTCTACAGAAGCTAAGCAGGACAAGCCAGACAGCCCAAGCGGAACTAAGCATGCATTCCTTAAGGTTACTGTATATGTTTCAAGTTAAAGCTGAGCTATACTATTTGATCCACATTGCATGATTCCTATCAAAGATGCATAGCAATTACTACTACTGCTTAACATTTCCATCATGAGAAAGATCAATCTGAATGCACTGATTAGATTCAACATAAAAAGCATAATGAAGTTAACTGGTATTTCCAAAGGTGCCCAAGAGGCAACTCTTTTAAGCACCTCTGAAATTTCTCACTGATTAGAGGGGTTAAGTTAATGGTCTGCAAAAATCTCTTGGTCTTGGTAGGAAGCAACGTGCTTTGGTTCCAAAACTGCTGAGTTTTGCTCGATAACCTGCTCCAGACAGGTACATCCTGCAATCCCTGGCCATATAAACCGTATGTATTGTAATACAGAGTTATAGTATGTTATATACCTCAATCCCTTCTGAAAAAGGATTCCCATTTCTCTAGGACACCTTGCAATACAGTGAGAATAGAAAATATTTTTTCGTGTGTGTTAAAACTAAAAACACACGAAGACACGCATCCCGACCTCCATAAACTGCATAGAAACAAGTCTTGCCTTAGTAGATTACAGGCAGAAGAAGGTAAAAGAAAACGGCTTGCTGGCTCCCTTGCTGCGTGCTTGAGTTCAGAGTCCACAGCAGTCACTGAACGCATGCTATATATACATCGGAGAGCAAGGGGGAGAGGAGTGCACATGCCACACATGGTTACAGTGATATAGAAGACGTTGCTAGAATTGTTTGTTTTAAACAAGACCAATTTTCCAGAAGTTTCCTGGACGAGCTTCTCACGCTGACAACACAGAACCCACGCTGTTGGGCGTCCTTCATGTGGTGAACCAATGATGGTGACCACAAGCATTTCATCTACATAAGGTCTGAAAATAAAGTGCTAAGAAACAGTAGGCTGTACAGAAACAGTCACCCCTATAACAGACTTCAGGAAAAATGGTTAGGTAGAAAACACAAGGCAAAATTACTCCAAGCCCTGCATAACTCTATAAAAACCAGACATTCTCCCCCTCCTCGAAGCATCTTTTGCTCACAGATGCAAAGAAAACAGAAATGCCTTTGCCAAAACATAGTACCAGGTTCGAGGGAAGCTATTACAGTCACTGATTTCTTTTAGGCACCCTGGGTGCTGTTCAACACCAAATAATCTGCTAGGATCTGCTGCATGAGAGCAAGAAAAGGTTATTTTAAAGATTTTAAAAGGAGACATGAAATTGCGCTGGATTGATGTTTTTACATTTACACCGTGGGAAAGCACAGTGACAAAATGAAGATAAATCATGAAAGCGCCAAAGTGAAGCATACATATATAAAATATATAAAAATGTCTATACAAAATCTAGAATATTTATATATTATACCATCTATATACACATAATATGTAATATGGTATGTTCTATATAAACATCATTCCAGTTTATTATGCAAAAGGGAATAACCAGAAAAGTAAGTTGAAGACTGTTACACATGCCTTGTCATCAGTCAGTACCATCTTTGTCTACCTTATCTTGCCATAATTTAAGAAATCCTGTTATTCCTGAATATTGCGAGTATAAACGCACCAGTAGCATCTGTGCTACAAACCCTGCGAGCAGCAGGTTGAGCAAGAAACATTGTAGGAAGTGCTTTGTTGACACTTTTCTTTGCAATTTGCAACAAAACAGTAACACAGACCCCTGGCTTCATTCCAAAGCCTCCTTCAGCATGATTGTCTCCCTTTGGGGCAACTGCCACTTTTTAAACTTGCAGATACTGTTACCACACCACTGAATGCCACGTGACTTTGTACCAGCACTAGCGTGGCCAGCAGGACCAGGGCAGTGATGGTCCCCCTGAAGTTGGTACTAGTGAGGCCACACCTTCAATCCTGGGGTCAAGTTTTGGACCCCTCACTCCAAGAAGGACATTGAGGAGCTGGAGCAGGTCCAGAGAAGGGCAATAAAGCTGGGAAAGGGTCTAGAGCACAAGTCTGGTGAGGAGCAGCTAAAGGACCTGGAGTTGTTGAGCCTGGAGAAAAGGTGGCTCAGGGGAGACCTTCTCTCTCTCAACAACTCCCTGAAAGGAGGTTGGAGCCAGGTGGGATTGGGCTCTTCTCCCAAGGAACAAGCAATAGGACAAGAGGAAATGGCCTCAAATTGTGACAGAGGAGGTTTAGGTTGGACATTAGGAAAAATTTCTTCCCCAAAAGGGCTGTCAAGTCCTGGCCCAGGCTGGCCAGGAAAATGGTGGAGTCCTCAACCCTGGAGGGATTTAAAATGTGTAGATGTGTGTTGAGGGACACAGTTTAGTGGTGACCTGGCAGTGCTGGGTTAATGGTTAGACTTGATCTGAAAGGTCTTTTCCAACCAGAACGATTCTGTGATGCAAGGTGACAGCAGCCCAGCTCTTAAGGATGAGGCAGTTATCTCTACAATCAGTAAATACCTTGGATTCAGCAAAGGTGAGCAGCAACAGGTCAAATTACAGCAGCATGTGCCATGATGAAACAGTACGATGCAATTACTGGCTAAAGTTTGACCAAAGACACCCACAAAACCCCTTGCAAATGAGAAAAGATTCCAAACAAGCCCCACACGAGCTGTTTCTCTGTGCCCTGTACCTTCTCTGAAACCAATTTAGTTTGTGTCACTTACATATACTTCACCTGGAAGAACATGGTATTAATTCACCAAGTTCTAAAAAAAACGTTTGGGTTTCTCAGCACAAGTGAGAATTTGCCTCAGTCATCTTTGCCAGGCTGTTACCATTGCCAGTTACTTCAAGGTACCTGACATTATTTTACTGGAGGGCAAGGTGGATACCTCTCACCCTTTCAGTCAATGTGTAAGATAAACACCAACATTTCAGGCCCTGATCAATGTGCAGATACTGTATGAACAGAGAAGTGCCCTGATTACCTTCTCTAACTGATTTTCTTTGTCTTCTGTAATCAGCTAAGGGAAGGACCACATGCATACAGCTATGAAAATCAAGCTCCCATTAAGTCATAAATCCTCTCCCTATTCCCATAATACTTTGAAGCAGTCTGAAGGGAGTTGCCATGGGCAACACAAAAGACTCACTGGGAAAGTTTAGGCACCAGTGGACCCAATATCAAACTAAATTTGGTTAGAAAAAGATAAGAGTGTGCTTTATTTAACTAAACATCTATCTAAGCCCTGAAGGTCTGCCCATGGAGAGATAAGCAAACCCAGACAAGAACAACTACCTCAGATTCCCATTTCTTCAAAAACAAGAATCATTGCTGGGACCACTGCAAAACAGCTGAGCTGGGAACATTTACTGACCAAGATTTGTTGCCTGTCGTTGCTGCACTCTGCCCAGGGAGAGCAATGCTCTTCAAAACAGCTTCTCTACAGCAAGCCTCACTGCAGTACCCAGCACAACACAACACTTCCACCACAAAAAAAACAAAACAAAACTTGAAGGGTTTCCCCCCATTTCAGTAACTAAAATAACCAAATCAATTTTCTCCATCTTCACAAAAATAAACTAGACCCTTACACCCCGATAGGAATAATAATCGGAAGTATTTTGCTGGAGCTACAGCTATCAGAAGCAGCAGGTGGGCAAAAAACATGAGTAACAAAACCACCTTTCAATCACAAGTGAATTAAAGTGAATAATGGTTTGAATGAGTGTCGACAAACCGTACAACAAGCTCTGAAAGCTGTCTGAGCTGTCACAGATTAGGTACTATTCACCCCTCCTTTACAATAAAATAATAACAATAAAATCATCCAACATTTCCTGCTACACTCCCTTCCCTAGAATTTTTTTCCCTAAATAACACTTCATAAGAAATACCAGTAAGAAACCAGTTACATCATCCACTTGACTAGTGCTATCTGCGTTCCAAATGAAAAAGTTAATTGCACTGAGGCTACAGAGTTCTGGAGGAACAAAGACAAATACTTTCTCTTCTCTTAAGTCTAAATACACATTACAAAACAAGCATGTACCTATCACCATGGTGATTTAAGCATCCCTCTAATTCTTTTCTTCACATATCTTTTTAGGCTGAGGACACAGGCAGTAGAACTGCCAGATTTTTAAGAGCGCTTGGCTCATTTTGGAGGCTGCAGTGCCTTAGAGTTTTGAGAATTCGCTATTTCCCTTTTAATTACTCTACTGATCTGACCAGATTTAACACCAAAATCCTACTGAAGGCCTACCCATAAAGTCCTTAACCAAGCACATCAGAGAAGTATCAGTAACTGTCAGTTAAGTCATTTGTTGCATTCATTAAGACTAAAGCAAAGGGTCTGCAAGTGACAAGTGAAGCCCAGAATCCACATTTGTTCTTCCCGTAATGAACCGACTCAATCTGAAGACAAGCACATTGCCAGACAGAAGGACAAGGAAATAAACTGCAGAGCTCCCTGCAAAAAAAGGCCTCTGGTATTATCCACTACTGTTTAATTAGAGGAAAAAGCTATGAAAGTCACCCTTGGTGTTTAACATAACTGAAGGAAAACCAGATTTAGAAAGCACTGCAATTAACTGCAAATAAAGGAGTACAGTGGATCTCCATCACTGCTGAAAAGAGAGCAGCCCACTGAAATGTTTGGTCATAATTGCTCTGGAAGTCACAACCTGAGTTTAGATCAGGAGGAATGCCTCCTAACCTCACAGTTACCCTGAGCTCACAGATCACTTGCCTTGCATGCTTTGTAAACATGATCACTTTATTTAATATATACTATAATGCTTAACACTGGAGATACACCAAGAAGTACATACATCAGCTGTGACTGAATTAAAACTGTCTGTGTGCCTATATGAGTAAGCTCATGTTTGAAATAATTAGCTGAATTCAAGAGAGAATGGTCTTACTTTCACTTAATGAATTTTAATTTTCTTCTGTTGAGAACTTTTCCCAGAAAAAGTACCAGCAACTCTTTCCATTGCCCTGTTACACCAGATGCACAAGTAGCTCAGCACCAGGGTACTGGGTTCCCTGGCATTAACCGCTTCTGAAGTAATCAAGAATTCCTCATATCCGATCCAGTGGAATTAGTATCAACTAGCCTGTAATTCCGAGTTACCAGAAGGAATTACTGTCCTTCCACTGGAACACAGAGTGAGCTAGAAAACCTCCTCTTTCCACAGTCACCCTGGACTTGCTGGGATGAGGAACTGGACAACTGGGTAAAATTCTCCTGCTCACATGGATGGCCCAATGATTTGCTCTGCCTTAAAAATAATCTTCTTCCCAAAGAGACAACAATTCAATCTCAGTCTCATGCAGAATTATTCTAACGATCTAAATCTGTTTTTCTGCTCTAAGAGGCATTTCCTTTACCCCCACCACCATTCCTTCCCCTCAGCCATTTCCTCCCAATGTCGCCCTGGTGCCAACAGTACCATCCAAAGCACTGCACGGCAAGTTAAACCTGGTAGCTGTGACAATAAATAATTTCTTTTTGTCTTGGGAGTAAGTTGTCAGGCAGATCAGATCCCTTATCTCGCCTTCCACATGGCAACACAAGCACCAGCACCAACAACAGAGGAGGTGGAGGGGACAAGTATCCACACGGAGGAAGGAAAAGAGGAGGCACCAGCAAAAACATTGCAGATTTATAACAGATTATAAAAAAAACCAGAGGATGTAACCACAGACTCAGATTTAAACACCACATGACCCTAACACTGCTTTCTCCATTCAGAAAATTAAATTCATTCATTTTGAGAAAACTCTGGTCTTTCTCATCAGGTAAATCACCTCAGCCACCACCCCTGTGCTCTAAGGCTGGAAATTTTCTGAAGTCCCTTAAACAGAAGAGTAATTTTTTTTTTTTAATTCAGCTTAATTTTTTCAAACGCAAAGTCACTCAGCTGTATGCAAGAGGACTAAACAAAGACTGAAAATGTTTTCTGCGTTCCAACGAGTGCTTCCCGCGGCCCTGTACCCATGGCAATTCTTCCATAGCAACCAGTAGGTCACGTCTACAGGAGCAGGAGTGGGTTTGTGGTGCTCTCAGATGGGATATGCAGGCTCCACGTGCTGCAAAAGAAGTGCCTTTTAGTACCTTCATGCTTCCAGATTTTATTCATTGATTGTCCTTGAGAAAAGCAAGCACAGTAAGATGGCTGAACAAGGACAATGCTTCCAAAAAAATGAAAATTGCCATTTCTCTTTGTCACAAACAAGATCTTTCTTTAAGCTCCTCGCTGCTGTTCAGCTGGAGCTGTACACATGGTAAAGGATTTTTCCCCTTAATGAGAAGGCACCACTGGTTACACTGGGATTTGCCTAACACTGCATATTACCGTGTTTCAAACAAGGTTTCCAACACAGCCAGACAAGATTTCAGATGGGCAAAGAGCGTGTGCAGGCAAGTGTAACTATTTAAAACAAATACTACCAGCAGCATCAGGCAAAACCACAACTTATGAATAGCTACGTCTCTTAAAAGCACCAAGTGAATTAGCTGTAATGAATGTTTCTATTGAGCTCAGTTGCACAGGGCTTCCCTTTATGCCATTTCATCAAGGTTCTAACACATTGAGAAACACTTCCACACACAGGCAGGTTTTCAAATAGGTATTTTAGCAAAGTCCTTTGAAGACAGCAATATTCACAGGAAAGTATGGGTAAACTCTGGGATTCTTCTGCCTGCCAGCACCATGCACACAGACATACACAAAAATTATTTCTGTTTCTTCAGTTCCTGTCGTCTCTGCAGACATCCCAGACAGTGATGAGCAGCAAGGTCTTGGCCACTGCCCATCCCAGGAAAAGGCAGCAAGTGAAACTGAGCCAAGGAGATGGTGGAGAGGGAAGAGTGTAAACACCCCTAGGCTGATCAGGAAGGCTAAAAAGGAAGAGATACCAGAAGCCCAACCCAAGGAACATCAAAATGCTCATTTCATTTATCTATCTCTATACATAAATATTCTTTAAGAGTGCACAGAAGACAAGCACTTTTTTTGAGGCAACAACTAAATGTTAAAAGCAAAACCTTCAGGAGAGTTTGCACTATGACACCACGCTGTAAAACTCCAACAATCATTTTCTTCTCCACATCTTTCCTACAATTCCTCATTTAGCAAACCTCTTAATTGCTGTCACAGAGCAAACTGATAACTCGATCAAACACCACTGACAGAAAGAGTTAACATTTTCATTCAAGTGAGAACATCCAAGGCTGTTTTACACTGGAGAATTAGTAGTGAAGAGTCAAGAGCTGTATTTTTATTTCTACATCCCTTAAATCTCTTTAATAATGTTCAGATTTTACTCTTTGAAAATTATTTGAGACATCAAGCACAGCTTCCCTTCCAGATCCTACCCTTTGAGGACTGAAACACAGGGTAGGAAAGGAAAAAGAAAACCCACGTAAGATTGTAGTTGCCATTTTCCACTGTAATGAAAGACCACAACAAGGTCAGGGAATAAATTCAGCAATAGCATCTCGGAGAAGAACAAGAAAGAAATCACCAAAACTGCTGAGAAAGGTGTTTCAATCAGCTAATGGAGAGGCAGCAGGAATGGTAGGAGGTTTCCTCCCCAAGGCATCACCCTGCCTGGGAAACTCACATTAAAGACAGGCCTTTTTCTAATGCCAAAAACCCCAGCAGAAGCTGCTCCAGTGTCCTTCAGAAAGCTATCAGAGTGCAAAGGGTCAGGAATGTGCAGTTTCAAATGTGACCTTTCTGAAACATCTCCAGCAGAAACCACTGTAAGCCAGCTTGTAGTGTCTGCATTCACTTTAATACCTGCACAAAAAAAAACACAGCTAAAGAATATTCTTGAAATACCATCATTATCACCACTTAGTTACAAAATCAGTGGAACACTGGTCAATCCACATCTGACTAGCAAGTAATTCACTTTGTTTAAAACAAAAAACCCCAACTATAAACGCTTACGTTAAAATTAATCCAGAAAATTTCCTGACAATTCTTTCCAGACAGACTATAAATATGTAAGATTATCTCAAACCAAGCCTTGGTATAATCAAAAGAGTATTATTAACGGGCTTTTCCAACAAGTACAATTAAGGCAGAGTTTTGGTACTTCAGGGGCTCCGTTAAAGCCCACCACACAGATGCAACAGGGAAACAGAGGTGTTGCTAGAATTGTACCTTGCTTAGCTTCACATTTCAAAACATTGGAGTCAGCTTCAAAATACACCATTCACTCCAACCAAGGAGTGCTGGGCACAGGGCTCGCTATCAGAAGACAAATTCCTCCTCCCCTCCTGAGTGCTCCTATTCCTTTAGAAACAAGCTGCAGTTCAGCAGCACGTAGGGCAGATTACATGGAGTACAGCCAGCCTGAACCATCGCAGCCTCCAACTCAAGTCTGCCAACCTGCTAAACATCTGAGCCAAGAAGGTCTTACCTACACCCACAAAAACCAGATGTGATTTTACATCACTATAAATTAGTCCGCAGCATCAGCAACATCTATCTTTTAATCAATATTGGTTGGAATTTTTCTTTGTCTGATTTTTAAATTTTATTTACAGTCTCATGAAGGCAAATTCTGGCCCCACTTCTACCACACCATTACAGAGGCTGCTCTGTTCCCCCGGTATAGCCCTTACTATAAACAACTTCATGTCTCTGAGCAAACTTAAAAAAAGCTCGCTGTATCTTATGTGTCGTATGGTAAGCCACATCTTAACCCAACATCACCTCGCCAGTTAATTAAAGCCCATCTCATTTACCAAGCCTCTCAATATAATGACAATGAAGAAAACCCATGCAGTTGCATTCCCAGGGATGTCAACAGCCAGCTACCTGTGGAGAGCATTTCGTAAGCTGTCCTTAAAGTCTAAAACTAATCACAAAGCTGCTGTTTATTTTGAAGCTTGGGAGAAGGGAGGTGTTTTAAGTGTCAGAACGAGTGGCTTGACATCAAAAACTTGATATGAAAGTTTGCCACCGAAGAAGTGGGCTGGCACAAAGAGCAGACGATGCTTTCATTTAAATGAGGCTGGCTGTCAGCACCAGAAAGTTTCGCTATCAGCACTGCAGGCACCTGATATCATCTGTAACACACAGCAAGCCTATTATGTTATTTTGTTGCGTGTGTGGTTGTATACATAAAAATAAGGATAGTTAAGAGACTCTGTATAACATACAACAGCCTGTGTACCACCGCTGCTCTCATCAGGTATTCTAGCCTGTAGAGGTCTAGATCCTATCTTAACCATTTCTTCACCAGCCAATAACTATTTGATCTTCAGAGAAAATGTAAATTACGTGCAACATTTGTGCGCGGATCTCACTTTTATCATCAAGTCTTACAACTGCAAAAATCCTTTTCCATGGTAGGCTGATCAAGCTGTTAAATGTTTAATATATCACCAGCACTGCATTTTATTTTTTTTTCCCTATAGCCTGAAAATTATCAATACCTGTGATTTTAAAATAAGCATGCTACATACAGACTCCTTCAAAAGCTAAACAGTTATTTAACACCTCTGCTTTGTAGGTAGCTAAGAGGAGCCAGGAAATAAATTGGTTTAGCTTCAGAAAAGATGGAGGTTTTTTTATAACTTACCCTCTTCCTACAACATATTTCTGTATTTTCATTTGAATTTATGTTCCTAAATAGTGCTCACCTTCCAATCTTCTGTTTTGAATCTCCTTGCTGGCCATTGTTTAATGGGTATGTGCCTTTTTTTAAAAGGATCCCTGCGTAAAACTGCTGTAAGTCGTAACTCTATTAGCCCATTTCAAAGCCTCACTTCTCTCCCTCCAAGACGAAACTCATGGTCCCCTGCCCATGAGCCACGGGGTGTTTCCAGAACCCCAAGCTCCAGAGGAAGGAGCGCATCACCTACATGCGCTCCCTGGCCTGAGCTTTTCCTGTACCCTACAAAGGAAACAAGACTGCTGATGAGTATTGGTCCCTTGACACCATGCTTTGGAGCAGCAGCCTGACACACCACAGCCGTGGCAGACACGTGTGTGACTTCAGTAACATCACTATCAGCTGGAAGGGGACACGGATGACCAGCCTGGCACTCCCTCCTCCCAGCCTCCTTTATGTCAATAAATCTTAACCGGGCTGTTTGAGCAACGTTTAATCATAAACAGTTTGGAACATTCTCCAGAACATAAACAAAGGTGAGTAGGAGAAAACCCGAGAGTCCAGTACCAAGAATCACTCACCACTTGCTACTGACCCAGGTGACAGAGCAGAGAAACAAGGAACTGCTGAGGAACGGAACAACAAGCACCTGGTGTTCATTTAAAACACCCACCATGCAACAACATTACAGTATCCAGAATTGCGACCACAGAAGGATTTCAAGGATTAAATGCATTAACATTCTTGGTTCTCTTAAAAACAAGCGAAAAAAAAAAGAAGAGAAAAATTAAATTGCTTAGAACACCCACTTAGAGTCATGGAAATAAACTACTCTCATTGATCTCATCCCACTGCCTTTTACAACACAGTCATCTCGATTCCCTTCTGCGTTGCTAATCAAGCTAAAATTACCTCCTCTCCTCCTGCTTATCACACATCAGCATCTTGAAAATCAATTCGGGGCAGGGTCAATTGTCTCTCCCCACAAGTGTAGCCCACCTTGCTTATGGGGAAAATGTACCTTTAGGACCTACAAGACCTCTCATGGGAGTTTAACCGCATTCATTATGAGGCTGGAGATCTGTTTAGACTGGGTGACAGAATAAGCAGCCCTTACAAACTTCATTCAAACACTTTTGAACACTTTCTAGTCATTACTGGCCTCTACAGACCTCTGAAATGGGCTGCATGGAAGTACGGATTTCAGTCTTGTTAAGCCAGTGTCCATCTTAGAGGAATCAACATTGTATTTGTCACTCCTGCTCTGACAGAGAGCAAAGATGTGCCTTTAGCAAGCATTTCAACAAAGCCCCAGAGGACTCTTCATTGGATGGCTCTTAAGTTTGGGGCAAATTCATCGTATGTGGCTGCCACTCTGACAACACTGGCAAAAAAAATACAGACCATATCCTAGAGTTCGGTTTTACAGCAGCTCCATTTTAGATCCCAGTGGGAAGTTTCAAAGGAAAAAAAGCCAAATCAAAACAAAAATCCCAACCCTAACAGATAATACCCATTAAACAAAGCTGAAGTACAGATTAAACTGGCAGAACTATGGAGTGGAACAGAAACTTAAAAGAAAAGAAAGCACTCTGTGGAGATAAATATTCTTCAAGTGTGTGTCTGACAGCAGCCAAGGTTTTATGCTATTAAAAAAATACAATACATACCATAGTGACAAACAAGGTTATTCTGTATCCCCCCCCCATGCTAACTTGCTGTCCCACTAAGGTAAATCAAGCAAAAAATGAAAGGCAACTTTATGAAACCAAGTAGGATGATATTTATTTCTATATTCTGCTGTCACCGCCCTTGTCCTACACCTATCCTTCGTGAGGCGGTGGCAAACTCTCCACCGTCAGACTGAAATGGGAGACACCGAGTACAGCCTTGGAACAGGAGTAAGTTTTATTCAGCCCTTGCTAAGGGCTCAGAGGTACAACGCATCTCACCTTCCTGTAGGACTTCTCATATCCCACTTCCCCCAGTCCTACAGGAGTGCTGCCAAAACACAGCGCTCAGCCCCAGTGACGACACAGGACCCCTGGGCCGTGGCTGTTCTGGCCGCAACAGGCAGTGAGTAGTCCGTCTGACATTCAGTTTCTTTTCCAGAGATGTCACAGAAACGGCCAACGCTAGCTCTGTAACACATGTGCCCACAGTGTTTCTGTGCCAGAAAAGGCTGCAGAGCCCCCATTCGAGACATGCTGAGTTTTTTCCCCCCGCCAAGACAAACCTTAAGATAAAAGCCTAAGTTCTGGCTTCCCTTCTACCACAGCATTGACCACAAGAAGTGACTCAGCAGAGCATGGTCACCACCAGCATCTCTCACTCCTTCCCTGCTTCTGCGAAATTTGAG
This sequence comes from Eurystomus gularis, assembly GCA_013400335.1. Lineage (NCBI taxonomy): Eukaryota > Metazoa > Chordata > Aves > Coraciiformes > Coraciidae > Eurystomus > Eurystomus gularis. The sequence goes on from VZZY01012670.1 coordinate 68,801, forward strand.
AGCCCTTCTGAGAGGCTTTCCAAGCCTCTGCTGCTCACACTGATCTTGGTTAAAATGGAAAAGGTCAATATTAACTATTTTCCTTCTTTGCCCATCTTGGCAGAAACACTCAACTAAGTTTCTCCCTCAATCACAAGCCACAATTAACACCTACCTCACTGCCAAAAAAAGCCCCACCTGCACCCACACTCTGGGGAACTTCCCCATAACAGCTTCTACAAAGAGTTCTGTTTTCAGTAAGAAATTAAGCAGTACACCAAGAATTAAATACCTAGTGACAGCATGGAACCAAGCGCAGTGCCACAGTTGGCCTCTACAAGTAGCACTGATCATTCATTTCCATACCTAACTCAACACCAAACATTTTAAAACTTTGCTCAGCTGCTGGGGAATTTCCAGCTTGCCACAGATCCTGCCCCTTTCACCACAAAAATCTGGCCACAGCTGCCACAGACAACATGCAACTTCAATTCTACCCTAATTTCATCCTACCTCCCACCTCTTGGGAAGTCTTCCTTCAGTACTTCAGGTATCCAGATCCTTGGGAAACTTTCATACTCCGGAGAAGAAGTTAACAATTTGAAAAGGTCAGCTCATAAAATCTCCTAATAACTGTCAGAGAGGCACTTGTTTCAGCATCTCTGTTGGATACACCAGAGCAGTTTAATTCTCATGTAAATCCTGTTTGCAATGCCATCAACTTTCTTCTAATAGGCCATTCAATATCGTAGGGTTTGCTTTCAAGAAGCCAAACCACCTCCTTGAAAGGTCTCACAAGCCATGTAGAAGACTTTCCCTTCCAGATCTAAGAAACCACCTGTAAAGATGTTAGCAAAGGCTGTGAAAAAAAAAAACCAACCCTAAACAAACAAAACCTCTGTAAAGCTCAGGAAAAGATCTTAATTCCCACATATATATGCCAGAAAAAGCTTGTGTGTGGGACGTAACTAACCTTTGAATTCAGTCAGACTCTCTAAGAGGGCTCTAACACACAGAGCATGACTATGATGTATTTTCCTTTGAGGCTGCTTCAGTTCATTTAGAAAGTGATTTGAAAGAGCTAATGTACTATTTATGTACGTTATAAAAAACGATCCATATGGAGTCAGACTTTGCAGAATGTTCACTCAAGTCCATTCCGCTCCCTCTGAAGACATTTCACAATCCATTCGATACCCAGTAGAGGAAGCCAGGATTAGAGTTTTAAAAGTGGCTCTGAGGGTAATTTACATGTTTTTAAAGCTGGTATCTTCTAGATTTACGGTCAAATAAACGTTTAGGGCAACACAGAGCATCTCTCACACAAATGTCTAGCAAGTTACATTCACCTGCAGCCTCCAAAATACTGACACTGAAAATAAAGGTTAGAAGAGAAACCCAGGCACAAGCTTCCTTCCTACCAAGAAAAAGAGGGAAAGAAAATAGTTTTACTGTGATTCAGGAGAAGGAGATTATGTGCTGGATGGGCTTGTGGAAGACCACCTAGCAGGACATGACTAAGATTCCAAACAATGTAAAACAACCCCAAGATTAAGAAGGTGTTTTAAATCCTGCCAGTATATACAACTGTGCTGAGGGGTTCATGCCCTGAAAGGAGTTTAACCAACAAAAGTGACAATGACTCTTAAAAAAACCGATAAAACATATCCAAGTTGCTAACACAGGGTTTCATTATTTTTAAATCAGGAAATTTTAGAGCATCAGCTTGTCAGATTAGTGGCAAGCAAAAGTGCATTATTTCTTTTGCTTCAATACGGTATACAGAATTAGGGGAACACTTCACTAATAGGTGTATCTTACCTGGAAGCTTCACACAGACTTCACAGTTTGCAGTATCAGTTTTTGGGGACTAGCCCTTTTCTGCTACAGGCTTTTTTAGTACAAATTCTCACACTTGCAATACTATCTGACAGAGCACAAAGTAGGATGAAATTGAGAAGAAACTGTGAACCACTTGCAGAAGAGGATGCACCCACTTGTCACCAGGAGACCTCAGAATCAGAATCACTGTCCATCAATATCTTTTTGTTTTCCAAGTTTGTTCCATGGCTGTTTGCAGCAAAGCCCAGATCTGGGACCCTCAGTTGTAAACAGATCCTGTGCAAGTCTAAACTAGCCCAATTCTGACAGCCAGTTTGCATATGCCTTGTTTACACAAAATAATAAAAAAGCTTGCAACACTTTTACTGAACCACTACGCATTAGGAATTCTTCTCCTAAGAATTCCTGTGCCTGAAGAAAACTTCAGTGCTTGCCTTAATATTCCAGAAAGAAAGACATCAGCAGCAAACCATGTACCAGCTTTTGACTTCCTTCACAGGCTAAGACTATCTTCCCAGCGCTGAAACAGTTTCATTACGGTTTGTCTCATTAGACATTGTCTGAGGGAGACATGGTAGAAGGAAAGAGATAATAATCCTGCAGCTGAATGGATGAGGCAGAAGAAGGCAAAGCCACCCAATTGCCAGGCTTGTTGACAGTCAACACCCCTTTACGCACGGTGGGCAGGCAGCCAATTCAAGGTACACCACCTTACACAAGCCACAAAACAATTAAAAGAAAAAGATCAATAAATAAGTAGCAGTTGGCACATCTCCCACACCAAGAGTCTACCCTTACTAGTTTGGGCTACACCTCAAACTGAATATGAAAAGCAAAAACATTTTTTGGTCTACCCATCAGGTGGAAACCAAATTTGCTTTCTGTGTCTAGTCCTTTTCTCCTCCCACACAATCAGGATTTTGAGTGTTTAAGAGTCCAGAGTTCTTATGCCCTCGAGAGAGGAAAGGCCTGAAGTTGCTCAAGAACAATTCCTTTAGCAAGTGCACAAACTGGCTCTGCAGGGAGTCCAGTCCTGCTTAGTCAAAAATGTTGGTGGCTTCTGTATGTGGCCTTAAGGGAGACAGAAGATTAGAACAGTTTGTGTGGGAAGACTTCTCTTTAAAGTGGCATGAAGCAGAAAAAAGGGGTACAGCCATAATGTTGTATTGCAGAGAGAAGGGGGAAGGGGGGGGGAAATGTCCTTTTCCACAGTGCTTACACCAACTCTGCAAGGCTTTTTGTCTCCTCGTTCTGTTCTAAAAGATGGAGTGGATTGTACTTGTACATGAAAACAGTCTTATGCCAGAAGATTCTTGAGAAAGGGTAAGAAGCGGTAAATATGTGCTCGAAGTTTTCTTCCACTTATTCTCCTATCCTAATCACACAGTATCTATTAACAGAAGCAGACAAAGACAGTCCATCTTTGCTCCCTCGGCTAAGGCAGAGCTCCCAATTAATTTCTACATTCTTTCTCCCAAACTGTCAAGATGTCCTCAAACCACATGAAAATTACATATCTGGTACATTTAAAGGGGAGATGAAAACCACCAAAGTAAATTGCACGTACACAACAAATGACAACCCAAGAAATTAAACTTGCTTTTAAATGACTAAAAATAGCTTGGGTAGGGAGGGAAGGGACTATCAATCAAATCTTAGAGTTGCTGAATATTCAAAGAACAGGCTTCTAACAGACTGCTCTCTCGAGATTGCTTGAAATTTTTAAGATAAAAAATGCACGAGGACATGAAAAAGGAGCAGGATAACAAAGAGCAAAACACACAAGACAGAAGTGGATACAGAGTATTAATTAAACCATTAAGATCCTTAAATATTTTACTGTCCAATGAAATACGTACTTCATAAGAATTAACTGCCGTGCAGAAGGAATGCACGCAGGCATTTTACTTAGCTGTTCTGCAGAAACCGAAGATGTGAATTAATAGCAAAAAGCATTTGTGGACAAGAGTGAATAGACATTAGTAAAACTGTATCTGAATATGAAAACAAAGAATATACTATTGGATAAAGTTTTGCACTCATTTACCTAAGCGAGAGATTCATCTGCTCTATGAGCATCTCAATCTGCTTTTATAAGGAGTCTGCAGAGAACTGAAATAGGGAGATTTATAAATCCTTGAAAAAAATATTTGGTGATTAATACTGAATTATTGACTGAAGTGAAAGCATTAAGAGCACACAGTAATTTGTACTTGCAATCAGTCGATGAAGCAAGTCTGGAAGTACATTAAGATGTCTTTTCACAGCCCACATTCAGGAGACAAAAAGAAGCTAACTTTTCCATAGATTTGTTAAAAAAAGAAAATAACTGCAAAACAACACCAGAACTCTGGCTCCCCATGTGTCAGTCTTGCAGTCTGGTACATCAGGGTCACCAGCCTCTTCAGATGCATAAACCAACACTGAAACCTAAGTTTACCAGTTAGAACTCACTGCACAAGCTCAATGGACTTCTTAGGCATTTGCTGCTCATCCTAGACATGCACAATTGTAAGACAACAAAGACCTTAACCACCCAATACACCACGGACTAAGCTCTACAGCACGTTTAGCTTTCATATTTTTCTTTCTTTAAAGCAGGAATCCCAAAGTGGATATCCTACTCGTGAGTCTGCAACCTCAGGAATCTCCTAGACGCAGGGGGACTGAAGCCCCAAGCTGGTGTCAGGTATGGCTACATGTGAGAGGCTTCTGTGCTCTGGGCTGCTACTAAGAAAAGAGGAAAGAATCTGTACTAAAGCAGATGAGATAACTTTTCTCCCTTTTCATCAACACTGCCAGCTGAAAAGCACATGATTTCTTTTTAAAACCACATTTCCACTTGGACTGGGAAGGCAGAGCTGGCTCATCCACATCTAACCAGTGGGAAGGTAAAGCTGGGTCTGTTCAGCGTTTCTGCTTGGGGTGCCCCTTGGCTCTGAGTGCAGAACACCCCGACACCACCTGCTCAGACACTTCATAGAGCTAGAAGGAGCTCAAAGTAAATCAGCACGTGCCAGAAGAACTGATATGGAGCTGAGTGCTAGTAGAGGTCCACCCCGAAGAGGAAAGCCTGCTGGGGCTGTCAAATCCCAAGCAGTGGTTTAACAGGCACCTACCCAGAGTGTATCCCATTGCCCCACAGAATCAGAGCACAGCCCCCCAAAGCACGCAGATCACACTCTGCCGCTACCACAAGAGCTCCTGTCGCTAGCGGACACTAATTACTACACAGAGGCCAGTAATGAGACTTTATTTGCATGGTATAAGTAGCAAACGCGAGTAGTTTCCTGTTCTTTACCAACATCCTGTTGCCCCATCTACTCCTCCAGGAAACTGCGACACTGAGCAAGAGAATTTGGCATCCCACAGAACGGCTTTGACACCAAATGGCTATCGGAACAGTTACTAAGAGCTTGCTTACAAAGAAAACAATCACATTGAGCTGGTTGTCATTTAGGCTTTCAGTTACTTGGGGCAAAAAGAAAGAAAAAAAAGCAAAAGTGCATTATTTTTATTTATTACCAGAAGTCAAAACAGACACTCTGCAGTGAGGATGCTCACACAGCTGGCACCAAAATAACTAAGAGATGAATTACTACAGATTTCATCATTTTTATTCCTGTTTTCTTGAAAGCAAAGACTCTCACACTCATTCATCCCCTAGATTTATACAAAAACAAAACAGTACTGAGAGAATCTCACAGTCAGCTAAGCATACGTGTCATGATCGAGAGTTTGTTAACACAAAGAAGTTACACCACCACAACTCGAACCTATATTTAAGCCTTTATAGCTGAGACTCTACACAAGAATGTAGAAGACAAGTGTGGCGTGTTCTGGTTAGATTAATCTTTTCATAATCAACGCATCAGCTAAACTGAACCAAGCCTGGTTTAAAAGAATACATAAGAACACACACTGAGTTTTGCATAGCGCTGGTTTATATTCACAACCTGACTTACAGCACAGCTATTTTTGAATCAACAAATCGAGCAGCAGTTTCACATGAGAGAAACTTTCCTTAAATGTTTAATATAACCCATGACAAATTGAGCTGCTTAGCTGAAAATTATTACTTGACATAAATTCCGTAATTAAAGTCAAGTAATCCTTTATCACCATCTCGCTGTGCCACAAAAAAACCTGTTCTCAAAGACCGCCTTTGAAATCAAATAAGAGCATGAAAAATATAAGACAAAGCACTAAGAGCAAATCTTTAAAGTTTCTAGCGAGAGCAAAACCACCATCCACAATTTGTAGCAAAGCAAACGATGCATTTCAAACAAAGAACAACAACAACAAAAGAGCGGTTGCAAATTCAGATTATGCAATATTTATGGAGAAAAGCTACAGGAGGAGTTATCAGTCAAGGTACATATGCAGCATTTCAGAACCAGCTAGTTCTGTAGTGGTGGTTATGTGGTCAAAGCACTTCCTTAGTATGTGTACGTACAGCTTGCAGTTCCCTCCACGATGTAAGGATACCCGCACTCATACACACCATGATGGCACCATTCTAACCACAAGAATGGAGACCAAGTGGTTAGTGAGGTCATCAAAACACTGCGATAGGTTGTATGTATCTCTGTTTTTCTAGACTATGTCGATTTTTCTGTTCTAATTAGTGCCTCAAGTTACCGGCTAACAGACTGTACAATCTCCTTTAGAAAGGGAAATGAAAAGACTGTTGGATCTAGCTCTCAATTTTCTGCTTTGTTACTGAACCCCAGTTGTGGATGCCCCCCCACTACCCAAATGCTGAAGTAAACTTTTCTACTCAATACAGAAAGATTAATGTACACAAAGTTTTGCAGGGTCAGCACCTTGATACGTGCTCAGACTATTGGACTATTTATTTCGGTCAAGTTCATTAAGCACTGAGGAAAATCCCATTATAAGTAAAGCAGCACACTCTTAATAGAACTTCACATGGACAGCAAGTTTTCAATTTATAATGGGGTTTATATACATCATTTTAAGAAATTTTAACTCCATATTTTAATTTCATATATCCACATATTTACTTCCCTTGTATTTTATGCTCAAACTAAACAATTCCTTCATTTATTTCTTCTATTTCCTAAATGCTAAAAGAACCATAGGTTTAAAAACGTATTTTTACACTTCGGAATCTCATACCGCAAGTAGCCATTTAAACTGAAAGACACAAGCTGCAGGCTCCATTAACAGCACTGCTGCAAAAATACCAAATGGTCACAGAAGCAATAAACAAATATCCCATGAAATATTCACAGGCTAGCCCCATTTTCCAACCTATTGAGCTCCCAATTCAGAAAGCTCAAGTGCTATTATCAGGCTACGCTCAATCAACATTTGCAGTTTTTGGTCAATAGAACTTTTGTACTTAGAAGGGTTTGAAAACCTGACCCATAGCTGCTTAAAATTCAGGTTAGCAAGCTTAACTTTCAACTGTTTCAGTTCCCCCAGTTGCCAGGAGGGAGGGGAGTAAAAAATTGCTTATTTTAGTTACTTAGTCTCTAACTTCTTCTTGTCAGTTCTTTTAAAAATTGAGTCAATTTTGAAGATACCAAAGCAAAAGATAATTCAGCATTAACCTTATCCTGTAAACACCTGATTACACTAAGTTTGAAAAATGCTTATCTTCAATAGGAAAAAGTGCTCCAGTTAACGGTTCCTGCTGTATTTTTGTTTTGCTTGTATCAATACCTTGAAAAATCTAGTGCCTGTCCTAATAGTCTTGAGATTCCCCTCTTTTTTTTTCTAGCAATCTTTAATTTTATTTAAATCACCTATTTTTAATGGAATTATTTCCATAATTTCATCTTGATTTACATTTGCACTCAGGTTCATTAAATAAAGGGGTCTTGAACTGTATCACGGACTCTCCACTCTTTTGCCCGTTTCATTTCTAACTGTCATTAACCTCTAGGAAATGCCCTCCCTGTTGGTCATTATTGTTTAATTACACTTTATAGTTATGTCATCACATCTGTGAAATATAATCTTCCACAACAACACAGCTGTGAAATACGATGCTCCTGCCCAGCAGTGAAATTCTGGTTACAGCAGATTACACAGACGTGATGTCGATGGAGGAAGCGATACGAAACATTTCAAAGGTCCTGGGTTTTGTGTTAGGAGGTACGTACAGTCTCCAAGAAAGGTTTTGGAAACTCTTCCTCTTTCCTCCCTTCCACACCCCTCCTGACAACATCTTCTGTAAATTTCAGGAATAACCACTTCTAAACTTAGAAGAGGGCTTATAACTGAGAAGTTTTATACAGAAAAGTGAAGTGAGAAGAAACCTCAGAAACAGAATCTAGTCTGTCTAGAATAGTCCAGGATTTATTTTTTTAACAAATAGTATGACTTACAACTGAAAGACACTTTTTTCCTGGAACCCTCTGCTTGCATTCATGATCTCACGATGCACAAGCATCTCCTCTGCTTACAATATGACAGCAGCAGGGACTGCACTGGTCCAAAAGAAATGAGACTTTGCATATCTGCTATCCTTGACAGCAGGATAAAACAAAAAGAGGGGGGGATGACTATTGAAACAACTGGTTTGCAGAAGATTACCAGCAAGAGCTCCCCACATCACAAGGGCCACCCATCTAAATCACTGAATGGAATAGCACTTAATTCACTAAATTTAACATGAACTGTACATTCTGTTAGCACACGAAGAAGGTGCGGCTGTATCAAACAGGGCACTCGTGTTAGCATAAAGTAATATTCAGAAAAAAATGTGGTTTGTCTTTGTACAACCTACCTTCACTTCGTCCTGCTTTGGACAATATTGGTGGTTGGCAGTAAGCAAACAGGCTTCTCTATGGGAAATAAATGGCAGCAACCAGCACTTTGTTTTGTTTACTGGAGGGGCAAGGAAATTTGTGTATGTATGTACATGTGTGTGGAGGGGGGCAACGGGAGGGAACTGTCTGATTTTTCAAGGCTGGAGGTAACAGTGGACAGTAGAACAGTTTAAAGCCTCAATCAATACTGTGCATACCAAGCTTCAATGGGATTTTTTTTTTCTGGTCTGGGTTACAAACCCTTGACTGAGCCGCAGAAGGCAAGGAGTTGTTTACCTGTTAGGAGCAAGGGGGCAAATTCCTTTAGATTGATGCAAAACATTTTCCTACTCTGGAAGTCAGAAAGGGAGGAGCATCATGTTTATTTATGTAGCTCGAACAGTGGCCAAGCAAAGAGGATGCCTTATTGTGCAGAACTCGTAACTGTACGGTTAACTCCTCCCTTTAAACCAATGAAGAAGGAAAATTGCCATTCCCACTCCAGGAATCACGAGCAAATGGAAGCAGAGAGAAGCAAACAACCAAGTTGCTGCTTGAGAGAGTTTTCAAGCACAATACTTATGATTAACCAACCGAAGAAACAGAATGACATGGAGGAGAGAGCTGGCACAGATAAACCCAGAGCCCGAGGGAGTGACAACAGAAATGCCTTGGGCTTCGGGTGGTCTTGTTTTACAAAGTAAGATTAATTAAACAGACACTAAAGGACATCTCTTTTAGAAAATGAAACACGTTACAAACCAAAACGCCTCAGAGAGCAAGCAGCTAGGGAGTTATAACTAAATTACTAAGTACAAAATGAAGCAGCCTGCAGAGGAAATGAGTAATTAAAACACCCTCCCCTGAGCAACAGGCTGGTGAGAAAGGGATAACTCCAGGACCCTGGTGCTGGAGGTAAACGGTATCACAGCCAAAAACTGCCAGATGAAAACAGATGTTTAATAAAAACAACAAAAAGCCTAGTGGAACATCATTAAAAACCCCATCTCCTGCCTTTACAGCATGCTTTCACTCAGAGGTGGCATTAGACAGAGTCTGGTACGACCTGAAGAGATGCACGCAGGAATTACATCACCCACCGCTACCAAGCTGCCTCCCCTCGGGTGAAGCTCTGCAGTCGTTCCACAGCGCTCAGCAACCATAAGCAATGTTTTCACAGGAAGAAATAGATTAACGTCAACCTCATCCTTCTTTCTGCAAAAGAGTTTATCTCAAACAGCACAACCACCTCACTGCTCGCACAGCAAACCCTTCTGTAGCCCTCTCCCCTTCCTCAACGAAGCAAAGACACCTTGAGCGCCTGCTCTCCAGGGATCAACATCATTCCTGGCCTGGCTTAACTCCCCCTCCCTCATTTTTCTGTTGCCCCAGAGGGACACCAGGAACAACACACAACTTGACAACTCTGAAACAGGCCCTCTAACAAAGCAGTTTTCCAACTTTTTCCACTAGATCTTTTCCAGGGAAGACAAGCCCTGGGTGTAGCAAGTTTTATCCCACTAAGAAGAGTCCTCCTTCTCTCATTTATCTCTTGGGTAAACCACTGAAGGGCCACCAGTTGAACATGTGTCGGCTGGCAAGCAGGCATGGAGGACAATGACCATGAGGGGCAGCTGCTAGAGGTGAGGGGCTCACGCTTCTTCCTCACATGGTTCCTTCAGAGAGAGCAGCCCAGCCCTGACAAAATTCATCTCCTCTCTCAGTCTTAGACGGCAGCCAGGCCAGGAAGGTGAGGACATGCCAAGTTGATGGTGAGATGGATCTACTGGCTGGTCACCAGGCAGACACCCCTCACCACCACGTCAGGCGGTGAGGGTCACTCTGCTGTTGTAGAGGGTCCCTCACTCAACACGACCAACTTCAAGCAAAGGGGCTCCCACCATCACCTCAGGCTCTCTGTGGTGGGCCTCAGGGCCACCTTTTTCAGAGGAGAGTTCCTCATCGTCCTCTCTGTGGGCAGGGGAGATCTCTCACTGTCCCGTTCATCAGCAGTGGCCCCCCACCATCACCTCAGGCCCTTCTCCTGGCAGACCCACGTCCTTTCCCCAGGGTGGAGTCACCTCACAGCCTCCTCCATGGGGCCGAGAGACCCCTCACCGTCCCCCTCCTCCTCGGAGGCCTCTCTCAGCCCCTCTCCACCCAGACCCACGTCCCCTCCCCGGGGCTAAGGGCTCCCTCTCCGCCCCCTCAGGCCCTTCCCCGGCTCCCTCCCCGCAGGCCGCGGGCTCTCCCTCTCCCTCCGAGGCCGGCCCAG
>VZZY01012670.1:80241-376492 GCA_013400335.1 Eurystomus gularis
GGGCAGGTGCTGAGGGAGCGACCCCCGTAGCGAGGGGCTCCCGAGCCTGGCACAGGAACCGCCTTTGTGCCGGCTCCGTGGGGCGAATCGCCTCGGAGACTCCCCGGCCCTGCGCTGGAGAGGCGCTCCCGCCCCGGCACCTTGCTGCGGGGCACGGCCACCGAGTGCGGTGTCCTGTTCATGTCACACCAGCCCCCTCCACCATCTCGTCCCACGGTTAGCTGGGGGTTCAATCGCAGCACGGCTGTAGCGTCCCTGCACTGTTCGCAAAGGCTGGATGAAGGGGGAGATTCATCCCAGATCGCAGAACCATCGAATGGTTTGGGTTGGAAGGGACCTTAAAGATCATCTCATTCCAACCCCCCTGCCATGGGCTGGGACACCTTCCACTAGAGCAGGTTGCTCAAGGCCTTGAACACTTCCAGGGATGGAGGATCCACAGCTTCTCTGGGCAACCTGTGCCAGTGTCTCACCATCCTCGCAGTGAAGATACACAAAGGTGTCCGTTTAAATCACCTTAATACACTTCTACAGAATTCACATATACACACACACACTCATAGATATATGTATATAGTCTTTCTATACTCATACAGCTTTATACTCACACAGTTCTTTGTTGTAAGGGAGCGTGTGGAGGTTGTTCAGCTTGTATTACATTATTTCTTACTTCAAATTACCATTTGTATTTTTATGTATTATATAAGTTACTTACACGAACAATAAAGGTCGTGGTCTTTGCACCAATGGCATGTATTTGGATCACGTGTGCTGCGTACTGGTTAGATTATCCAGATGAAGCAGGTACAACTTTCCTGTATAGGCGAGCTGGTGATACTTTGCAGAACCTGGAATTGTTAAGTAACCAGAAAATACAGAGGATTTGAGGATCTTGGTAGAGGGAGCAGCCGTAATTGCTTATTGCTTCGGCTGTGGCAGCTCATCGCAAGGCTGCTCAACAGCTTAGAGGAGATGGGGGAAAAAAATCCCATAACTGGTCAAAAGTGCAGAGCAAATTTCAGCTATGAAGACTTAATTAAATGAGCTGGAACGGGTCCAGGACCACAAGGTTAACATCCCTGCTCCTGGAACATCTTCCCTGAGATGTTTAATGACTGCCGAGCAGTCGGGACCGGAGTTAGACATCTCACCCGAGACATTGTCTTCAGTAAGAGTGCTCTTTGCCACTACAGGTCGATACCGACCAAGAGGAAGAAAGAAAAGTACTGTCTAACAAAACACCAATACCACTTCCTACGCAGCAGTGTCTGCTCTCCAGCGAGGCTCAGCTGAGCTGGGCACAGCAGAAGGTTGCAGTCTCCAGGGCAGGAGAGGAAGGGAAGGAATCCTGGAGGGGGCGTGGGGAGAAGGCAGATGATCAAAGAAGTGACCATTCTGGAGGCCTGGAATTAAATTATAGCTGAAATAGTGCTCTCAGACAGCGAACAACAAATAAGCGGGGTCATGGTGCACAGCAGCGCCATAACCTGGGCCCCAGTGGGGAGCTGCTCTGCTTGCACCCATCTGCCTGAGCTCCTCTCTCGCTCAGCATCAGGAAACGCTCGCGGCCAGAAAGTGAAATGTGGCCATCTGGTAGGTGAGAGCCAGCCGCACGCTGCCTGACGGGAGAGCTAGCTCAAGCCTTTTGCCCATCACACCAGGATGAGAGACCTGTTGAGCGTGCTCCAAAAGGGACCCACGCCCACGCAGGCAAGGTGAGACCTCGTAGCAGAGCAGCATTTGACCTGTCAAAAACAACAGTGAAAGCAGCTCCAGAGAGATCTTCCTTCATGTTTAAGACTTTTCCAAAACCCCAAATCATGTCATTTGATCAGAAGGACTCCGAAAAGATTAGAAGCAGGGTGAGGCTGTTACCAGAGGTTGTCAGTAAATGTTTCCATGGCTGCATGGGAAAACGCGTTGCGGGCAGGCCGGCTGGCAAGGCAGGAGCCAACTCCACGCGGGCAGGAGCGGGGCGGTAGTTTAAATAGAAGAGTTGCGGGCAGCCCTGTGGACCTGTCTGATGTGGGGCCAAGAGGTGTGTCCCTGCCAGGGCTGGGTCCCATTACCTCTCCCACACTGGATACAGGCTACGGATTTCTGCGGCTCCAGTCAGGGAATAACCCAAGGGCTGGCACGTGAGGCCAGTTGCGAAGAGCCTCGCGCTGCTCCAGGGCTTCCCGAGCGCTTGGGGTGGACCAAGCGCAACCTCGCTGCTCCAGGGCTGCAGAGCTGGGGATGCCGATGGGCATGTTTGCACATGTCACGGTCACTCTGCAGCCGCCGAGACACTCCCGCCGCGCTAATCAGTGAGAGTCTTCTAACAAGTCTTTTTCTTTCTGCCTGGAAATTTCTTCCAAGCGGAATTTGCTGCTTAAGCCAGCACCGCCACTGAGATAAATCCCAGCTTCATGCAAAATGTGATCAAGCGGTGTACAAAAACAGGATTCCTCCGAGCTGCTTGATGGGTTTTGCTTAGCATCGTGTCGCACCAGCCCATCCGCCTGCGGCATCCTAAGCTCCTTGCGCTGTGAGGAACAAAGTGCTCTGCTCAGCAGCCCCCGATCCTCTGCTCGGCTCTAATCCACCCTGCAACAGCATCAAACCAAGGGCCCTTCAGACAAGGAAACGCTTTGCGCTCCTCCAGTCAACTAATCCTGCTTAAAGTCAAGCCGGCTGCCCCAGTGTAAATGCCTGATGTAAATGAACTCAAAATTGTTTGAATTAAATTAACCTCATCCTGTATGACTGGATTGACTTTAAAGTGGTTCATTTTCCTCAGCGGGGTTTTAGACGGATATATCTGCAGGTGTTGCCTAACTTCCTGACTCTACAAGTTGCTTCCCAAAATATTCAGGTGGCCAGGAGCTGCCAGCCTGGTGCTGTGAGCTGCGGGGAGCTGAGGTGGGGCTGGGAGGGGGACAGAGCATGGTCTTTGTGCCACTTCTGTGATGTGCTCAGGCACCAGTGCAACAATAGGATGCAGGAACAATAACCTTGGCCATCCCCAGCCATCCAAAGTGGCCAGCTGTGGGCTCACTCCAGTCAGGACCATGCCTGAGCACTAGTATGGTGTGACACCACGACCCTGCACAAGCATATTGGCTGTGCACATGGAGAAATAACCCTTCTTCACACCTTGAGCCATTTCACGATGCTGCCCTGCTCTGCCACATCTGTGCAGTAGGGCAACCTAAACCAGGAGGAGAAATTAAACATTCAAACAAAGCCACTGGGAAGGGGACAGCGAGAGCAGAGAGTACCTGGGATAGTCGTCATTACTCAGAGAGCGCTGCAAAACCTGACTGTCCTTTGTCAAATATTTGTTTGGCACCGTGTCATCGCTGACTGTCTCAATACAGACGGCAGGAATCTGTTTCACGCTATCAGTTGTGGGCAAATGAATGTAATGGGTTGTTATGGTCACCCAGATACCACCGCACTGGGCAAACACAAATCTTGCAAAAACAGTGATAAAAGGGTACATTTCTGCATTTATCTGCTGGATGGCATCTGCTTAAAAACACTTCATTTCTATAAGTGCGACACCGCATTTCTGTAGCACTTCATACAGCTGTTGCTCTCTATGCTGAGGCGTAAGACTGAATACATATTTATCAAGCCTCAATTCAACAAAGAAGCCGCCCAGCTTTGACACCACAGGAAATCTGCTCTACCCCCCTGCCCAAAGCGTGATTGAAAAGCAGCTTTGCCAGAAAGGAGCGATGTGAGCTGCACGCTGGGCATGAGCCGCTTGACGCATTTACCCAGCAGCTAGACAACACATTGATGCTCCCAATGAAAGCCAGCCTAACGCGCGGAGCCCTGACCCACGGGAGGAGGACGAGAAGAGTGAAGGAAAGCAATTACTCTAAGGAAAAAAGACTCTGCTGTCTCCATGCTAGCTCAGTGTAGCATTTCTCCTGAATCTGATGGGGTTAAGGGCGATAGGGCTTCCACTGATGTAAATAGTACATCATTAGCAAGCGAGTGGAGACTTCAGGACCTGCGTCACACAAATACTTAGAAAAAATACAAAAGAAGAGGGTGGTGTTCTCTCAAATTCCTACGCAGCTCCCCACAACCCTTTTCCGTTCCCTCAGCCATCAAGTGGGTTTTAAACACTGATGTGGTTTTTGTCCAAATGAAATTGAAGCAATGTAAGTGATGAACAACATGCCCTGTGTTTGTGGAGCTACATTCCCCAACGCACCTGCGCTTGGGAGCAGCCTCACTTCTTTCTTCAGCTGGGTGGGTTTCAATTCTGCTTCGTGTCTCAGGGAAATCACAGCGCTGTGACACAGAAGCTAAAAGCAGTTTGCACTTATATGCCTCTGGTAGGATTTTCTTCTTAAGCAAGTGGTTGCAAGATGTTGAATAAAATTCATTGTTTTGAACCATATTCAGGCACATGATAGCATCTGTCACACACACAAACTCGCACAGTGTCTAACCCAGCCTTCCATGGGATTTCTACCTCTTTTCTCAATTTTGCAGCATGATCTGTGCTTTTAACCCTCATCCTTTCATTTCTCCGGTGACTCTTGGTCCTGATCTGTGCAACCTGTCTAAATCTGCCTGCCTGCGGAGGCTGCGCCCACGTCACGGATCTCAGACCAGGAGGGTGCCTGGGAGGCTCTCAGCAGCACCGAGGATGCAACCTGCCTTTGAGGGTCTGGGGAGCCCTGCAGAGCCCTAATCTCATCTGGGACACCCATAAATACCCCTCCTCAATCAGAACGGCTTTACAAATCCTTCACAGAGGCTCTGAGCCAGGTTTTAATCCAGATGGTCTGATAAGAAAGGGTTGGCCTGCGGAGGAGGTGATACATTGATAGAAGAATTCTTTCTTCTCCTGCACAGCTTTTAATCAGCAGAAGGTTGAAGAAAACACCACCAGTGAGTCAGAAATGTGGTGGGGGGACTCATGGTCCTGAAGGCTCACAAAGGATGCAAACCCACCGCTTTTCGGTGAATGCAGATAGGCTGCTTTCGTGAATGGCTGTGGCCGTTCACCACAGCTGCTATGCTGAAGGGAGCAGTGTCAGAGACAGAAAAAGGAACGCAGACTGTGGGACCATAGCGCAAGGAGGGCATCACTTCAACCCTGCGGTCAGGGCTGCCTCCTGTGAGGTGCTGTGTGCCTCATGCTGGGCGCTGAGCAGCAGCGTCTGTGCCTGGTGAGATGGGGCTAAATGAGATGCTGCATCTGTTAGCTCCCTCCCAAGAGCGGCACAGCCTGGGTTTGTTCTTTCTACAGTAATGATTTTTTTTTTCATTTTTAAATCAGCTGTGATCTTGTTTACTGGAAACTCTGGTATGCTGAAAATGTTTCTATCACAGTTTATTTAGATTTCACAGCGATTTTTTTTTTCAAATCGCACTTATCAAGAATATATTTTCACAGCAAGTTCTCTGAAACACAATAAAGACCTAGGAACATCTGATGCCCAGACTCTGTCATCCCCTAAGATATTATATGATCTGCTCATTCCCCATGCAGAAATGCTGTCGCTTGTCTAGAAGCCAAGCCAGAGCCTGTCTGATGTATGATAGCCCATTTTGGAAAGCCTTGAACAAGAACATTTGTTGTCGAGATAATTTTACAAAAGCAATACCATTTCATGGGTTGCAGTTAAAATAATTCAGAAAATTTACACTGGCCTGTGTGCTTTGAGCTTTAAACCCACTTTGCTAACTTACTTTCATTTTGGCTTGAAACTTAGACCTCGGTGAAATACATAACACAAGCCAGGTCTGAATTATTTGCTTTACTCATTTTAGAATGATTTCATTTTCTCACTTTCCATCGATGCAAACAGAGGAGAAAAAAAAAGCAACATACTTTTCAGCAGCTAAAATAACTGAACCAATAAGTATAAAATCTGATATCAAATATGAAGTATTTCAGCCCAAAAGGAATATGGTTTTGGACTTTTATGAGCAACTGGAGCATATACTGCCTGTCACTGCTGAGAACAAGCTCCGTGCGTTGTCTGGAGGGCTGGAAGCAGCTCATCTTAAATATTTTTCTTTACAACTTGCTCAAGAAGCTTGAGGAGACAGTAAAGCTGCAGAACTTACCCTGTATTATTACAAAACATTTAAAGAACAAACACAGCACCCGCCCATTTACTGTCCCAAACCTGATATCATGATTCACACCTGTGGTGGTGTATCTATCATGATATGCAGCCAGTGTAACATGCTGCCAAAACCACAGTGGCCACGCCTGGTCCTGACTTCCTTCCTATATTTTCTCAGGCATAAACCACATAGTGAAGGTCAGAGTAATCTGGAATCAGATCCACAACCAGCACATCATGTGTGTAAACAGCCTCCTTGCTACATCACCTCTATGTCGTGACCCAGCAGCCTGGATCCTACGTTGTCCTGGGCATCAGAGATGGCTGTGCTCAATTGCTTCTTCAACACATTCCACCTTCAGGAATGAATAGCCTCCTCCTCTCTTTTAATCAGACTATCAACCTGCTGGCTACCAAAAGGTTTCTATCCGAATGGGGAAAAAGAAACACTGAGCCAAACCATGCCAGGACAAAAGGAAAAGGTCTGGATTCAGCCCTTCTTGTCCTGCTGAGGGCTCCTGGCCTGAAGCATCTTGAGGATGCATGTACATGGTAGATATCCTCTCAGCTGGGATAGACCTAGAAGAAGGATGTGGTGATTGGTCTTCATATGGCTTTGGTTTTTCTCAAGTAAGGGACAGGGGGCTGAGAGCAGAGGTGAAGAGTACCATGCCCTGGCATGGACCCAATCACAGTGTCCAGGAACCCAGGTGAGAACAGCCCTGGACTCCAGCCACTGCACAGTATCCCAGTAGGGAATTTGAAGTTGCTGTGACCTATTCTTGGCTTTTGCCATCAATGTGCTGTCCTTGAAGTAGGAACTAGCAAAGGCACTTGTAATCCATATCTGATTTCAGTGGGTCCTGAGCATCCTTTGGGATCATTGGAGCCTCTCAACATGGAGCAGATGCTGGGGGAGAGACTCTCCTGCAATTATTCTGCTGTTTTGCGGACACCTCTAAAGCACTGAGTAAACCTAACCTTTGATTATAATTCCAGCACTAACACTGTTTCCCAGTAAAATCCTGGATTAAGTGTGAAACTCTCTCCTTTTCCCATTTTGCACTCCCCTTTCCAGTTGGTTGCATTAGTTAGATATGTTAGTGCTGTAAGTGCTGCAAAACCCTGGATTTACAACCATCATGCATCACCTTAAGGGCACACTGTCAACTTCAGAAAAACATCTGCTATAAACAGTTTTACTTACTTACATTACTAATAATACCATACAGCATTAAAAGTGAAAGGATTTTAAAAATCCAATTTACTTGTCCTTCAGCTTGGCCAGTGAAAAAATCAATGAAATACATCTCACTTTAGTTTAGAGTAATTTTCACTTACCAGTTCCTTCATGCTAATGCGCTTGCTTCACAGGCAGGAAGGGACATGTTTACCTGCTTAGAAAAAAAATCTGAGCACCCTGCAAATGGAAAAAGTAAAAACCCTCCAAAAAACAGGGACAGAGAAATAAGGCATGAAAACATGTCTATTGATTTTTTATTTTTTTTTAATAAATACATGCTTTACAGAAATTAAACAGTTGCTGAATTTAACCAAAGGTCATTCTTCACCAACAAAATAATAATCATGGAAGAGTTTAAAGGTGGAATTGAATTCAGTTTATGTTAGTGAGAGATTACTAATACAGAGTAATCTTTGATGAAGTTAAGGGTGTTATTTTTTCTTCTTAAAGGTAGGATTTAAAAACTCCAACCATTAAAAGTAACTTGTAGAAAGCCTGGATCTTGGAGTAAGTTTGTGTTAGCCAAACTAAAAATAAAAATAGGGACTCTGTAGCCTTCAGACACATCGACTCTAACCCCAAGGGCTCATTTATGCCTGGGTTATACATTCGTTTGGGGCTAGAGAGGAAGAAACCCAGGGAATGTAGTTTGAAACAGATTTATGCATTTTTGGTACCTTTATTTTTCGTGTAACTCAGAACAGAAAGTGGTTTGGTGGATGTCATCTTCCATCAGCCTCCTTCTACCTGTCTGCTGCTTTACCAGCAGATCTGTCCCCATCCTGTCCCCACTCAGCATCTGGACTTTGCTGGTGTGCAGAGACATGAACCAGCCACCCAGGCAGGACTCTAATCAGCCCGGATGATTTTTACCATGGGTGTCCCAGCCAGGTCACGCCACTTTAATGCATCCCCTCAACAAGCGCAGACCCCAGGGTGGGCTACTGCAGGACCTGGGAGCCCACAACCCTGAACCCACTGACTCTGGGGAGCTGCACATGTGCCAAGGGCCTTGCCAGGCTGGAGCTGTGCAAGCAACCCAGGGAGTGGGGGACCTGGGCTCACAGCTTCCCCCAGGATCTCCCAAACGTGCTGGAGCCCACAGTCCCTCCGCCTCATTTAATTCCCAGCATCAGTCACTCTGGGGCATGACCCTGGGTGATAGAGGTAGGCTTCCCTGCGGGCATCCAACGTTAGGACGGCAACCGCTGGTTGTACTGAATCCTTCCTCTCCCATTCATCTAGAATTTGCTTTCCTGCATCGTTTCATTCCATTAGACGTTCAGAAGCCTGCGGTAGGCACACTGGCCATCAGCAGCCAGCTCCTTTAGGAGGTGCCTGTTTGGAGCCTTGGCACATTCACAGATACACGTTTGTGTTGCTACAGCAGCTGATGGCACAGAGACCACCCCTGGCAGTGCACTGGCTCATGCTAGACCTTATTGCTAAATGCCCATCATGATTATTTGGTATTTTATTTTTTTTCCTTCTATCCTGGCTGTAATAAATTGGAGCGATGAAATCTCAGGCTTCCTCTGTGCTTCTCCTGAAGCTTCTAGCTAAAATTCGGCATTAGCAAAATGTGGCTCTGGAATAAGGCCTCATAAAATATTGTTAGGATTGCTAGGCAACCTGGAGGCATGTTGGGAGTTGAAAGGAGCCTAAGTGGGCGTAGCGAGCCCGTGCTGGAGTCTCAGATGAAAAAGAGAGGGTATTCTTTGTGTTTCCATGCTAGCAACACTTTGCCTTTGATTTTCTTTCGAAAAGAGGTTAAGATACACTGCTTCCACATGCACAAAGGTACATACCTGTGGAATTGTTGGTGCGGCGACCTCTAACCTCAGATTAATCTGCTGGATAAGAAATGCACCTATCCAGGGCTTTTCAATAGCAATAAAAGTAAAATGAAGTTTGTACGGTCATGAAAATACCCATAATCCAGCTGCTTGCATCTTCCAAGGGCTGCTTTTGTGAAAAGGAGGGCCATGCTCAATAGTAATTTGTTTTATGTGGCCACCAAGGCATCTCCTCAACCCCTCCTGCTCGCTGCAGCGGTGCTTAATGCAAACCGACTCTGGAAGGAAGGGAAACAAATAAAAAGCATAGGATTTATTGGCAGGGTCTAACCCAAGTAATCGGCTATTTACAGATACATGCACAAGAATAAAAAGAAAATTGAACTGGGCTTGCAAGAACAAGGAGGAGTTACTGTAGGTGTAAACAGGGGAGGTTTACTGCTGATTTCGTTAGCCAAGAGCCTAAAGTGGGTTTCTGGTTTACCCCTTCCTGCCTCCAGCTCAAGAGCAGGAGATGCTCTTGAGCATCTTGATGTTCTTGACCCTTCCCAAAGCTGCATGAATCTGTACCTCATCCTTCCAGGAACACCTTGGTTTGCCCAAAGGGTGTTAGCCAAGCAGGCTCCAGCCCTTCCCTGCGCAAGCCCTCTGATTTGCTTGCCCCTCAATCCAAGCACCCAGCAGGCAGCCCCATGCCATACTTTTCTTAGTGGAATACCTGGAAAAATACACACACTTTGGCAGCAAACACAGCTCGCACGTGCTGAAGCTGCCCTTGTGACTCTGGCTTTTACTCTGTCCATCCAGCATTGCTCAAGGCAAATCCTGGCGTTAGGTCCCGCAGGAGGTGGATGTGCCTCTGCTGAGAAAAGCTGTCTGTGCCAGAGGCTGGCCTTCCAGCCAAGCTGAGTGTGCAATTTGTTTCCCAGTGCTTGATTTAGCATATAATTTTCTGTTAAAACAGCTGGTGGCCAAGCTGACTAATGCATCCATCTGCACAGAGCCTGTCCACCTCCTCTGCACAAAGGGCTGCTCTCACCAAGTACTTTCCACAGGTCACAGCTTCCCTTCCATCTCCAGCGCTCTTGGGTGGCTGAAGCCTCTTACGCGTGAGAGCCCACCTCGCTTTCCTCCCATACCCACACAGGGCTTCATCTGCTCCATGTCCAGACTGGGAGTAGTTACCCATGCAAGACATTTCATCAGCACAAGTGAGGGTCACTGGAAATTAATGGTGAGAGCAGGAGCTGATGATTTTGGCCCATCCTTTGTCAATGAAAACATTTTCCAAGCATCCAATGGTCTATCCAATAGATATTCCCATACAATACAGAAAGGGACTGTAATAAGCTAGATCTGCATTTCTCAAGACCATTAATGGGGCTCCATGAGGCTGTTGTTGGGCTCAGGCATCTCCCATGACCTTTCTGTTGGAAGCTTGATCTTGAAAAACAGAGAACTGACAGGAACACACCTCAGATTTCTGCAGTATTACAAGGTTTCTTTGATAACTACATATGGCAGGTATATGATATAACTACACCTTTTATTTCTCATGTCCACTTCTAGCTATATTTAGGTCAGGAAAGTTGCCTGGAAGGTATTTATCCATTCCTGGTGGTGTGCTGGCTGTGCTATTTTCCTGCTCTGTTAGCATCGCAGGTCTCATGATATGTATTTCAATACCAAATAGCCCGGGTCAAAGCACTTGATGCTGCGATGCTGCTTCTCAGCCCCTCCTGTCAAAGGATGCTGATGGGCATGAGGAACACAAGCAGGTTTCTCCTGATTTAGGGCTCCCCAGCTCCTGTGACTTCCATCTCCTTCCCCAGTTTCCCAGGTCAGTTTTGGAGGCACATGAAATTGGGCCAAACTTGGGCTTTCTCTTAGTTGTCTCAGCAAAGATGAGCTGGTCCTCGGTGTTATTTTAATAAAAAATGTGACAGCTGGAAGCATAAGAAGGATAGGAGCCAGGCACCTTAAGAAATGATAATTGCAGACTTGGAGCAGTGCTAAGAGTTAACAGAGGGGTGTTTAATCCAATTCTCAGCTTCTATTTTAGGATCCTTTTAACTTTCCAAATCAAAAAAAGGAAGGGGGGGTGGGGTGGGAAGTAATCTCCATCACAGTGCAATTTCTTAAGCTTGTTCACAGCCCAAAGGTGAATTTTTTGTGCGTGTGAGGAGTTTGAAGAAAATCCATTCAGCTGTTTTGGAGGTTTCAGAGCATGAAAGCAACATCTGGTTTAAAAATTAAAAATAAAGAGAAATTCCCTTTGCTCATCAGAGTCAAAATGGGTTTTGGTTTCACGCCTCTGATTTAGTATATCTTGAGATGTCCCCTGGAGAAAGCTGCCCATTTCTGTATTGATTTGGAAGGGCTGAAATTGTGTTGCAAACACAAAAAAATTGAAGGATGCCCAGACAGGAGGGCAGGTGGGACTCACACCCCGAGCTCCTCCAATCCCACCCAGCCCAAAGCAACCTGGGCCGTGGTCCCTAAATTGCCAATGGAATTCACTGCGCTAAGGTTTCTCGCAGCCTGCTGCCTCAGTTGGGGTCTTTTTTTGGCTTCTGGGTAGATTTTTTGCAGAGCTGTTTGCTGTGCGCAGCGCTCCGCTATAGATGGCAGTGCAGGATGGAAATTGCAGATCCCTTCACTCTTTCATACCAACCCTGGGCTGCGATGGCTCCTGCAGCTTGTCCCGGCGGAGGAGCCAACCTCAGAGCACTACTTGCAGCAGATTTGCCTGCAAATCACACTCAGTTTTTTACCTGGTGATTAATAACAACACAAAGGGCACCCACGGAATTTAAAGAGGGCAAAAGCAGCAAGGAAGCTCTCTGCAAATTCACTGCTGCTTCTAAGAAAACACACAAATGCTCAAAATCCACGGGCAAATTTGGCCGTGATGTTGAAATGCAGGAATATTTTGCATTTCAAAGGAAGCAGGCAGTTGATTTCTCTGTATGTCTCTCAGTGTAAGATCACATCTATGAAAAGACTCTGCTCATACTGGAGTTCTGCTGCTGTAAATGAAAGCGTGAACCTTCTCGTTGTCCCATCGGTGTTTATAAGGACACTAAAATCTATCCAAATATAACCACTTGCAGCAAATTTTGCCCAATTCTTGTTCTCCTTTTGTACCGTTCCCTGCAGTTCTGGGACTAGAAATAAGAAAAGAAGCAAAATCCAACTCCGTTCTGCAATAGGAGATGCAGTGCTGGCAGGAATAGGGATACTACCAAAGAGATCATGATGGGAAGTGAAGATTATAATACACAATTACAGCAAGATGCTTTTGAAAAGTCCCTCCAGGTACTCAGCTGCATCTGTCGACGCTTAAACACCTTCAGAAATCTGGCCACCAGCCCACTGCTCAAGATGTTAGAAAGAAAAAAAATATAATCAGAGAAGAGTAAAAGGCGTAAGAAAGACAAATTTCTTTTGCCACTGGCAAGATGAAAGGAAAACCCCAACTTTTTAATGTTTAGGGTGGAGAAATCTGCAAACAATAAATGCCATGACAGTTGTCCTTCTCTTCCTTTGGAAAACGGAGACGGACTGGGATTAGGTACCAGCAGACTTTTTTGTTTCACCTTCAATGAACAGTCCAACAAGGAGCTCGCCTCCACCTGTGCTGTCCCGGGGCTGGATGGATGAACCAGCGCAGCCCTCTCTGACAAGGAGATATGCAGCACTTTTCTCTCACAGGATTTTAATGTGATCTTACACATCAAGAGGATTCAAATGACAAGAATGAATGGCAGTAGCCAACCTCATGGCTTGATATTCTGATGAAATGATGCCCTGACACATCTATCACCCTCTACTGCTGTCAAGACAACTCCCAACTCGGGAAGATGAGTGTGTTTTTCTTTTACTGCATTAAAAAAAAAAAAAAAGCAAGGGGGGAAAAGAAGAAAGGATCTGTCCTCAAGCCTGACTGCTACATAAATATAGCTTTGAGATAAGACACAGCCAGATACACAGGATCTATGGTTCAGCTCCAAACAGGGAGGGCACAACAGTGCCCAGCTCCATCAGAAGGCGTGCGTGGGGTGAAGCCTGCACTGTGTGCAAGCGCTGCGCTAGGACTTTGCAGAGCACAGCAGGTGAGACAAGCTGAAAGACTGAAGGAAGATTCGTTTCTTGCCAGCGGCATATGTAGGCTTCTTGTGCCAATCCCTGTACATTCACCTCGGAGAAGCAGATGTGGAGGCGAGTGTGAGGGAGCAAGCTGTAAGTCTGAGCGTGCATGGAAGCACCGTGGTGAGGATATTTCCTAAGCACGGGGCTGGGGAGATGCAGGGATGCAGATGCTGATGTTGCCCAGGCAACACTGACTTTTGCAAGGTGTCCCTTTGTCTCTCTTGATTTTTAAGTGCCGTGTCTCCCTCGAAAATGCAGATTCTCCAAGCTGTAAATAAGACTTATTATCTCCTAATGCTCTTTTCCTGTGTCTTTTCAGAGCTTGTTACCAGCAGCACTGCTTGTGGCTAGGGAACACAGGAAATTAAGAGCAGCTCCACAGCTGTGGAGATCTCTGGAGAGAAGCACAGGTGAGATGTTGTACCTGGGGTGGTGGGTCCAGAACACCCTGAGCTGCATTGCCCACCCTGCTGAGCAAACCCACTGGCTGCGGAGTTAGCAGTATTTAGAGGAAGGATGAGCCTTTACAAAAATCCTGGAGTTTATCCTGCATAAAGCCCTTATTCCAACTTTCAGAGCCCCTGATAAAATTGTGTATCATGTTGCTGCTATTGCTCTTTGCTCACTGCCAGGCTTCGTACCCAGAGCACAAAGTTTAGCGCTGCACTTTCCCTGGGATACATTTTTGTGCACTAACCAGCATTTGCCCCCTCCACACTGCTTTGGAACTTCAGGGTTGATGTCTCCCAGGAAGCACTGGGGACAGTCAGTCAGTGTTTTCCCACCGTGTTTCCTTTCCCAGGACGTAGCACCAAGGTCCGCGCTAATTATGAGACACTGATCCTATTATTATGGAACAAAATTATCAAGTGTTGGAAAGAGCACAACGAACACTGGCAGAGGCGCAAACTTGAAATGAGGTGGAAGTAATATCTGCTGCGTACAGAGGGCCCAGATTTGCTAATTGGACATTGCTGAGGTCAGTAAGGTGGAGTGGGGAAAGGAAGACATCGTGAGCGGGATGAAATTACCCTTCCCGATGATAAGGCAGACAGGAGATATATGGGATAAATAATATCTGCACCTCTCAGGTGGAAAACACGGCAAGAGAGGATTCGCAGCAAGCAAGAAACCTCTTCTCAGGGTGGAGATGGCACAGGGAGAAGTGGGGCTGCCGGAGAGATGTGTTTGCATTTGAAGGAGTGGGGAAGGAGGAATGCAGAGCAAAGCCAAGAGCTGTGCTGCCTTGTGTAAAACCCCCAAATGTTCTCTTCACCCCAGCCCAGGTGGCTGCCATGGTCCCCACAAGTCCAACAGCCCTGGTAGGCAATGTGACCTGCCCAGCAACCAACTCGATTTGATAGTTACATAGCGTTTGGTCGCCCTATTTTGCTGCCTTCCCTTTGATGCGATGAGCCCGTGGGGAATAAAGCTCAGTGGGAGGTTGCTTACGTGGTTTCTAACCCATTAGTTTCTTTTATTGGCTGTTTCCTCAATTAAAAAAAAAATAAAAAATCAAGGAAAAGTAGTTCAAGGTGTGAAGAATTCATATGGCAGGAAAATATATAGAATATTGTTGGCTCTGTCCCCCTTGGCTCCAACCTCAATCGTCTCACCATGCTATGCATTTATCCTTCTGTTATTACACATAATGACAGGGAAATTTCAGCTAGTCCTATGCAAAAAGCCAGCCTGCTCCTCTCCCTTCCCCAATGAGAACCATCCTGGCTTGAGCTTGCATCGCTTGGCGTCTGATTTCAGCCTAGCAGGGTGTTTCAATACCAATAAACATCTTGTTTTCATGTGAAGAGCTGTTTCAGCTACATTCTTTCCCATCTTTTGTGAGCATCCAAGGCTCTGTGTAAAACTTTTTATTGATCACATAAATAGCAGCTCTGCTTCCCTACAGGCCCTGGCTTCACGAACTGTTTTGATAACCGGAGAATGAAAGGTTCAATAGAAAACTAATTCCCTTGGGCTTCCTGGAACTGTGAACCTGGGGCTGCTGGTTTCTCCCCTCCTTGTCAGAGTGTGGTCCACGGAGGAGAGCTTGGGAGCAGGGAGATGAAATTTAGTCTTGTCCTGGGTGTATTTAAGGTGGTTTATACACAAGCATGCAGCTAGTCTGCAACAAAGGCAAAAGCAAAGCCACTGCGCAGAGAGCTGAGAGACGATCATTAAAGATTTAATTGGTCTGAAAGCTTCCTGAAATACTAAGGAGAGATCTAAACCACACAACTTTGAGCAGGAAGCCTCCCAGGCTGGAAGGCACGGGTGGCTTTGCTGCTTGCGGTTGCCAGTATTGGTGTGGTGGGCGGTCATTGGCACTGCTGTCATGCTAAGAAATTTTCCAGAGAAGATATGCCCTGGCCATACCAGTGAGAAGCAGCTTCCCTCGTCCCTGGAGGAGCTGTCTTGGTCCACCACATCTCACAAGCATGGACCGAGACCTCTCCCTGCAGCTGCATTTCTCCAAGACACTGCTGAGACATGACAAAGGACCATTGTGAAATCCGTGGCCTGAAACCCAGACGAGATCCTTCCTGTCCGTTTCCTGGCTGTTTGACCCATTGCACCATCAGCTTTTGTGCAAATGAGCGAGAACAACACAAAACACCTTCAACTGCAGCCATGCAGAGCTTGCGGGGAAGAAGATTAATGGGAGCTATCGGGGAGCCTCATCAGTCCTTGTTCAGGAATCAGAAATCCCAATTGAAACCTGCCGTGACTCACAGCTATGTGCTGGCACAAATTCGACCTCATTTGGATAACAAAGGGCAGATCCTGTTCTGAGCAGTGTTATAAAATCTTCATGGCTGTGTTTATCACAGCAGGCAAAAGGGCACTAGAAACTTTGCTGACCTTGCTGCTTGCAGATGGCAGTGCATGACAGCCCTGGACCTGACAGGGCTCTGGTGGTAGCTTTTGGAAGAGACACGATGGCAGAGGCAATGCCTGAGCACCTCTGCAGCTGGAGGGTCCCGGCTCAGCCCACCAGCCCGGTGATGAGCCACCAACCGATGCCCCAAATCAGTACAGAACAGAACAAAGCTACTGTCCTCCATCCGAAGGCTGGTGGTGGCAGCAATGGAGGGCGCAAGCAACGGTGAGTGCCCCATGAGATGGGTGGGAGAAAGCATCCTTCACAGATATAAAGTCTCCCCTCATCTCAAATGCTACACTTTCAATTCATGAGAGCCATTTGAATACCAGCAATTACTGGAGACCCACATGCCTTGGGAGAAGGGACGATTTGAGGTATCTCTGCTCAGCTCCTGCGGCCAATGAATGGACTCTTCTCTATCTCTGGAGGCTCTACTAGGTCCTCTGCGGCCACCTACTGTTAAACTTTCCATGGAGAAAAAGATACAGAGGAATTCACAGGCTGGAAGTTGGTGGCCAAGCCTAAATCCAACACCTGTTTCACCTTGAGTACCTGATCCTCAGTACTCAGACAACCACTTTCTAAACTCCCACCTAAAGGAGGTGACAATGGCAGGTTGTGGATTTTTTTTTTCTTTTGTTTCAAATTAGTAATCTTTGAGATTTTCAACAGTTTTTCTTATGAGGAAAATCCACTCACAAACATAAAGGCGTAGCCTGTTTCCACACCAATGTTTTCCCTTCTCTGCCTCTCATACGAGTTTATTTGTAGGTTGGTGATAATGAGAACTCCACTGCTATTGATTTTTTTCAAAACATATACAACTTCGAAACACTGTAGATATTGCTTGGACTTTGGAACAAGATAAGAAGAGGTAATCACATTTGCAGCCTCTCCAGCCCTTTCATTAATCTGGACAGCAAACTCCAGCTGTACTCCTAGAACAGACTGACTGCCTCTCCTGAATATTCTCATTTTCGACAGAAATGTACAGATACTCGAGGTAAATCAGCACCCCACAGGGATCTGAGTCCTGACACAATATTTTTATAGTTGACAGGAGAATTGACATGGCCCTGCTTCTTGGAGAGCAACTGCTGCGCAGCTCTGTGGAATGAGCTGGAAAACAGAGAAATATTGGCTTAACTTCTGCTAAAATAGCGAACGCTCTCCCTTTCTCAGTACAACCTTAAGATGGAACAAAACAGTTGAGCTGTAAGAACGTATCTCAGAGGGACTATAATAGAAGTCAGAAAATGAGAGGGTTATGGTCCAGCTTCCCAGTGACCTGATTTTGGGCAAAATCTTTTATTCTGAAAGAGCTCATCCCTGTGTGTTGGTCCTGGGGTTTGCACAAGGCACTGGGGCCCCAAATCCCACTGTCATCTCCTGGAAATGGTGCTGGGAGGACAAGGGGGTCAAGCTGGTGCCCTGAGCTGTGGTCTGCAGAGCCTGCTGTGGCCTTCCTCCTCATCCTTAGCTCCAGTGAAATCAATGGGATTAAATGAGCACAAATGAGACAGGAGCTGGCTCCTTCACTGCTGTGGTAAGTCAGCGTGGAAGCTGGCCTCGATACATCTATCTAAAGCTCTGTATTGAATCTCAGCTGACAGCTCCAATAATGATAATAGATATGGCCAAAGCTGCTTCGTATTTTCTTTGGAGGAGGCCAGGTTCCTCCTCCCCGCTCACAGACAGGCTAACTGCGCTGCCAGCTCTCATCTCAGGCATTTTGTGGGTTTGATAAGGAAACCGTGCTCCTCACGCTGCCAAAGCCCAAAAGGATGACAATGGATGACCTAGCTACTCTACACAGTTAACCCAAGCCCTTACTGGGGTTTTTGCAGCAATCTCTCTGGGTCCAAAGCCTCACTAACACTCAAGGACATCCCGGCTTCACCTTTAATTTCAGCTGAAACATCCCTGGCTTGGCGTAACAAAAGAAATGGTATCAGTGGGATGCCACGAATGCATCCCATGAAACTCCTTCTCCAGGAGGAGGCTGCTGCTGCAGCTCCAGCCAGCTCCCAGCCCACAGAGCCATGGGCAGAAGTGCCAAGGACAGAGTGTGGGTACGAGGACATGGTGGGGGCATGCCTATGTCTGAACACGCAAAGCCAGGCTAGCCTAACTCAGAACTCAGTAACATAAAGTCAAGCCACGTCAACGTGAAAGGCCTCAAGAGAAACAAAAAATAATGCAGGGAAGTTAAAGTAGCTGGATTTCGTTATGGCATTGTCCACTCACACATGCTGAAAATCACTTCTGACACTTTGGCCCTGCAGCCAGCCATGCCAAGTTCACTGTGCCCGAGCACCGTGGTCCCAGCGGTGGGGTTTAGCAAGGCTCAGGTTTTACCCTGTCTCACAGCCCCCGCTGAGCTCAGCCCTGCTGGGGATGTGTCGCTAAACAAGCTGGGTCAGGTAGCGATACAACAGCTCAGGGATGTTTATGAAATCAGGGGAGATGAACCCTAAAGGAGAGGGCATCCCATGCGTTTGGGGATCTAAGTCAGCAGGGAATAAACTGACTTCCTGCAAGAAGTGATGCTTCAGGGAGGCATAAAGCAGGGAAGCAGCCGGGGCACGCGTGGCTGGCCCTGCACGGGGTCTCCGTCACGTTCTGTCTTCCCTGTGTTTATGCTGGTGACTGCGAGCTCTCCAGAGCATCATCAGGTTTTATGGCGTGTACGCATTATTAGTGCTTCACAAGTAAATAATGTCATATTTCACTGTTTATTGCTGAAAATGCACAGTAAAGGGCTAAAGCCTGAAAAGTGCAGAAAATAATTTATGTGGGAGGAATGAATTTCCCATCATGTCAAACCGCTGCCAGAATTTATCACAGTGCCCTTCAGTTTGGGTCTCTGTCCAACATTTTAAAGGTCTGTCTTTGTCATACATTTAGGTTCAGGGAAGCTGAAGGTTATTGGGAAGAGTGGGAATTGATGCTGGGGCTGGAGCGAGAAGAAAGCGTATGGCAGGGGCTCCAAAGAGCCCTTCCCCTGATTAACATGGAAAATTAACAGCAAGGTGGCTATCAGGAACCATCCTTGTGAACGGATGAGGCATGAGGTTCAGCATCAGCTCTGAGAGCTGCTGAACTTCATGTTATTTCTACAATTCTCCTTGAAATGCGTAAATCGGCATAAAGGTGGATGAGGGCCGCTGGCCAAACTGTTTGTAATGATCAATATCTCTTACTAAGGGTCTGATTCTTGCTCTTCACTCAGACACTAAGCACTGGTAACTCAGATCAGAGATGTAAGGATTTCTCAGGTGTATAAAGATTACAGGATGAGGCCATGAAACCTCAGAAAAAGGTTTTGAAGCCACTTTCCCTACTGCTGCTTTTTCCTTGAGAACCTGCCACACTGCTGGGCAGGAGCGTCAGCCCAAGGAAATAATTGTGTTTAAAAGCTACTATTTCTGTCCTTGCCATTTATATACATGTCTTGTCAGATTTGCACCTGAATTCACCTCTGAGGCATTGGTACCACCCAGCTTGGAACCACCGCAGGAGGCAGAGAAGGCACCACAGCTCTCCGATGAGAGCACGCCATACTGTTTTCCAAAATATGCTTCTCTCTAAATTAAAAGAGCAGCAGGAGCAGTCTACAAAGCCGAGGACAGTGCAAGAGTCCTTGCTGCAGAGATAAGCTCGCTGCTTCTCAAAGCGCCCAAAAGATTTGTGGCTTTGTGGCTAGAGATGCTCTCATCAGCCAAGCCAAGCACTCCTGCATACAGCCAAGGTGCCTCCTGCCAGGGAGGGGGAGCTGGTATGGATAGATTAAAAGCTAGAGGGGAAAAAAATTGCAAAAAAAAGCACAGAAAGCTCAAATAAATATCCTGTGGTTTGGAGAAACTGGATGCCTGTTTTCATGGGACCGGTGGATATTTTTCTGGTGGAACCCATCCTCTCCCACATCTCCAGTAGGGATTTCCAGGCTTAGCGATTTGAATACTGCCACAGAGACTAGTAACTAGTTAAATATTCAACAAGGTAAACTGCATGGGCAAATCAGAGAGAGAGAAAGGTTTTTATATACAGACCTGAGATCAGAACTTATGACATCCTAAAGGACTTATTCACATGAGTTCCTGAGTTCAGATAAGCCAGTTCCAGGGACAATTTGATCTGGGTCCGTTCTACCGGGTACTTAAAACTCATTTGACCTCTCAGACTCATTTCCATTCTGCAATAGAGATGACACAACTTTTGTCCTTTTTTTTTTTCTTTCAGTGTAACTATCTTAACACAAATGCATACTAAGAGGGACTTATCACAGAGTGATTCAAACAACAGCCTGTATAGCTGAGATGACCTAAATGCCCATGTATTTTGCTCATGTAAGATGATTTTAGGGACTGGTTCTCAAAATAATCCCATTTAGTTTCAGCAAGAAAAAAGACTGACTTACTTAAAGCTGAAACTTTAGAGCCTGAGGAAATGCTATTTAAAAAACAGAAGAGGAAGAGGATGTATCAGGATGCACTGACATGTGATATGAAAATCACCTCGAGATAATCCTTTTCTAGCATTACAGGTAGCTGGGAGCAGATCAGGTAGCTGAGCAGAGGGAGTGGGGATGAGGGAGCTGCAATTTGGAAATACACCTATTTAGGTGAAATGCATTAAAAACCAGCTGTCTTTGGTGTTGTGTGCAGCCCTTTCCATGAACCTCCATCCATGACAGCCCTAACATCAATTGGTTTGCACACCTTCATCATGAGAAGCTGACTCATCTACCCCAGTCTGCCAAAGAGCAAGGAAGAAAGCAACCCCTCCCAGTCAGATGATGGAAGGACCTGTGGTCTAAAAGCACACCGAGGAAGGGTTCAGCTTGCTTTTGTTACAAATACTGGGGTGTCATGATCCTTACTAACTAGTGTAACTACAACCATGGTGGAGCTGAACCTGCTGAGATACAGTCAGAGCAGGTCACCCTGGGGAAAGCTGCAGTGGTGGCAGAGACACTAACAGAAGACATGACGTTATTCCTGCTTTAGGCACCATCTCATGCAGTGCTCTGCATAACAAAATCCTTAACTCCACATGAACCGCTTGATTTGTCACCCTTTAAAAGATCCATCGCTCTGGATGAGCCAAGCACGCTGACTTCACCGGACTGTGACACACCAATGCAGAAGTTTACTCGGGCAATGACGTGCGCAGACACTTCTTGGAATGACTTGCGCCAAAATCGTGGTGCAACAAAGCAGCAGTTGCGCACAGCTGCCCCACCAAGATATCCTCCCTAAAACATCCAGGAAAGAACCTGATCTTATACCTTGTAGGGGAAATACATTCCTTCTAACCTGCATTTGCCCGGATCGTTGCTCCTGCTCCCTTGCGGGACATAACCCTGTCTTTTGTTGCATCACAGGTAAAAAGTCACGTGTGGAGGTAGCAGGGTAGTTTATTTTTTCTTAACTCATTTTATAAGGTTAAAGTGAGAGAACCTCAGACAGACATTTGTATCGAACTGGGCAAAATAATGCAGTGCTCAGAGATAATTAGCTATCTAGATATCATATAGCATTTGTAGTTGTCCTTTCTTAGAGTGAAAAGGAGTATAATGATATAAAGATTATGAGGGAAGATCGGTTTGTAACAGGGATATTACTTTAACTGAAAAAACATCAGAAAAATGTCCTAGTTTCTGTGTAGTACCAAAGCTCAGTATATGGAACAAAACATCCAGGGGAATTAATTACTTTTTTTGTTAAGCTTTTTTGTGTGCTTTTTAAATCCCAGGGAAATCTATGTGCGGGAGGGTATCAGTCATCTATACACAGAACTACATAAAGTATCATTAGAGACCCCTCCAAATACATTGATTTTTCATCCAGCAGTACTGTATCAATATTTTAACCACTGACAACAAAATGTAGCCTTCATTATGAAGTATTTTCCTGTGGGTAACTAAACCACTGTTTATCAGGGAAAATAAATAGTTGCCTCCCCGCATCTTCTGCCTATGCAGAAAGTGAAAGGCAGAAGACTGTTGGTAAATTTAATGTATTGCTCCCTCCTCCCACCAGCAGCTCTCTTATCTAGCCCCATTTGACATTATCTAAGCTTTTTTCTCTTTTTTTTAACCCTTTGGGAAGACTCCTGAGCTTCCCAAGCCAGGACTCTGCTCATTTCCAGACTTGCATTTATTTGTGGCTGGGTTATACACATTTGTCTCTGCGCCAACATCATAATTTGATTAAATAGCTCTTCTACCTGGCATTTATCTCATAGCAACCTGCTTCCAGCCCAGCTATCATTTAGCTAGACTAAACAAACAAAGGTTTTTGGCCTCCAACAAAGCAAGAAGTGCCACCAATATGCTGGACCCCCTTAATTGGATCCCAGTGAGCCAGTTATGTTCCAGCACTGGGCTGCTCCAAGTCAGGCACTGAAATGAGCTCCCAACCCAGAAGATCTTATAGCTAGAACATACAATAGTATACCTTGAACTACAAAAATCGTTGTGTTTTTTTTTCTCCACCTGCTACCCGATGTAGCATCCTTTTTAATGTAGCTGTCCAGGCAGCTGGGTGTAAAGACCATTCCTGCCAGCCCCCTGGCATATAGTTGGCTGATAATATTAGCGCTGTTGACTTAAAAAGAAGTTTAGTCACAGCCCATGTTGAAGGCCCTGACATTTCTTTGTTTCATTAATTTGCCCTTTTGAAAAAGGGAGCCTTAGCTGTAAGCTTATTTTTGTTTATACTACCACTTATATTAAGCTAAAGGAATGCGCTTTGCTCAGTCCAAGGTTATTTTGCTCCTAACTGTTCTTCTAGAATATCTAAAATTACTTATCAACACTGAAGCTAAACCAGTTCCACTGCTTGCCAGTTTGGTGTTTCTCTCGTGCAGAAGTCTGTCATCTCCCATACAGCGATCGTCTGAGCTCTGCATGATTATCAGCACTTTCTACGATCTGTATCTAGAGAGTTTGAAGTACTCCATAACGATACAACTCCCCAGCCATATTTATATCCCAAGTAGCACCGCAGAGTCTCTACCGCAACTAGTCCAGCCCTGGGAATCTAAAACAAATTCTGCAAAGTATCTCATGAGAATCTCTTTCATGATTGCACTCAAAAGTGAGGTAGACCTAAAGATTCAGGCTTAGCCAGCCTGGCCCTCCTTATTTCTGTGCAGTCCTTTTCATCATGAACACAAAATGTTACCCACTGTGGCTTTTCTTTTTTTTGCCAATAGCTCTTTCTCTTCTGAACTGCTCTTTCTTCTCCACACCTGTGCCTCAGTCATAATTGCTATTCTACAGTGTTTTTCTTACCCTACATCATTTGGTTTCACAGCTTGTGGAGGAAATACATGTTCTTCCATTTCACTGCCCAGCCCCCAGTCACTGTTATACAAGA
This sequence comes from Eurystomus gularis, assembly GCA_013400335.1. NCBI lineage: Eukaryota > Metazoa > Chordata > Aves > Coraciiformes > Coraciidae > Eurystomus > Eurystomus gularis. The sequence continues at coordinate 103,788 of VZZY01012670.1, forward strand.
AATCCCCCCGCTCGTCACACCTTGTTCACAACCTGGATTAGGAGCACTCCTTTCATTACACTGCAAACAACAACATGGTGTTATTTTGCTTTCCTGAAAGCCATTAATCCATTAATCTGAGCTACTTAGGGGCATTAGAAAGAGAAAAGCAGATCAGTTCTCTTCTGAATTTGCTGCAAACTGTGGCTTTTTAAATGTCTCACCCTAAGCCTGTGGCTGTCCTGGAAGCACAGTGGCAACATGGGAGTTACCATACGGTGCAGCAGCCTAAACGATCATGGTGAACGTTGCCTATCCACCATGCACATGTGACATTGTCACCCATGAATGAGAGTCGCTGTGTCACTAGCAGGGTGTTCCCACAGGTGTAACTACATCTATCCGGGCTTGCACCCTCTCATGGCCCTGAGCACTGTGCCTTTGCTCCAAATACCTGGGGTTGTGGGCTCACCAAAACCCATGGTGGGATGAAGTGCACTTTGAAACGTCCAGGAGAAGCAGAAGACAGGCCTAAAAACCCATGGTGGTAAGGAATAAGATGCATCTAAAGGACTTGGATAGGTTGAAGGGATAATCGTGCTGGCTTGATGTAGCTGCATCCAGATGGGCAGAGAGCTCGCCTGGGAAGGAAGAGGGTGGCCATGTGGTTCTCCTCCTTCCCATCATTTCTGTGGGCTGTGGTTCAGCCTTGGCTGAAGGTGATGCCAAACAGCTAATGTTCCTTCTCCTTCCAAGAGGTGAAGGGGGGAGAAGTTTCCCCCAGGCTTCCCTCTGAAAGTACCCAAGCCACCTCTCAAACATGACCTCCTGGCTGACTGGCCGTATGCCTCAGCAATTTAGGGGGCACCACAGCCTGGAGTTGGACATTTACAGTGGTAGTACAAGGCAATTTAGGGCATAAATCCAATTCTGACTTACATGTGATGTGAAAATTGGTCATTTGTTCCTGGGGCATTGACTTTCCTCTGGCATAGATAAATCACATGAGGGTTGGGTTTTTTTGTTTTTGTTTTGTTTTGTTTTTTTTTTATCTATAGCTTTCTTAAGGGGATGGTGAGGTTTTGTTTGTTTGAAGTCAATAGCACAGTCCATTTGGCAGAGATAGAAGACCGCAATGCAAACCCAGCAGCAAGACTTTGCACCTATATGTTTTTTTACAAGTTTTTCCAGAGACTATTCTGGACAAGGACCAAGACTTATTTTACTGAGGATGGAGAGCCCTGGAGCAATCCTATTTCATGAATAAACTGAGTTAACCTGTTTCTCAACATGGTGGGTCACGAACATTTAGTATCCAGTAAATTCAGGTTTCAAGGCTATGTCAAAATGCGGAACAGGGAACCCTGGAAGAACAATCAGTGCTGTGACAAGCTCCTGAGTGGGAAAGCACCTATTTAATCACATGCTCTTTTGCGTCTCTGAATCAAGCAAGGTAGGACCCGACACAGGTTTATACAACTATGTCATGAACTTGCCTATTCATGTCAAACTAAAGTAGACTGTGTTTATTACAGAATAATCTGCAACTGAGTTGTCTCTGAAGGTCAGAGCAAAGGCCAGGCAAAGGTGAAATGAGATACAAATGCTGCTGAGCTAAGTCAGATGATGGCTCTCAGAATGTGTCTCTTATCACAATGTGGACTGAGATCCATTTATCAGCCAGCCCAGCACCAATCATAACAACATCCTCGGAGACAAGAGGCATTTGGCATGCCAAATATACAACACCCAGTTATTTCCACCAAATATATAACACCCAGTTATTTCCACCCACTATAGTCAGTAAAATCCCTTTTGAAGATGGCAGCTCTGCCAGTAGGAAAGGAATTGCTCATTTGAGTTCTGAATGAAGCCCTAAAGATGCTGTAGCACACATCTGTACAAACCACGTAGCCCTGTCATTATGACCACTAACGAACACCATCCAAACAGCCCCATTTTCCCTATCATCATCATCATCTTCTCTTGGAGTGTCCATACCTCCAGGCTGCTGTTACTTTTCTGCATCATGGAGAACCGTTACAGAACTTGGTGTTTTCCCTTTGCTTGTGTCCTTTTTCCAGCTGCTGCAGAAGGGCCACTGCTGGTTTTATTCATAAGCCATGAACTGGTGTTTTGGAAATGGTGGCACTTTAACTGCTTATAGTGTTTAAGCAGTTAGCAGTATTTAACAGAGTATTTCTCTTGCAAAAATGCTTGGTCACAAACCAGCAAACAAGGTGAACTTCCAAAGCCTTTACAGGGGGTAAATTCCTGCCTTTGCTGGAAGCTGCTTTTGACCCACCACAAGCAGAAGCAGGCAGCGCTTGCTCTTCACAGCACAGAAATAAAAAGGTATTTTAAACAAAATCTTAAATTCTGCCAAATTTAATTCAGCTGCCAGAAAAGATCTTGTCATGCAATATATGAATAACCTTTTCACTTCTCGTTCCCTTTTGTAAACCAACTCTGACACCTGCTTTGGGATTTACCTTTTCATTGTAACTTGGTTTTATTTATTTTGGTGTAGGAGCCCAGGAGAATTACTCAGTGAGAAGTCAGTTATTACTTACTATTACAACAAAGAAACTGGCTGAAATGTCTGTCAACATCTGTATTAAAGAACTTGAACCTTAGACAGTTCAACCTGGCATTTATCTATCACATGAATTGTGTTTTCCAGATTAGCATACTTTGCTACCTTTGCCTTCCGCTCCTCCTCCTCCACGGCAGAAGGACAGCCCCTAAATCATATGATTGGACACAAAAGATTGCACACTGTGAAACTTTCCTGTTTCTGACAGGTCTGGGACAAACACATCAAGACAGGACTCAAAGCCAACCAGAGAAGAACCAAAATGAACCTTCTTCCCTCCTTCTCTTTGGAGACATGGGCTCTTTTGCTTATTTTCGTAGCCCTCGTGATAGCGTGAGTAAAATATTCTTTATTGGTTCTTTGCTTGTACCATTTTCCTGTTCTTGCTGTTGTTTATTTTCATGAAACTAGTCTGCTGAAGAGCAAGCAGGTGGGTGTGACTTTCAGATTTCCAGCCTCTATCAAAGCTCTGGGAAGTAACAGAGGAGTCTAAAAACTATACAAACGCACGATCTTGCTCCAAGGTTCGGAGTATTCCTGCACACTGTTATGCTCTTGTTGCTAACCATCAAAGCAATAATCAAATAATAATGGTGCCACACGTTGGTTACCAGCAGGGTGCTGGCTTCAGTGAGGCTCATGATCCATTAGGTTATTTTCTACTGAAATACAGCCTAAGGAAGGCTGTGCCTCCCTGCATGAGGCTGCCCCATGGAAGGGAGCAGGCAGTAGATGACTCTACTGCACGACCTGCAAAGGTGGCAAGCGGCAGCAGGGCACAAGAAAAAGAGCATTCATAGGATTGGATCTTACTCCTCCTGACTCCTTCCATAGTGACCAGGGAAGATGCTCCAGGCACGGGCACCTGGACCAGGAGGGACACTTTGCGGAAGTTAGATTTGCCACCCATCTGCAGGGACAGCATCATGTGCCTGTCCTCAGAGCCCACTCTTGCTGGGGGAAGAAACGAAGCCAAGAGCAAGGTCAGCTCCCTGCTCCTGGCTTTCCAGACAAACTCTGGCAGGCAGAAGCATACCCCACTGCTTCAGAGGAGCTGTGCTAGTGAGAAAGTGCTTTTGTTCGCTTTGCTGATGCCGTTCAGTGCTGTGGCATAACAGGGCTGGCTGAAAACCCCCTTCTGCTGGGACATGCAGCATCTCTGCTGGCAGACCCTGCCAACAAGGGTAGACTGACAAACTTTGTAGTGTTGACAAGCCCTTAGGCAGAGACAGCATGTTGCTAGCCATAAACCTTAACGATTAATGTGGTGCACACGAGCACAATCCATTTGTCTGCCCTGGCAATGCTCCAACCACAGCAGTTCAGGAAGCTCTGAACTTTTAGCCCTGTTTTTCCAAGCCTTTTTTTTGTGATTTGGATCACTCAAAAGCCTGTTTGGGACAGATTCTTAGAAAAAAATAAAAAAACCCCAACTCCCCAAATCTCACCCTTATTATAGACCCAAAGCCTCATATTTCAATAATTCTGTGGCCATCTAAGATTGCTGGTTACCAGACTCCCACCTTCTGCAGGCACTTGCAATGTTGTTGTGGCAAAAGGAACAAAGCCCAGATCTTTGTCCTCTGATATCTCAGGTAAAGGAGAAATTTCACTGCCCATTAGCACAGGCGGTTGTTCAGATGCTTCTTGTCCATCTGGGGTAACGCTGTTACAATTCACACAAGAAGGAATATCAGGCGTTTCTGGTTCACAACCATCTAAGAAGTAGTAGTGATTATTCTCTGGCTTTACCCTGAATGGTCCTTCTCAGCCTGCAGAAAACTAAGTCATGTTTTAGTAATAAGAGCACTAGACTGAGTTTTCCTGGCCATGTTTCAAATGGATTAAGCCTAGCCCATGTTTCTATAGTGTTCCTGAGCTTTGTAACCCAGCCCAGCCTGGCATTTCCTGGTCCTCCCACAGCCCCAGCTGCCCATAAACATTACAAATAAGAATCCACAAACATTTTATACCTAGTACTGAATTAACTTTTGACAGAGAAGGTTAAACATTGACAAACTGAGCTCTGTGAAACCTTGCACCTGCAAACACCTCATTCCCTGGTTTTCGCTTGTTGTTTGGACCATAAAATGTGGTCTGCTTCTGTGCTCTGGCAGAGCCTGTGCTGGGGGAACTGATCTCATTTGGGGTCCTCTAGATTTAGGAAAGTGTTACTAATTGCAAGGGACCCACCCCACCCCCCATAAGTCTCAGCCTAGACTGAGGCTTTTCAGGAAAGCATCCCCAAGATGTTGGCTGAGCAGCTGATGCCACGTGGGCCAAAGAGGATCTCTGATAACAACCTGCTGCCAAACCTTTGCAGTTTTACATCCCTTCTGCAGTGAACCGCTCACTTGGGAAGCTGCAGCTACTAACTAAAAACAAATATTTTGAGGAGCTCTTTCAACACAGCCAAAGACAGGCTTCAAAGGGCTGCAGCCCAGACCCTTGTTGAGAAACAGAAGGCCCTCGAGGTAGAAGTAATAACTTTATAACTGCCAAAAAGGGTGCTTCAGAGGAAAGAAATCTGCAAAGCCGTCAATAAAATCTAAAAAGAAAACCATCAAGACAAGACTTCCTGATGCACCACTGAGCTAACGCCAGGCTAAGGGGAGGGAGAACAATAAATGAAATTAAAGTACAGCTTGACAAAAGCCCTGTTTGGGACATCACTTCTGGCACTGCTTTGATTTCTGTTCAATAAAAACATGCAAGCTTGGTGTTCCTTCTTCCAGCCCCCTTTTCTGCCTCTCCTGTGGTTGGCAATGAGCTCCTTTTTTGACTTCTGCTAAAGGCTTTAAGGTCCTGTTTCCACCAGGGTACCTGTGCCTCCAGGAGACAACTGCTTTTACATCAGAGTGATGTCTTTGAAGCTCTGTGTGGCAGCAGTGAGCCTTCCCATGTTTATTAAGTAGTTTTTACAGGGCAATTTTCTTTTGGGCCAGTTTTTTTCAGCTTCTGGATCAACCTCCTCTATGGAGAGCCAAAGAGGTGTAGCTGCAGTCTCCAGGTTTAGGAGAGCCCACAGCTTCAGTGCCGTGGTGATGTAGCACTTGGTTGTTTTTTCAGATATGGGATCTGGCCATTTGGTTTGTTCAAGAAGTTGGGTATTCCTGGGCCGAGACCTCTGCCTTTCTTTGGGACGTGCCTGGAATATCGCAAAGTAAGTGACTGAAGCCTTCCTGGCTCCAGAAATATCTGCTTTTGCTCATACAGCTGTAGCTAAAGAGATACATGGTGATGATAAGTTATCTCCAAATGCCAAGCTCCGCTCCAACACACAGGTTGTGCAAAGGCCAGTACAGGATAAGTGCTCAGTAACAGACCATGGGGCATTGTCAAACATCATGGGGCATCTCCAAACAAGTACTCGTGGGTGGCCGATTTACAGCTGCCCTTTGCCAGCACCTAGACAAACAGCTCATTCGCAAGCACGATGTACATTTATGCTGTCCTTCATGACATTTTTGAAGAGAAGGAGAACTCAGAAGGCAGCTCTGAACAGAAGCTTACAGAGATTCCTCCCAAGCCACCATGTCTGACATCACCCCCTCCGCTGCATCCTCTGAGATAATTTTAAAATTGCTTTCCACAGGGTTTCTTGGAGTTTGACAATGAATGTTTTGAGAAATATGGGAAAGTCTGGGGGTGAGTATGAACCACCGATCTCTTCTTAAAGTAAAACTAGCATCCGTACAAGGGGTAGAAAAAAATCATTTGGAAAGCTCCCTTTTCTCTACCTGCAGCCCTAGTACAGTGAGTACAGCAACGACAAGGTGCTTATGGTGGCTTACACGGCCCAATGATACTGGGGGCTGTGCCACTGTCATTCTATATGGAAATTAGCTTTGACCTGTGCCATGGAAGCTGTTTTAAAGCTGATGACAAAAGGCCCTCACCTTAAAATCAGCAGCAAAACTACTATTTACTAAGGGAGGATCTGGAACCGGGAGGTCAGGTTCCTCTGGTTTACCAACGACAGAGGAATGTGTGTGACTCCCGATTTTGAGTCAAGAAGCAGATCCAAAGTCCACCGACTTCTCCATGCTGCTGGCCCTTACCTGCTACAGTGGGAGCTACTGCAGCTTATTGCTGATCTGCTTTATCGCTGCTGTTATAACTTGGGCTACAAACCTGCATATCCTCTACAACGCATCCATTGGTCCTTACAGCAACTTAAAAAAATCAAGTCTGGAAGAGATATCTTCATGTAGATGGGGAAAGTGCATAAATCCGCTTAATCTACATCTGTTCTAGGAAAGCATTCAGAACTGGCAGCTTAAAAAGACAAAAACAAGGATTGAGTTTCATCTCCAAGGATATTTCAGTGCTGTCAGCCCAAGTCTCCAGACACCCAATTCAAGAGCCTGAAAGGGGTCGAACAAGTTTCCTTCTAATACTGTAATGTGTTTAAGTGCCTGGAAAAAACTCAGAGAGTCAGGGGAGAAAGGGAAGACACTTGCTTCATTTAGTACCTGCTCCTTTGAGGGACTGAGCCCTGCTCATTTCCCAGTGAAGGTGTTTAGCCTCCTTTATCATTTACAAAACCAGATGGGAGAAGGCCTAGGAGTTCTTTTCCATCTTTGCCTTCTACATGTCTGTACTTAGGCATCTACAGAACAGCAAGGCTGGTGATGGAAGAGCATTTATTTAACACATGGTTTCACAGGCATCAGTCAAGCCTTGCACTGCCATTACCTGGGGTTGTTTATCTGTCTCCTTTTCTCCCCCCTGACCAGGATTTATGATGGCAGGCAACCTGTCTTGGCTGTCATGGACCCTCAGATCATTAAATCTGTGCTGGTTAAAGAGTGTTACTCCACCTTTACCAACCGGAGGGTAAGCAGAAGCGTCATGAGGTACCACAAAGTCCAGAAAACAAAGTACAGGAGATAAGCACACCAAGCGTGTACCAGGGTCCCCACAGGGGACAAGTGACTGTGCTAAGGGGATTCCTGCAAATGGCCACTGTATGTCACTGTTCCCCTGCCTTACAGCCTGGGGACTGCATACCCAGCCTGGCAGAGGAAGCTGCTTGCCTGCACAGACAAATTCTGCTCTCACACCTATATATTTATGGATGCATTTGAGTCTACGTGAACATGTAGGAATCCGTAAGGGTCCAGCTAGCACATGTGCCACCAGCTAGGATGCAGGCTCTGGGCAGCACGGTTGGGTGGGGGTACACATGTACCTACAGGTGCTGGGCTTGTTGGCTTACGTGTTCTGGTATGGAAATGGCATCTCGCAGCTGGTTTACTGCAGGGAAGGGGATTATTTATGTGTGTGTGTCTTGAGACAGGCTGTTTCTAAGGCCTTTGCCTGCTGCCAGCAGCAATGCCCCTGAAACAACCTGGGCAGGGACTTGCATGCTACATTCCCATCCCTGCAAGGAAGCTGTGGTCTTTTCTGGCTTTAACACCTTGCCTTTTTCCCCTCTAGCACGTAGATCTAGCAGGGGTGCTGATCAACGCTGTCTCATTAGCTGAAGACGAACAGTGGAAAAGGATCCGTACTGTGCTCTCTCCAACCTTCACCAGTGGGAAACTAAAGGAGGTAAAGCACAGAAGAGCAGGTACAAACTAAATCAGAAAGTCAGGAGAGTGTTTTCAGGCTGAGGCTGTCACAGGGGTCTGATTTCTTTAGTCAGAGCCTGGCAACTAAGTTGGCCTGATTAATTTATGCCTAATTTAAATCAAAAAAGGCTCAAAATAGAAGTTTAGCAGAAAGATCTTATTTGTAAATATTCATGAAACTCCCTGTAGTCTTTGTAAGCCTGTCTTAAAGGAGTAAAATGTACTATACTTAAGTGACCATAGCTGGTTTGTGTTACAGATGTTCCCTATAATGAAGCACTATGGGGAAGCTTTGGTGAAAAATGTTCGAAAGCGAGTGGAAAAGGACAACATTCTATCTGTAAAGGAGTAAGTAGCTGTTGGGAGCAGCAGGCTAAGCAGTAAACCTTATTAGCAAGGGCTGTGGGTTCATTCGTTACCAGTACCACAAATCACTTGCTGGGAAAACCAGACCTCTGAAATGAGCAACGGGACTAGCTGAAAGCCTGGCTGGAAATTTGAAAGGGAAATTTTTAGCTGGGATGTTAGTGAAACTTCCTAGAGGCAGAAACCCAGAGAGAAGCCTTCTAAAGGGAATTAGATGGGGAGAAAAATACTCCAGCACAGCTTTATGAATCCACAGATCTAAGATAACACCAAATCCACCAGAAAAGCCTAGTTTTCTCTGTGTATACTCAGGATCTCTGGGCACTACATTCTTATACCCCCCAACACTGGGGTTGCTGGCCTCTCTGCCCCACACACAGCACTGTGGGCTGCTCCCATCACTTGCCCCATTGTGGAGACGACAGGGGAGAGAGGCTGTTGTGTGGCCTCAGGTATGTCATCCTCATCTGTGCCCTCTATATGGGCTCTGGAACAAAACTTGTGCAAAACCTGTCACCTCTAGTTTCATAGCACAGATGCAGAGGGACAGCTGCACACCAGTAAAGCTCTACCCTGCCAAGGAGAGGGCTCAGACAGTTTGCAATGTTATAGGTCTGTGCTGCGTTGAACAAAATCATTTTCATGACATGTTCGAGGCAAGGTGTGTTACCGCCCTTCCCCAAGAAACTAACATGCTCAAGAGCCACATGTTGTCCTTCCACTAACCCATTCATGTAGCTACACGCTGCTTTAAAATCCTCAGGAAAGCTGTCTGATTTCAAAACCCATGCAGGCTTGAAAACAAAGCTCTCTAAAAATCTATCCCTTTCACTCTAAGTGCTTTTCAGTTACCAATTTCCTTCTTAGAACCAGGGCAGGAGGTCTTATGAGAATTTATATTTGAATGTTATATAGGTATTAGGAAAAATATATTCACTTGGACCAAATATTTAACCACAGTCTGTCTTTTCCATCTTTCCTCAGCATCTTTGGGAGCTACAGCATGGATGTTGTCACCAGCACTTCGTTCGGTGTGAACATTGACTCCATGAACAACCCCAAAGACCCCTTTGTCAGAGAGATGCAAAAGCTGGTCAAGTTTGACTTTTTTGACCCAGTCTTCATCGTGGCATGTAAGTGACTTTTTTTGTTGAAAACTTTATTCAGGTGTCAGAGTACGTATCAAGAGACTGGTGCATCCTATACAGTAGCCAACCAACTATTGCTTGGATAACTTCACTAGCTAAGATGGAAGTCCTAATGGCTCTTGTCTTGTGGTTTCCTTGTTGTTAGCTTCATGCTAAAACTCTGGGAAGAAGATGGGTGAAGACTTTCTCTACCTTTGACACCCACAACGCAAGAAACACATGAACATCCCAGCCAATAACCAAATAAGTGCTGGAAAAATTATTTGAGCATTGACAAGCAAATTCAACTGTGAAGCTTGCGGAGAGTGCTGTTATCTGAAATGCATTTTCTGGAAGAGAGTGCTGAGTGAGGACTGTAATTAGATGCAATTTCCTAGCAGTGCAATAGCTTAACAGTGATGGTGATGGACCTTAAATAACTTGCAACCTTAAATCAAGATTAGATAGCTTGCTAAAACGTGGAGAAAAGCATGATCTGTGCATAGAGGAGGTTCTGGTGCTGTAGATTTTATCAACCTATACACAAGCTCAAGATCCAGTTCTCTGTAATGAAGGAAATGCTCTGAAGGGGGCTTGAAAATATTTGTAGGAGAACAGCATAGCAGTGAATAGCTCAGCCTGAAAAAAGAATTCAGAATTTACAATATTTCTCTTCTGAGCCACATTCCTCTTGTAGTGTTGTACAATGTACAGAAGTAACCTGTCCTAAGAACACAGTTCTTTAGATAAAGAAGGTGACATATGACATGGTCACCTCAAAGCAATTATTATACCCAGCTCAGTTGTGCCCATTTGAAAAACTTGGGAGAGGGTTGCATCAAGACAACTATCCCAAGGGAAGGAGAAAGGAAAAAAAGTCCGGGCTTTTCCCAAGTAAAGAAATCAAGAAAGGAAGTAATTTCTCAATAGCCTCATTACTTCCTCAGTAACGTCCATAGCTATCTTATATGAGGTGGAGTTTGTTTAGTATGTGATATTATTCCCAATTTGTTTTTCAGTTGTGTTCCCTTTCCTTACTCCTCTTTTGGCCAAGATGAACGTAAGCTTCTTCCCCAGCAGCGCTGTAGATTTCTTCATGAGATCCATTGCCAAAATTAAGAAGGACCGTGAAAAGGAAGCTCACAAGGTAAGCAAGCATGAGTTTGCTAGCAATTGTGGCAGAAAATACACCGAGGGGAAATAGAATTAGAGTGATGATATCAAAGATGAAGCCAAAGTACGACTCAACAAAACCCTGAATCTACTTAAGTGTAAACACTTGATTTTAACACTGTCAGAAAAGCCTCTCCTGACCAGTCCTGCCAGAGAAGCAAGTAGACTTTATACATCCGTGATCTGAAGATAAATCCAGATAAAGGCACAGTAGAATTGGGCTAAGCTTGGGTTTGCAGAACTTGTAATAAGTCAGAGACTCCCTAAAGATTAGGCAGAGGACGAGAGAGCGCAGAGTAAGCAGCACAAGAGCAGCAATACCACCTTTCAAGGTTGTGCCTTCCCTTCTTGCTTTTCAAAAATTGAAGCTGCTTCCTCGCAAGATTCTCCATTTTGCAGTTTGGATCCCTTTCCCAAACTTCATTCAAGACTCTGCTTTCCCACCCAACAGCTTCATGAAAAGGACAGATAGGTTTCCAGAATAAAAAGCAAGTGTTTTGTTTTTCATTAAGGAAGTTATGTGCATTTGGGGACGCTTTCAGTTTAAAAATTGTGCTTAGGCTATGAAATGCACTTATCTGAGCCACCAAGGGACCCATCACCAAAGAAACTCTCCTACTTTTCTTCTCAGGGCAGAGTAGATTTTCTGCAGCTGATGATTGAATCCCAGAACTCAACCAGTCACGGGGGCAATGAAGGAAATAACTCCTATAAAGGTAACAACATCCAAATACTCATCACAAGAACAAGGGCTGTGGGATTGAGGAGAACATGGGAAGCTGTTTCCCAAAGAAAGACTCAGTGGGTGACCACCATCTCCACTGACCAGCTCCAAGCAGAGGTCTCTGTCCCTTGTTGCACCAGGGCTAAGGGGAATTCCCCAGGTCCTTTTCCAGGGAGTAGGACTGCAGTGTCAGTCACTTATACCTGGGAAATAGTTTGGCTCCTCTATCAAATAACTTTTTCCACACAGCTAGCAGAGCAGCTATAAATGTGTTATCAGAAAACAACCCCAATAAACCTGTGTCAACCCCACCTGCTGCTACCTGTTCCTTGCTGAGACCATCAGCCAACACCAGTTTTGCATACCTCCCCACATCCTCTCTCCTCACAGCCCTGACCGACATAGAGGTCCTGTCACAAGCATTCATCTTTATATTTGCCGGCTATGAGCCCACCAGCAACACGCTTTGTTACCTGGCATATGAACTGGCCATGCATCCTGACGTACAGCAAAAACTGCTGGAGGAAATCGACACAGTTTTACCCAACAAGGTAAGCAGACACTGAGTGATGGTGAAGGCCCTCTGACCTTGATGTCCTCCTTATTCAGTCAAGACAATAAGAAATCTCTATCTCCTAAACACCTTCCTCCTGGGATAGGCCAAGAGCTCTAAGAGACGTACACCAAGACAACTCAACCCTGTAGCAATTCTGTTTTGGTAGCTGAAGCCTTCCAGGCCACCCCACTGCACAAACCCATTTGCCACACCCCACACCTATGCACAAGTGGATGCATATCAACCTTGCAGAAATCACTGCATTTCTACCTTGCATTTTGTTCTTCAGTAAGTCTGAGTCATAGTTGGGGTAGTAGGGGTTAGGGACACTCTGGTCTCAGCAGTCACTTTAGGACAATCCAGTCCAATCCTCATGCCAACATACCTGGTCACCTTTCTCCTGTTGTCTTACAGGCTCCTCTCACGTATGAAACGATGATGCAATTGGAATATCTTGACATGACAGTGAGTGAAACCCTTCGGCTCTTTCCCATTGGGGGGCGGCTTGAGAGAACCTGCAAGAGAGACGTGGAAATAAATGGAGTGACCATTCCTAAAGGAACCATTGTTATGATTCCACCCTATACCCTGCACCACAACCCTGAGTACTGGCCAAACCCGGAAGAGTTCAGACCAGAAAGGTACAAAAAAGCATAATGAAAGTGGAGAAATATCACACTGCTTTTTCCTTACGTAGTAATTAAATATTAATCTCTGATTAGCTTCCTAATGGTGTTCTTCCTAGCTTTTTACAAACAATAGCCATGAGAAATTGCAGACTCATGGGAATGTAATTTTAAGACGAAAATGAGCTTTGCACTTACTTAAAGCAGGGTTTCAAACAACATAATCTTACTGGCAGAACAGCACTGATACCTCACAGTCTCTTGTGTGCGTTTTTTTAAGGCTTGCTGACAGTAGTTGATGAGCTTTTGTAACTGCCAGCTGTCCTTCTGTGTCACCTTCATTGCTGAACCTGTTTCCTTCACACAGGCTTTGCTACTAAATATACCAGAGTTGATCCTTCCAGAGTTGCCTTCCCTCCTTGTTTTCAAGGAAGTGATAAATTTTCCCTGGTTTGTTATTTTTATAATCAGGACCTACCTCATTCCTAGCAAGACTAAAGCCACAGGCTGCTCCTAACCAAGACAACTCCTGATTTCTCTTTCACTAAATACAGCATATAGGGACTATCAGCCACTTTGGGAGAGCATGCTGCCTAGATTTTCACTTTGCTTCCAACATCTGTAAGTCTGGATGGATAGAATTAAAATCAAACACTCATCTATCCTAGACAAGGGCTCTGACACAGCACTTGCTTGCTGGGTTACATTGAGGTACCCTAGCGAAGGGAGAAGGAAGCCTCTGTAGAGCACCAGCAAGGGATCTCTAGATAAGTAATACAGATATGTAGCGTTTGGGGATTTTTGCTGCCTTCATTTCTTTTTCCCAACCATGTCATTATCCAGGTTCAGTAAGGAAAACAAAGAGTCCATAGACCCATATACGTACCTGCCCTTTGGAGCTGGTCCCAGGAACTGCATTGGGATGCGGTTCGCTCTCCTGACTCTGAAAGTTGCCATCGTCCTCCTACTGCAAAATTTCACCTTCCAGACCTGCAAAGAAACTCAGGTGAGGAGCACATTGGTTTGAAACACGTGCTCAAAGAGTCAGGTGGCTGGTTTCTCAGCACGGGTGCTAACACCAGGTGCTTTGCACTTTTAGGGGAGATCTTAGTGCACTTTCAGGCACTATGGATCAAGTTATGGCCAAGTTTTTCCTTTAACCTCTACTTACTTAGTCGATCTCCAAGTGTATTTTTCCTCTTATTGTTGCAGATCCCTCTCAAACTGAGTTCAAAGGGACTCTTAATACCAGAGAAGCCGATTATTCTGAAGTTAGTCCCCCGGACCAACACCTCACGTGCCGAGGCGTAAACCCTGCTGGGTCTGCAACAATTCTCCAGCATCTAATGAGGACTGCACTAACAAAGGGATAACACATCGCAGGGAATCTCTCCTACGTGTACAGACACAGAAGAGTGGCTCTAGTTAATTCTGGAAGCAATTACTACATATTTACTAATAAACATAGCTGTCAGAAATGTAATGTGGATCACTGGGCAATGACAATACACAGTCCCCTTAATTTTGATTGCAGAAAAAAAGAAATAAATCCAAATGAGAAGCTGATCATCCATTTACTTCTGAGGGGACTTCTCCATCTGGAGAGAAGGAATTACTGTCGCATCCAAGAGAAACAAGGTGTGATGGAAATTCAAATTGCCAGACCTTGCTGGGCGGGGATGGGTGACGTTCTGCTTGGCGTATCGATGCTTGAAATTTCATGTGTTATAATTGAGATGACTGGTGTGAGACTACATCCTAGTTACCAAACCTCTCTTGTGCCATGTGTTAATTAAACTAAAGGGTGTGCAAATACTGTCATTAAAAATGTTTGAGAGCTGCTCTGTGTTGTGTGTAGCAGCTGATCACTTCCTATTTAAAAAAACCGTATTCAGCCTCAGCCCTTGAAATTATCCATGTACATTGCTTTCCACTTAATTTAATGAATCCGATCCTTCACTTAATGCGATCAAACCTCCCATTTGTACAGTATTTTACAAACACTCTAACTCCCACCTCTTATTTCGATTAAGAGGTTGCCGCCAGTTCAGCCCCGGCCAACTCTCTTTTCTGTGCTGGAGTGACAGAGGATGGATGGCAGAGAGCAGCAGGAGCAGCTCGTTAATGGTGGTGACAGCAATGCAGGATGGCCGCTGCTCCTGGAGAAATTGTCCGGACACAGCTTGTAGCTGAGCCTTGCCTTCAGAGCCATGGATGTGGCTTATGCATTGCCTGTGGTGGGATGTCAGCCTGCTGCAAGCTGCTTTGGTCTTGAACTGCTCCAGAGCAGTCTTATGGCTCGGGCTTGATGGGCTGGTCCTGCCATCAGCATGATGCTTTGACCAAAGGATTTATGCCATCCCTGAGCATATAAACAGGAAATACCAAAAAGCAGGTGGGATGTTCTCCCAGATCTAATTTCACAGTTAACCCCGGTATATTGTGCTGGTTCTGGCATGTACAAACCAAGGATGCTAGTAAATGGCAAAGGCTTTTAGAAGAGCTGCAAACCAGATCAAGTCATCCCTTAGCTTTCTTCTGGCATCCTTCACTCCAATGCAATATTTTCTGAATCATGGTCTGTAATTTTCTCCTGTGGCCACGTGCTTTTCTCTTTAGTCTAGCAGACAAAACTGCAACACAACCCAAATGCTACAATCCAATCCAGTACAAAAGTATTCAAGAATTTGCGTCTATTCTTTAACAACAATGGCAATTAAGGGGCTTGGGAGTGGTCAGCCAACGGTGCAGTGGATTCCTGATCGCTGGAAATCCCCAAATCAAAGCTGCCCATTTTTCAGGAAACTGCAGCAACACTCACCAGGCTCTAATTCAAGAGCAGGCAGCTTGTGCTGTCCCAAAAGGCAGATAAAATAATTATAGTGCTCCCTCCTGATTCATCATCTGTGAAAGACTGTTTGGGTTTTGCTATGTGCACAGCAAGGCATTGTTAGGAGTGCTGCCAGTAAGGCCCTTCCTCAGTTTAAACTGTTGCTCATCTCTTACCAGGGGTTAAAAACCATCAGTGGAAGAACTGGGCTTGCCTTACTACTATAATGCTGCAGCAACTCTGGTGGAGACAGTGTAATGCCCCTACACGGACAGACCAGTTAAAAAGAAAAAAATTAAAAAGCCCCAACATGTTCCCCACAGAAAAATAGTTCTAGGCAAAACTAACTCCAGATTCAAGGGAAAAGAAAGGAGAAGCCACCGTGAAAGCAGCAACTCGCTTACATGCCAAAGAGCTGCTTTGAAGTGAAGTCATTTTGGAAACTCATGAACAAAATCAAGCACCTTTGCATGGTGCTCAGAACCAGAAAGGGTTACTCCAGCCATGCCCCAAGACAGGCAGTCCCTGCCCAGCACGTGGCATCTCCGGGAATGAAGTCATTAGCGTAACTGTACAGATCATTCTTCCAAATGTGAAAAATGTGACTAATTCTCCGGCTTCAGCCAATTATGACCTGCCAGAACTATCATAACAGCCCATAAATAACGTGTAACAAAATCATGGTAATGAGTCTTCTAGAAGAAAATTAGATCCTCTGTGTCTTAAGTCCATAAAATTATTTTGCCTATAAGGGCTGCCTCTGTCATTCCCAGCACTTTCCATTGCTTTGCTGGCCATCCCTCAGAAATGGATGTGTCTTGGCCAGGAGTCTGCTGGTCCTGGTAGCTGCGCATTCATCAGATTTCTTTTCACTGGTTTGGCTGTTGCCTCTTTAAACCAGACGTATCGCTGCTTAACTGCACTTTCGAATGTTTTTGCTGATAAAATGTATTTGCATTATCTAGACCTTGCTGATTCCTTCAGCTGTTTCAACACATCCTTGGCAGGCCTGGGACATTGTGTTGTCCCAGGATATCTGGGTCTGTCAGAGAAAAGAGCTTTCAAACACCGTGAAAGGTAGAAGTTCATTCTGGGGACACTCCTATTTCTTTTCCTCCCCTAAATCCCCCCAAACGTTAAGAGAGAAGGAAACAAGAATGAAGAAAACCAATGTTACAGCAGCATTTAAAAAAAAAAGCAAGCTTTTCTTAGATTTAACAACCGTGTCTCAGAGAAGTCATTGTCAAATCACTGCGCCAGCATAATGGCCTCACCCCCTGGTAAAGCTCAGGAAGACTTCTTTAAGCATGCAGAAATACATTCCTCTCAATACAGAAAGGCTTGCTGGGAACTTTCCAGAGGAGACATATACCCCGTGATACGAGAACTGTTATTGTGTTAGTCCTGATGAAAGACAAATACAGTCACAAGTGGGGAGATTTGTTTTCCATTTCTCAGTTAACTATAGCAGAATCACCATCAATGTTACAGTAACTTGCCTAAATGATGTAATACTTCCAGTTGATTGCAATGATCAAATGGATTTTATGAAAAACAGGCTTCCTGCTTACAGCAGAGGAATATTTCATGTGCTTCACCAAGTCAGTTATTAGGTGTTGCAACACGAGGCTGAACCCTGACAGAGAGAAGAACGGTCTGACTATTACCAAACTAAGTGTCCCTAAAGTATTGAAGTCTTTTGCAATTCTGCCTTGCCTTTAAAGTGAAAAATGAAACATTTTCAAGCATATTTCACCTCAAAGGAAGAATAGGCAGTGTTGCTCCTTTTACCTTACCCTCTATGGAGGCACGGTTTCCCTGGTATCAGAAGCCTACAAGGTGCACAAATGAAAAAGCCAGCCTGCAGAATTGGTTTAGTCCTCACGGCCCCTCCTTCCTCTCTCCATCTCCCTGTAGAGGGAACAAGCCAGCGTGGGGAATTACCAGGGTATGACAGATAGCTTGGAAACATGGAAAACCTGTAGCTGAATTGATGCACTGACATCACCTTTGTCTGCTGTAATGGAGAGAATTAGGCATATTGGATCGCTCGCCATACAGATAAGGAATTTTGAAACCCCTTACTGTTGCACAAATGTTGACGGGATATATTATTTACTGCGTTATTAAAGGTTAAAGAGACTCATTCTCCAGAGAATTCATTTTTTCCAACCCTTAATATCAATTAAAGCTAATTTCAGTTCTACCCTAATGATTAACATAAAATATGGAAAAAGCTGTAACTGAGCATTTCTGCTCATTACTTCAATTCTCTTCTATTGCTGGGGCACTTTATAGGTACTGATGCAGCTTTATATCACCTATGACATGGTTAATTTTCCCCTCAGAGCTTTTTTTGTTACTGAACACTTGAAGATGTTGCAAAGATGCACAAAACACCTTTGATGATATGAATCAAAGTTTTTATTTAACCTGTTCATAGTCAATGATCACTGATGTTCTCCGTGGGCTTTCCTACACAGCTGGGTACAATGTCTAGATACAAATTTGCTTTGTTACATGGTCTATAGCTTCCATATCACATATATATATAATGTATAAACGTGCTTCGATATATTTGTGCAGCCAGAAGTTTACAATGGAGTGGGGAGGACAATAAAATTATTCAAGGGAAAATGAAAAACCTTGCCTGCCACTTATGAACTGAAGCCAGTCCAGTCCAGCTGGATGCATTTACCAGTCTTTGCTTGGCAAAATACTAGTTCCATCAACATACCACAAAGTGCCCAGAAAAATAAGTTACAGTCCATCCCCTATCAGGGCTTTGTGCAGCCCAGCTGGGAAGGCACTCGTGCCACAGCACAGCTCCTCCATCCTGGGGCTGGCCAGCTGGTTTTGCTCTGGAATCAGAGGTAAGAGGACTAGAAAACAGGCCATACAGACCAACCATCAGCATGGTGAGCATAGTCTTGCGCTAACTTGCCCCAGACTTGTCTAACCTTTTCAGAACTTGTCTACTTGTGTCCTAATTTTAGGGTATTTATTGTTAACAAACACTAATCTGGGATCGATCTGAATCCAAAGGTCACAGCAAAAGCCAGAGGGAAAGTGGGGAGCAATACAGATGCTCCTAAGAAGGTCAGCTGCTGTCACTCAGGTTGCTCTCTGGTGGTAACCACACATCAATCAGCTCACCAGTAGCCTTAGCAACATCCATGGAAGCAAGTAGATGTCTGATGCTCCCAGTAATTAAAATAGATTCCAGTAGAAATCAGCAGGATGTAGAAGTGGGGGACATGCGTTTGCAGATTCCCCTTGTCAAGGAATTAAGCATTTCACATGCTGGCTGTTGTACTCTTGTGCCCTTTCACTTATAGCTCTGGCCCAGGACTCCATACTGAGCTACGTGCATCTTCTCAGACAGGTAACTGAACCTACCACTCTTGTTTTTCCTCAGCTTCTCAAGGTTACAAGTGTCTTTCTGCTTCCCCCTCCTGAATTTTCATGTCTAGCTTTGCAATGACTGGAATTCATTTGGCTGGGAGTAAGTGAAACAGCTCTCTTAAGTAGAAGAGCTACCTAATAAAGTTTTAATGGAAGGTATTATTTCTGTTCTTTACATTCCATTAAAAGCCAGTCAGGAAATGGAAGCCCAGGGGGGCTAGGCATGTTGGAAACACTCAGCAAGATAGTCTTCAGGGAGTTCACAGTCTAAACGCTAACCTAAGAAACAGGATGTGCAGCAAACAGCTTGTGCTTACTACAGACTTAGCAAGCATGTGTAAATATACACACACACACAAGTGCATATATACACAAAGGACCAAGGGGTATCTATTTTGTCTTTGGAGAGACTCTCCAATGCTAGGTTAGATATCTACCTGGGGAGTGTCTGGGGTGAGAAGCTTAGACCACGGCATGGTACGTTCACCTGCTCTGCACCACCAAGATATGCAGCTGCTCTTTACCAGTGACATGTAAATACCCAAACCACCGCTGTCTTCAAGGCGTTTTTGTATGACTTAAATAGAATTGGTCAGTTTGGGCTCTTCACTAATCTCACAACCTGAATTTAAGAAACCTTCTCACTGCCAGTTCCTAGCTGTTATTTTCTTGCTGTGCTAAGCTTCTGGGCAACAACAGCAAGAGCGGTTACAGAAATCTGTTTTCAGTAGCAACAGCAAAACTGAGCAGTTCTCAGCCTCCCCATGAAGGGGCAGTGACATTCAAGCTCATCTCAGGAAAGGCAATTAAAATGGGTCAAAACAGTACTATAAATTTTTGGAACGTGGGCCTTTGAGTTTAAAAACACAACCTTTCAAGTTTTGGCTGGCCGAGAGGGACCACATTTAGTTATTGAGGTTTAAGATGGTTTGTACCAACTGAAAAAAGTTGGTAAAAAGTACTATTTTTCTAAGATGGAAAGCAGAGATGTACACAGAGAACTATAAAGTGCTAACACTTCAAAATCTGCCCTCCAGGTAAAGTATCTAAGTACTTGCACTCCTTGGATCTGGGCTATTGCAGATGCCACCCTTAGACATACCTGTCCCTAAACTATGCTGCTAACCCTAAGAGAAGGCTCTCAATTTGCCAACACTGTCCACAGGTCTGGTCCCAGGACCTGCTGCAGACCTCAGGGCATCAGGTGGGGGAACACTTTACAGATACTCATAAGTTACTTTCACAGCTTCAGGTCTCAGCATTTATCAGCACTTAGGTTTATGTGGAGAGTGTTGTTGAGAAGTAAAATCATCCCCAATAGAAGTCCCCTGTCCAGGGGTCTTTAATGTCCGGGGACATGTTTTAATGGTGGACTTGGCAGTGTCAGGTTAATGGTTTGACTCAATCTTAAAGGTCTTTTTCAACCTGTATGATCCTATAATCACTACCCCAAGTCAAACATATTCAAAAGCCTTTTTTAAACTAGCAAAAAGCAAACTTCAAATGGCCAGAACATAAATCTTTATAGGGACCCAGCAGGCTTCGAGGTGGAAGCAATGAAGTTACCGCAACAAGAACACATTGCTTCAAAAGACAGAAATCTGCAATAACGTCCAACAAGGAGCCATCACAGGGAAGTGGTGGGACCCACTGCTGTGCTAACCCAGCTCTAAGGACAGCAAGAACAATAAGAAATTAAAATGCACGGTCAGAAAACACTGTGCACAACAACTTCTGGCACTGGTTTGGTTTGTTTATTATAAAGCCACATTGGCTTTGTGCTGGGTTTTCTGCCTTCTCTCGACTTGCTGGCAGCAGCTCCAGAGAAGATCTTTGGCATTTTGCTCAAAGTTTCAGATATTGGTTTCCTTTGCAGCACCTGCTCCTTTGCAAGATGATAGAAGCTACCTCCAGGCTCCCTGCCTGAATATGTGCTGCAGCTGCACGGCTTATTATTTGCCACATTTACTTAATAATTACCAAAATACTCGGGGGTTTCCACCTTATTGCCTCTGTTCGTCTCTGTATTGGCTCCCAGTTAGACTTTGAGACCCAGCAGCAAGCCCCGCTGGGCTGTTCAGCCCCAGGGGAAACTTCCCATTCTCTAATTCACCCCTAAAGACACAAGCAAGGAAAATAAACCTATGGATCAGCCTCTCCTTTCCTCACTCATATTCATAGCCAAAACAGGAATGCAGGAAAGAACATGAGGCCAAAGGGCACGAGGCTGAACACGCGTCTGAGTGCAACCCACACGTGCCTCTGTCCCAGGGCAGTAATGGCCCCGGCAGACTAATCTCCAAAGTCCTAAGCTTTTCCTGACAAATAGCTGCTGAAATTGTTGTCCATTTGAGTATTCATCTTTCATTTGTAATTTCATTTTAAATCCATTTTTGCAGGGCTTGCTGGCCTCCAACCAAAATTGCTTTCAGAAACACGGGAAATCTGAGGGCGCCTATTTTTCCTAGGCAAGCCTTATCTCACTGGAGCCTCTAAAGCACGGCCAACCGTCTAAGTCAGAGGGTGTGATCCCTGGGAAGAGTCCATCAGAAGAAGAAGAAATCTTAAAAGCACGTTATGTACTTGTTAACCTGGCCTGCCGGGTGAGAACCCCAAGTAGTTCACATTTGATGGCTTCCACTGAAAAAATCAGTAATAAGAAAGACAATCTGGTTTTGAGATAAGTGGGATCCAAGAGATTTTGTAACTCAGGTGGTTTCTCAGCTGAAGTTTTGTGGAGGAGGGTGTGCACAGCCAAGGCTGTGCCAGGACACGGGGAAGAGGAACAGCAAGGCAGGGAGCAGCAGTGAAGCCAGCTAGAAAGGATCCGCAGCTTCAAACACATCGCAAGCAGTAGGTGGGCTTTTTGAATAAGGAGAAAATTCATTAACTTGATGTCAAAGATCGCACAGAATTTAACGAAATCCTTAAGTAAAAGATGCTAAGCGTTTCTTAGGCCTCCTGGATCTTTCCTTGAAGATCTGCAAAGAAATGTGAAGGAACTGCTCCACTTTTAGTACCATGCTGCGAGATTAGATGCTATCCTGCTATACATTCTTTTTTTATAGCCCACTTTCTATTTTTATTCCTGTTCTACTGTGGAAGTGTTTGCTAATAATGTATGATAGGATGCTTTGTCATGAAAAAACCTGAGTATCATTTATCTGTTTCTGAAAAGAAATTCTCAGTACAAATCTAATAAGGAAAAAAAAAAATCCTATTCTAGCTCCTGTTGGAGGAAAGGGATTGATTTATGGAGAGAGATGAAAAGCACTAAGTATGTATTGCTTGGCAAAATGAGGAATTGTAGAGAACTGTCTTTATGCATTTGAAGGGTGTAAACATCAAAGAGGCAGAGGAGCTATTTAGAGCATTAGGAGGAGGCACATACAGGAGACAAGAGCTGAAATTAAATGAACATCGTTAACTTAAAAATCATACTTCTGCCTGCAAATCTATTTCCTGGTATTATTTCTTGTAGCACTCTAATGAGTATAAATGAAGCTTATAGAAAAAAATATCTAATCTATTTTTCATATCCGATCAGCAGACCTTACCGTAAAGTTTATAAAGCCCACATCCTGCAGTTATTCCTGAAAAACTGGAAGAAGAGCATCCTTTAAATCTCCCTCTCTACCTTTCTATTTCCAACAAGGATTCATCAGCATGATGGGTTACTTCCCCCGCTCCTGGTGCTCTCTGACTGCAGCATGCCTTGGCTGTTTGGGATCTGACCCATTGAAGCTGTGAGGGTGTAACAGCTTTTACCCCAGTGTGTGGATAAGTCCCCAGTCACCAATAATCCTCCAGAGAAACACCAGCATCCTTGCTCACACCCCACAGGAAACATGGTCCTACAGGATGCCCAAATTTGTCTGACTTGGATTCAGTTAATCACCCACTGTCCTGAGCTAAAGCATCAGATGAAGGAGAAGCTCTGGAGGAAATAAATATCTTTACTCTCATCGAGGCTTTGGACTACACTTCAAATAGCCACTGAATGCCATGTGGCCCGACGGTGTCCAGTGATCTCTAGGACAAAGTTTTGCTCTCCACTTTGCGAGCTGCCCGTGCCCATCCGCAGGAGCGTGCCAGAGCCATGCCAGGCTCAGGCTCTGCAGAGGCACAGAGCCCGGCAGCGTGGCGGGGGGCTGCACATCCATATGGATGTGCTCAGATAATTGGAAATGTCATGCAGCTGGAGGCTCGCAGCTGAAAAATATCATTTGGTTACATACCTCCCTTCTGATTCCTACCAGACAGCCCGGGATAACAAGACCTGCCCCTCTCTATGCCTTCGTTTCTCAAGAAGCATTTTATAGTTGACTGATGCTGGCAGCAACAAGGGAGGGCTCTGCTCTCAGCCTCTCCAGAGAAATACTCAAATCCTTCCAGAATTACAGATTCCTTTTATGTTTGGTGGTTGTTTCTTTTTTTTTTTTTTTTTTGGTTGGTTAGGGGTGGGTTTTTTCTTTTCTTTCTCCCCAGTTTTTTTACTCTAAGTGGGATACAGGACTCTGCTCTCATATTCACCATGAAAAAGAAGTAGAGAAGAGGCTTTCTGTGCTCCCTTGCTACCTGCGCCAGCAGGAAAACAAAAACCCAGGGGAGCAGAGGCAACAGAATTGCTAAGTCAGAGCACAGAGGCCACACGAGCTGCGACTCTTCAAACAGCCTGATCCCTTTGGTCAGAAACCAATTCATCATTAAACACAGCATTTCACATGTGTAAATAAAAAGGCAGGAAAATGGTTGCAATGAGCTTCTGATAATAGCCAAGATTCACAACTAAATGTGTGGTGTTTTAACAGAAAACATATATTAATGTAAAATAAATGTGGTGCTGGTGAATGACAAGCCCTGATTTATATTCCTCATGTTTCCAGCCCTAAAGCATCACGAGAACATTGTAATGAAAAACGTTCAGAAGTAAATAGGAAAGGATGAACCTCTGGGTGTAAGAAGGGAATTACACTGCTTCCCGTGCCCCTGCCTGGGGGCACCAGGGTCTCATGCTTGTTCACATCCAAAAACAGCAGATCCTAAAAGAATTGAGTTTCTGATGAGCTCTGTGCAAAGCCAGTGCAGCAGGCCGAGGAAAGCTTGGCTAAACCACAGGCCAGCAGCTGCAGTGCTCGGGCACAGGGCTGGGAAGGGGACATAGATGGCTGGGGCAGGGCTGTCCCCACCCTTCCCTGGGCAAGACCATCAGGACCTCACTCCACCTCTGCAACCCTTTCAACGAGCTCACGCTTAGAGCGTATGAGTCACAAACCCACCAGTTTTAACCCTTAAGCAAAGCCTTACCATGCTGGTGTTAGGTGGAAAGGCCACCTTCTGCAGATGGATGGTGGGGATGCCTGCTCAGGAAGATGCATGGCTGTGCCAGCACTGCAGCCCCACACTCCTCCAGCCCGGCTCAGGAAAAGGACTGGTGGTCCCAGACTGACCTTAAATAGGCTCTGGGCCCACAGGTGTGGGTAGAGAGCCCAGGTGAGGCTGGTCAGGGTGGTGAAAACCTGTTAGCACCTGGGCAGGTCCATGCTGTGCCCAAGGCTCTGAAACTCTGCCTGCTTCCCCCCCCCACCCCATCCCCAGCCATGCTGAGGGTGCAGGAGACCCTCTTTCATCCTCAGCAGAAGGAAACCTCTTCCTGACAATTTAGGGCCTGTCTCATTGAGGTTTGAGTGTCTCCAAGCTTGGTGCGTGAACAGGAAGCAGAAGATTATAAAAGCCCATTTCAGGCCTTAAACACTAAATCTTTGTTATCTTTTCTACCCCTTTTTTCCCCAGCGTGTTTGGATCTGACAGCCTGGATGTGGCACTAGTACTTCAGAATGGGCACCGAGAAAATGAGCAACCTCTTTGTCTGAGCAACCCCAGCAACCCCTTTGTTAGGGTAAGGAGCAAGTAACTAGTCAATTTTGAAGTTATTTTTTCCTTTTTCCTCTTAGCAGCAAGAGGGAAAAAAGAAATTAAAGTAATACTTCATCTTTCAGGTGAGTAGGATGGACTTTTGATGATCAGATTCTGTGATCATTCATAGCCAGGCTTGTCTCACTGCTTGCACTGAGTGAGAGAAGAGATCAACTTCAGTAGTCAGTGGAATCAGCGCACGTAAGAACAAAATCGGGTCCATCTAATATATAGCAGGTAGGAAAGACAGTAACAGAGCAGTGCTTTGGCTGTGGCTCCTGCAGCATGGCATGTGAGAGCCATAGGAAAATTCAAGATGGTCATACAAAGGGAAGGAGACCATCCAGCACTCCAAGTATTTTCATGCTGGGCTTCCTCTGTCCTTTAATCTCCCCTTAATGCGAGTACAACATTTTCACTGCAGGCTTTCATAAACTGCAGCAATAACTGGAGCAGAAAGGTAGTAACCAGCACAAGGGCCAGCGTGTAACTGCATTGCCTGCAGGAGAGCTGAAGAAGAACTCAGCCTGCTGTGAGTTTCCTGATGCCGCAGGCTACTGCAGGAGATGCACCATGCCAGGGCATGTGGCTTTGTAAGTGAGAGATGAGTCCATTTATTTCATGAGGGAATTTGGCCTGGGGCTGGTGCTATTTAGAATAAAGTTGGACTCAGTGACCTGTGGAAAGCACTTGTTCAGCACCTGGTTTAGTTAAGAGCCCAATTTGCAAACAGTGAAATCTGGATGCTCTACCAACCAGAACATGTCCAAACGCTGTTAGAGTTTACTGTTGAGGTTAAGATTTTCCTGTCTCTTAATGAAATGGGTTTTTGTTGTCAGGCCATCATATCCATTTCACGACGCATTTCACAACGCATTTCACCGTCTTCTAGATGAACATCCTTCGCTTAGTCCTTCCTTTAAAAGGGTGAACGTGAATGACCTCCCCAAAATCTCTGAAGCTCTTCTTGTGGTCAGTTATTAAAGCAGAGGCACAAGAAAGATGCTCAGAGGTGAGGAAATCACAGTGGAGCGAGGTAAGTCTGGGTGTGGAAGCATCTGGCAGAGAAGAGCTGGAAGAAGATGTGAAAGACTCCTTTGTGCTAGCAGGTCATGGAGATCACAGTGCATCCCATGCAGGGCACCCAGACCAAAAAACCCACAGTACACACTAAAACACCACCAAAACAAGGGCAGACTGATGAATGAAGCCATTACAGGTGACAGGGGACAGAGGCACAAAGCAGAGGAGTTGAAGTGTTGCTTAATGACTCGTGTGGGCGTGTAGGAGAAGACAGAGAAACAAAACATCCCAATCACTGTCAGGTCCTAATGGGTACAAAATGCTCATCTGAAACTCAGTAGAAGGTCGCCAGACCCAGGAGAGTGCAAGGAGGAGCCAGCAGCCAGCAGCAGACACCTCTTGTCCTTCATGTCACCTTAAATAGCTCTCAACCACCTACACACCCATCTTGGTGCTTGGGAGCACATGGGGCTGTCAGTGGATGAAAGCAGGTTTCCTTTACAAGTTCACCTTCCTCCACTGCACCATCTTGAGCTGAGGTGTGCTGCTGTAGCTAGGCTATAATGTAGCATTAATTGCTACGCAGGAAATGCATGACTGGGATTTTGGAAGCTCACTTACTTCTGTTGATCTCTCCACCTCTGTTGACTGTAGGATATGTGGCAGGACTATCTGGGGTGGCTTCACTCTCCAACAGCTGTGCTCAGAAATCCTCACAGAAATCAGTCTGCGGCATGGCTGCAGGTAGCTACTGCCTTTCTCTGCCCAGGGCTGCATTTCTTGCAGTTGACAATAAACTCTACAAGCTTAAGCATGAGTCGGGAAAGTAAGAAGCTAGGTTCTAATCTAAAGGCGGCATCACAAAAGGCTTCATCATCACCAGGCTCCTGGAGGGAGGGCAGCAGGTCTGCAGTTGTTCACCCAATTCAAGTGCAAAGAGATTGTTCCTTTGCGATGCGCATGTATTTTTGCATGAGAAATTCTTATAAGGGACTAATTATAGAAAAATGTGTCTCCTAATGAAAAGAAAAGGAAAGAAGAGAATAAACACATATGACACTACCTGGGGTACATCAGTCAGAGCAGACCAGTGAAAGATAACAAGCTGGACAAACTCTTCACAGGACCCACCAGCTATTTAACTAAACTGCTTTTCTCAGCACTGTCAAGAAACACTCCCCCTTCTTTCAAAGGACAGATGAAAGTGGGACTCCTGTGATGTCTCTTCCCCTCATCCTTTCTCACATCTCCCCACCCATATGGGAACTCGTGTCTGCTTTGGGAGCCCAGCAGCTGCCTGTTCACCAACCCACCTAACACAAACCAGGATCTTCTCTCACGACCAACTTTACTACTTCAGTAATACTCTGGCCTCTGCTTTGGCAACGATGGGCTAATTTGAGATCCAAACACAACTGTTGGCATTTTTAACCCTGTTCCAGTCTCACACTGGATTTATATTGACCTGGGGGAAGGAGGATGTGGGTAATATGCTCTCTGCATTGTCCTCTTCATCCAGTAGCAGAGCTGTGGTGCATTCATCCATCCCTTGCACCAAGAATGTTTCACCAACTGAATTAATTACATGAAGCTTATGCAAGAGTTACAGAAGGATTATCTGGGTTTTATCATGGTTATTATAGAAAATGATTATATTGTTACTATTACAGAGTTACAAAAAATAAAGAGGAATCACAGGCAACTTGGCAAGAGCTCATTAGGAGTGTGGTGCAGTCTGCAGGAGCTAATTAAAAATGCCTATACTTCATAATAACCATTTGTCTCATCACAGCCTCCATTCCCTTCATCTCTTTCTCTGGATAGAGAGGGAATGGTCTCTTCTCACTAGTGAACGTGTATACAGCAATGCATACTGAGTACAGCGTAATACAAATGGGTTTGTCCTGGGATACAAAGCCACCAGCTCTGCTCCTACCTGCCTGAGCTGTGGGCTGGCTGTCCTGGCCTTGCACACAGGGCTACATTACATGCTCAAGGATCTCCTAGAGTCACTTCAAGAAGTATCTCAGCCAACCATGCCAGGCTGAGCAAAAGGAGATGCAGACAGTAACCCTGGAGGAGACGCTGGTTGGGAGACATGAAAACGGTATTAAAACAGCGTAACAACACAAGCATTTACATTTACTGTGCTCAAACTCTTACCGAAGTCGCTGGTACTTCTGGTGTCTTTGTTTCCAGCAATACATTGGTCTGGATCACTTAGTAGGAGGGATTTTCTCAGAGAGCATCTGTACCTCTTCTGTAGGATTGCTCCTTCTGCATGTTTTCAAAGCAAACAAACAAAAAAATGACACAGCTCCCAGTTAATCTGTGTTATCTGGAAAGATGAAATCAAGGTGAATCTCAGTCTGTCAACAGGGCTGTGAATGCTGACAGGAGATGGATTGGAACAGGCGAACACTAGCTGTGGGATTGCCTGACAAGTCATTCCTCACATGCACGATGACTGGATGCAGATGGATATTCTTCAGATGACGTTTGATGAACTTGTTTTCTTTTGGAGTTTGAATTGAAGGGGTCTGTAGGAAAGGCAGAGAAATGAAGCCCAAAAGCCATGACAGTTGTGATACCATTTTCTGTTCTGCTTGGTGGTACCGGCCAGGAGGCAGAGCCAGCCTGCCTCACTCTCTAGGGAAAGGAGGGCACTTACATTTCTTAATCCATCCCAAAATATCAGTCTCCTGGAAACAATTTCCTTGTCATGTTTAATCTTTGCACACATTATCAGTAAGGCAGATGAAGTGGATGCTGAATAGCTAAATCCTTGAGCGTGCTCTAGCTGAAGTCACATGTAAAATCAACCTCAGCAGCACTGAGATTATACTTCTCATTACAACAAGGACCAAGTCTTTTGGCCTCCAATGCAACTTGGCTGATCCTCAGTTCTCCAAGACACTGCTCCTCTGTGTAAGGGTTTGCAATCTCTTGGCCAACTAAAGGCTCTCTCCCTTCCCAGCCATCGCTTTGACACCAGTTGATCATGGTTTTACTGTATTTTGTTGACCAGGTAGAGTTCATGCCCATAACCTCAGGCAGAAACCACAACTATTTGCCCCAAATATTTTTTTATTATTGCATCCGAAGGAGAACCTCTGTTTGCATTCTTATTCTTATTCTTATTCTTACATACGAACATGGATGATCAGATGAGTAGTGCCTGCTCTTAACCAGCATATATAGCCTGGCTTCCTTGGCAATGGGGAACGCTCTTTCTCAAAACCAATCAATTAAACCTCACCACTATGCCCATTGGGCAGGCCTATCTCACACTCAGAAAAGAAAGCCAGGCACTAGAAATCCTGGCACTTCCCCCCAAAATATCTCCTTTTGAAAACAATATGAGAAAAATCAGGATTTTATTCCTGCAACTTCCACATACTTTCCCCTTTTCAGCTTCCCCCACCAACCCCATCCTTAGCTTCATTCCTGCCCGAAACTGTGTTGTATCAGCCTGTCTCCTGGACATCCTCCACTTTCAGAGTTTCACCCACACACAGCAGCCCAGCTGCTGCACCAGACAGGGAAATCTTCTTCTGCAACAGCAGCAGTCAGTAAAGGGCTTGGTGGATGAAGCCACCCATGACTCACTTCCTTGGCTTTTCCAGGAGATGCTGGAGACATAGGCAAGACCTTGAACTTAACTGAGATTTCCCAACTCAGAGAAGAGTCCAAGAGCTGTTATATCGTTTGGGTGGCCAACTATGAGTCATTCCTAAACACAGAGCATGCTTTTTTCTCCCTGAAATCAGATGATGTACTAAACTAAACCAAACCTTGTGAAATCAAGCTGGGTCAGCTTTCCTGAAAAGAAGACAGTTAGGAGGAGCATGGACTTAACTCTGCTTTGAGTTTATCCATCCTCTTACCTTGGACCAGACTGAGAAAAGAGGCAAGAGACAGAGAGAATATATCCCATTGGATCCTGTCCTTTGAGAATGGCCCCAGGAGCTGAGCAGGGATGTAATGCTGGAAAAGAAAACATCACCAAAAGTCTGACGAAAAATCTACATTTTCTTGTGGTAAATTACTAAAATAGTAATTAAATGAACTATATAAGTTGTTTTAGAATTAAAAGAGATAAACACAGTGGTATAAACTGTAATACAGGCAAAGAAAGGCAACAACATAATCTGCAGGCTTTTACATGTATTCAGGGCATGTAGCATGAGGTGTCCTGCCACATACACACAGTGGAAATCAGCTGAAAGGAAGAAAAAGCACCAAGTGGTGAGAAATTAGGAGACAGAAAAGATGGAGGGGGATTAATCAGCATTAGTGCTCCTTTCAATCACCGGCTTCCCTATAGAAATTAAATTGCTTGACTCGTACCAAGTTACCCACTATCAATACATGCCGTTGCTTTCATTCCTCACTTTCCTGGGCAGACGACAGCAACGTCCTTGTGCTGCAGCCTCAGCTACAGCAGAAAGGGGTTCATCTACTCTCACTCCCCATCTCTTTAAATATAACTCATAAATTCAATTGTTTGCTTGCTTGCTGTTATTACAATAGCTGTGGCTCTTCCTGAGAAAATCCACCTCGCACCAATACACTGCAGTTTTCCAAAGTGAAGTTTAAGCCTCCTTCAGCAAATGTAATGGTCACAGCTTTTAAACCTTGTGATGAGGACAATAAGCTACTATTGGCCATAGCATAAAAGTAAAATAGAAGCCCTCACAACCCTGAGCCTGCAGCTCCAAAATATGGAAGTAATGTGACAAAGATACATATATATATATGTAATCCTTTGTGTATCTGTCACATGTTACATATGTTTGGTACTTGCATACGTATACCTATGTGTACGAATGTGCATATACATATAGTTGAAGTGGCCACAAATGATATCTGAGAAAAACAAGTCTCTGTTTTTCATTACCACCTGTAATTCCATCTGGGCTCATTACTTCTTTCACTGAGGTAATGAATAAAGTAATAATTCTCCCTAAAAGCTGTGCTGTGCATTTCACTGCTTGAGCACCAGCCTGGCACATCAACAGAGCGCTGGGATGGGCATTAGGAGTGGCTGGATCCAGTTAAAAGAGCTGAACTGTCCTCTCTACCCTAAATTAGAACAAGAAATCCAGCAGTTTTTGGAGACTTCCATTTTTTTTGGAGACTTCTGTTTCTTTTCATGCTGTGAGCCAGACCAACCTGGATCTGGGGTGAGGCTGCAAGCATCTGGAGGTCTTCATGAAGTCGGTGCTCAGCACAAGTTGGAAACTTGGCCTTGTGTCCCTGAATAAGCCAAAAATAGTTTGTCCATGGGGACTAACTGACCTCCATGCTCCCTTCCTAGCTCTGTGTATTTTATCTGATGGGCTTCAAGGGATTTCCTCTGACTATTGCAAATGCCTCTGGAGATAGGTTCAAAAGGATCCTGAATGCCTGTAAAACTGTTCCCTGTGAAGTCAGGCCATGGAGAAACCTCACGGAGGAGATGTAAATCTTGGGAGGTTTTATAGCAGCTCCTCCAACATCGGTAATTCCTGTCTCAGCAAACACTTTACACATTGCTCTGGGAGCAGGATGTAGAGAGAGTGATTTCAGAAAAAAAACTACTTCATATCTACAGCTCTACATGACAGCCAAAATAATGTAATCCCAAATAGTTTTCCTAATTCAGACTGTATTAAAATGCATACATATATATAAAGTAACAGCATTTCACTCACACGGTCATTTTCCACTGGCTGGTCATGGATAAACTCGCAATCGTGTCCAGACCCTGCAGTGCTACAAGGAATGCTGGAATAGTTAAATGTTTGTGCTGGCTCTCTTCTAGTGGTTTTCCTCCCTAAAAAGAAGAAAATAATTGCCCCATTCTAGATGCAAAGGAGGCGTTTGGGTTAAGAGCAGAGCTTGCACAAGGAGTTTTCCTCTGTGGTAACAGAGGCAGCAGAATGTGGATGAAAAATGAAGGAGCAGGAAGAGGATTTTGGTGCTTGTTGGCATTTTGATAGCATAACTAATTTTGGCAGAATAAAAACTCAGACCGCTTCAGTTGAAGCGAGGCGATAGGTTTGTAGCCTATCCTACAAAACCCAAATGCGTTTTGTATAAAAAGTGCCACAGCAATGAGAGGAATCAATACCGAGATGCTTCTGTGTGGGCATGTTTTATATTAAGACTTAGTTGATGACTTCTCATCATTTGGAAGAAACGTTCAGCCTCAGTGCTTGAAATTATCCAGCTGCAGCATTTTCTACTCAATCCAATCTCCA
Source organism: Eurystomus gularis (assembly GCA_013400335.1). Taxonomy (NCBI): domain Eukaryota; kingdom Metazoa; phylum Chordata; class Aves; order Coraciiformes; family Coraciidae; genus Eurystomus; species Eurystomus gularis. Next base: position 135,930 of record VZZY01012670.1, read on the forward strand.
GTTAATTTGATCCTTCATTTATCTTGAACAAAGCCTCCTAATAAAAACATTTGTATTACAAATGATACACTTGATCAATGGGATTGCTTTAGGCAAGTATTTGATAATTTGAACACCAGCTACAAAAAGTTCTCATTTAATCAATGTAGCTGGCCAAAATTTGGAGCAAGAGAAAGCCCCAAACCTGTACATCACTAAACAAGCCAGACAATAATTAAATATCAGGTTATTTAGATGTTCTTACCGACATTATTGTTAGAACTGGCTAGTATAATCTGTGTGATATTAGCCCTAATTATTTTCAGTAACATGATTAATTATTTAGTTCACTCAAAGTGACAAGAATGGAATGAATCAAAAAAAGAAGCTGGCTGGGCAGGGAACTAATACTTTACTTTCAATCCTGTAATTCCTTTGGTCAAATCAATGAGAAAAATATGCAGATGGAAAAAGTCAATGAACATCAACATGAATAGTATCCAGGTCCCATGCAGGTTTGTAGCTGATATTAGACCCTTTGCAGGGGCTGGGAAGCTGCCCTTGGGAGCAATCAGGTCTCCTGCATTTCTGAGATGGCTTTTCAAACAGGAGAGCTTCAATGTCACGGGCTGCTCTGCTTGGGTGGTGTGTTCTTCTTCTCCAGGCTTGGGTCTAAAGTAGGAAATATTATCCCTCAGCAGCCAAAGTGGATTTCTGCTTTATTGCATCTGTTGCTATCCCTGGATGCTTTGAGAAGCAATCACAGTGCTTGAAATTTTATCCCGTTTTTATTTTCATTAATGGTGACATTAATCACCATTTTCCTCTGGTCTCCACAGACCACTCAGGGATGCTTTTGGAAAGCAAACACAAATTCCAGGTCACGATAACTGTTGTTTGCTATTATTACATGTGAAAAGTGAAATCATTCCTCTTTTTGCCTATGTTTGTACATGAACACACTGAAAAAACTTGTAGTAGCTCCAACATCCCTCCTGCACCTTGGTCAAAGAGCTTTACTTTGAAACAGCTACCAGCAGCTGTATTATGAAAAATGTTCTGAAGGCCTAAAAAATGCCCACGGTCTACATCAGGCTATTTTACTTTGTTTCTTCAGCCCCTTTAAATCAGCATTTTTAGGACTTCATTTAAAATGGAGGACCAGGAAACAACGCAGGGAGGACTCTCTCCTGTCACATCGTGCACCGAGTTGCACAACACAACGGCCTCAAATCTCTTTCAATCCATCACTTATTTCCCTTTAGAAACTTTCTTTTTTTTTTTTTTTTTTTTTTTTTCCCTTTTTTTTTTTTTTTTTTTTTTTTTTTTTTCTGCTGTATTGTCTTTGTTATTTATTTATTTGGTTAGTTGACTTCAAGGGACATTTCTCCTGGCTGGATGAAGACATTTTACAAACAAATGCATGGAAACATTTTTGATAACGCTGCAGAAAGAGCCGGCGTGCTGGGTCCCCGTGGGCAGGTAATGCTTTGTGTCATTCAGCAGCCACCGCTCTGCTCCATTAAGGAGCAGCATTTTTCACAGCCGGCACGGCTGCTACAACAACAGGCCCCAAGCAGCGGCGAGGACCAAAGCAGGAGGAATTAAAGGGCTGCTCGAGGTTCCACAGGGCTCTAAGGACTCCCTTGGGGAGGATAAAAAAGAATTAGAAAGGGCTTTTATTGACGAGGATGTGTTGCTTGTGCTTTGATATGTGCACAAAGGACAGTAATTGTAAGTATGGGAAGGAAGGTTCTCCATGGCTGAAACTATCATTTATACCCTGTGGAGAGTTAAAAAACCCCTCAGCTAAGAACTTGGGTAGACACTCTACCTCTCGTAACGTTTTGCAAGCCACTCCAAAAGGCCCAAGGCCCAAACAAGGCTTACTAAACAAGCAGAAAGGATTTATAAAGCAGCAACAGATAACGAATACTTTTTAACCCCCATTTCAATGAGCTCCACGTCTCCCACAGCACCTCAAGCCACTGAGAGGGGAGAAAGATGTGCATCACTATCAGCAAGATGTGTTCTGCAAATAAGAACACCTTTGGGTGAGTCTGCAGCTGCCAAAGGAGAGGCATCCGTTCAGCATCTGGAGAGGAGAGCATCTGCTTTGAGACACCCCGACGTTTACTTCGAGTGAGAAATCATTGCTCCAGTTGTAATACCTCATGAGCAAGACATATCAAGTGAATGGAATCCACACAAATGAAGTCGTTAGCATAACAGAATACGCTCTTCATTCCTTCAAGAATGAAAAATATGAGTAATTCCCTGGCAAGGCCCAATTACAGCCTGCCAGCACTAGCACATGGGTTATATCTATTATGAAATAATAAGATAACATTAATAAGATTCCCAGAAAGAACATTAGACAGCCAATCTCCCAACCACGTACAACCGGCCTAACTATTCAGGCTGTCTTCTGCCTGTGTAGCTCAACACTTGCCAAATCTTTCTTGTCATCTACAGTGGGAAAAAGTTCAGGTCTACCAGCCTTTAAGCAAGAGGCTCCAAGAGGGAAATGGGGTGAGAGCTCTGGGAGTGCAGAGAAAAATGGGTAGCTGCTCTCTTTTTAAGGAGATTCAGGATCAGTCATAAATGCGAGAGCTACAGCAAACAATCATACTGCTTGTGAAATGTTACCGTAGATTGAGAGCGATGCTGGCAGCTGTATATTGGGTCATTCACCTGAGTGCCCAGGCATGGCTCAAGCACGTGCTGGCAGTGCTTCCAGCCTCTTGCTCCAAGAGTGGCTGAATAATCCTTTTTTAGCCCATTTCCTTGAGTCCTGGGGCTCATGACCCTGCATGCACTCGTAGCATCCAGGCCTGTTTCATGGGTGAATCAGCACAGGCAAGGAACTGGGCTCATGGGCTCACGATGAACATCACCCCCCCCTTTCCTGAGATACCTCTGTAGGTAAGCTTAGGGGAAAAAAACAGATAAAAAGACATGAGTTGAATGTAACATCACACATTGCTCAGAAGCCTGGCAGGACAGGAGGCAGCTGTAATCTCCATCACTGTAATTTAGCAAGGTTCATCTCAGACACTGGCAAGGAGCATCCAGTTCTCCAGGACCAAGGACACGTCGATACCAGCAGTCAGACACTGCAAGCTTGGCAGGTGGCTAAATTGGCTCCACAGCCTCACTGGCCCTTGTCAGGAAAGAGAAGATGCAGAGTCTCAGCACAGAGGGCTGTAATGAGGATTAATAAGGCGTGTGAAGACACCCTGTAATTGTCCGGCTGGCTGTTTCCTTTGCACCTTATGTTATCATTTATGGTCGTGCAAAGTGGCTGTAAAATGCTCCAGGTCTGATTCAATATAACTCCACAGACTCTACGTACAGGTGTAAATTGCTCTGTGGAGTTCAGGGCAATGTCTAAATGCAAACTAATCCAATCATCTCTGTCTTTTTTTTTTCCCATAAACCCCTCTGTAGCCAGTTGAACATTTTAATGCCCAATAAGCAGAAAAATATCAGGTATTTAATGGATAAATTTACTCCCCAGAAATAGAATTTGCAGTGCTGGCCCTGAGAAGGGCTGGAGCTGCATCAGGATGCTGCGGCTGGGCCATCAGCACCATGGTCCTGTGGGCTGGTCACTGCTCACCGCCATAAGACCAAGCAGAAGAACATTCCCTTCATAAACCTCAGGGGTTGGTGCAGTGACAGCAAGTTTAAACCCAAGAGAAGCCATGAAAAATGAGGTAAAAACATAATTTTGGAGGGAACGGGCAAAAAACAATGCCTGACCTTGCCAAGACACAGGGAAAAAAAACCTGCAGACCTACGGCACCTGTAAAATGAGCCTGAACTAAAATGTATGAGCTGATATTACAGGGAATAAACCTTAAGAGGTGGAAGGCTGTGATACACACACTCCTACAGGTACCTTCAACCCCTGGCAGCTGCAAGGCTTCAGTAATGAATGTCAGACTGCTGGCCAGCTGTGAGGGGAATAACTATCCATTTGCCTTCAGTGGAAGTAGCATCGGTTTGACATATGACATTCAAATCATATGAACTTCAAAAGCGTGGTTAAATGGCTGCTGTTTGACTTGAAACCTTGAATCCACCAAAGCAGCATCGCAGCCGTTTGCCATAGCTCCATGGGGGACTGAATCGCTGGGCTTAAAAATGAAAGATTAAAGTGTTTCTGCAAATTCAGTCCACGGTATGTCGTGTGTCCAGCTGACAGTGGATGGCTGCCTGAGTGATTAGAGGAGTAAAGATGGGTCCTCCCATTGTTGTGTCCTTTAGCTCTGCAGGTGACTGCTACTGGCACACATGGGACTGAGAAGCCACAGAGGTAGAAGTGTCTCTGTGTGACAGACAGATGGGGAGAGGCTGCAGGGGCCATGGGATGGAACGGGGTGAGAAAAAGGAATTCTCCCCACCTGGTCCTGTCCTGTGGTCTGGCACCCCTTTCTCCTGGCATCCTCCACCTTCTCCATGCTGGTGAGCTCCTCTTCACGGCTCTTCTGCATTTTGCCTGGCAGGATGCCAGCCCAGTCTGCTCCATGTCCATCACCAGCTCGTTTTTGAGTTGTCTGTGAAACGAGTGCTGCAAAGAATGTACCTCTCTATTTTAGGAGACCTTGTTATGCACTTGTTACATTAGCCTGTCAGCGTAATACCAGCAGTCATAACACTTTTATAACCTACCTGCTGAAGTGCTTTTGCTTGTAATTCTCACACCAAACCAAGAGCCCAGGACCAAAGCTGCTGCAGGAAAAAATCACTGCTTCCTGACCTTTGGGCAGACTCTGTGGGCTGATTATTCCATCGATTTTAACCGAATTGAGCATTCAATAAGGTTGTCTGGAGGCCTGTGTCTCTTGAGCAGTGGGTCCAGCACAGCATCAGCAGTAATAATAAGGACAACCTCTATGCAAGCCTCCGTCAGAGTCAGGAAAGCTCCAAGCGTCTTGCAAATTGTGTCAGGCATGACCACTCTACCCGGGACTGACCCGGGGACCTCCTGCTCGCTGGATCATGCAGCGATGGGAGAGGACCGAGAGCCAGCAAAGCAATCGAGCACGTCAAGCCTGGCAGTGATACCACTTCAATGAGTGAGCACCATGTTAAGTGCAAGTGGGTGCTCTGCCTTGAAACAAGCCTAAATAATTGAAGCATGAATGAACAGGGTCAGATTTGGATGATGCAGCTTGATGGTGGGCTATCCTTACAGAAGGAGCGGTTGCCAAGCTGAAGCTGTTCGCATTAGGAAGCAGTGCTGTGCTATAGGAGAGGGATAAGCAGAGCAAAGGAGTTGACGCTGAGGGCCCTACATTAATCCTTAGCGGGAGTAGAGCACTTGCTCCAAGTTGCCAGCAGCTGGAAAGTGTTAGACAAGCTCCTGAAGCACCTCTGCTTTAGTGTCATCCAAAAGGAAACCCATTTACTCACCCTGTGACCTTGCTGTGATCTGAATCAAGCCACGGCATAAGGTGGACATACGCCAGAGCTCACTATTGCTTAGCTGTAGATAATTGTTTAAACAAAAGTTACATGCAGGTAAACTGAGGCAGGCAGCTGTTGAAGAGCACAGCTCTATTTCCCTCTAGCTATGGGGGAGTGGTGCATGCTCATTACCTCTGGAAACTGGACCAGAAAGGGTTCACATAGAACAACCCCTAGTTACCTGCTCAATCCAGAATAAAGCCAAGAAACAGCGTCCTGTGTGCTGTGCCTGCTGGAAAACTCACGGTATCCAAGCGATCCCCCACTGCAAGGCCCCCTTTTGCCAGTCCACAAAGCCAACATGTGGCAAAACCTCTCTCTAAGCATGGCACAACCTCCCTACAAGGAATGAAATCCTCCTTTAAGACAAGTGGGCGCCAGCAAAGGTGTGCACTTTCTGCCCTTAAGCACGAGCGAATGCGGTGAAAGGAAGATGAGATTTGGCACCTCTCAGCATTGTTTTTTCCCTTGCCAGAATCCCATGTGATTGCTGGGAGATAAAGCAGCGCTGTACATTGCCTGGTTGGTCTCTCCACGGGTACACTGGTGCTCCTGCTTCATCGGCGTGGTGTGCCAGCAGGTGACGATGCCTTTGAGCGGAGATGAGAGAGGCCGAAACCTCTGACACCTGCAAGCAAGCTGTACACTACCGAAATGTTAAGTAGCTTTCCGAGAGAGATTATCCTGAAGGATGTTTTCCGTAGTGTTGACATTTGTATGTGAGTGATTAATTCTAACGCAGGCGTGGAGCGAGGAGGCAAAACCCCCTCCATCGCTGCCACCAGGCAAGCTGTGGCCTTGGCTCCAGCAGTGTTATTAATTCATCCCTGACCTGTGACACTCTGTGTGCCTTTGTCACCCTCATCTTCTCGGTCACCTTTCAAGGCAGAGACCTGAAGATTTTCCATGCCCCTTTTTATGAACCGCTGTGATGGTGCAGGCGCTTTTTGGCTGTTTGTTCTGCAGGGGTCTGACTGTTTCTATGTTTTGTCATTCTCCCCTGAGACGTGCCAGCGCAGTCAAACACAGTGCCACGGCTTTAAAAAAGGGGACAGTAACAGCTGAAAATGAAGACGAATTGTCACTTCTGTACATTGGTGGCAGAAGGGAGCTGCACTGCTGCAGGTTATGAAGGCAGAAGGGGAAGCCGTGGCTGCCTGAGCTGCTGGGAATTTTCTAACCCTCTCACCCAGCTCATCGGTGACTCTCTAGAGAAGTAGCCTTACTCTTCCCCTACACCTCCAGTCAAGGGTGTCTTTCACTGGGGAATTTAATCTGCTGCAGAAAGGTTATCATGTCTCCTTTGGGGTTTTCTACCCAATTCCTAAAATATATAGGAAAAAAGTATAACAAGAATATCTAATAATATATGTATAATGTATCTATCTATAAAAGAATATAAAAACTGCTATGTAATGGATAAAGTTCCTAAGCCCAATTTTGCAATAGGAACCACTTCACACCAGCAGTGACTGCGCTCAGCCATTTATTTTGGAATGTTTTATCTTAAACGCTGTGTCTCTAGAAGCAGTTTTTACTACTGATGATACACATAGGAATTCATTCAGGATTCCAGGAATTCCAGGAATCCAAGCAGCATTATACATGGCAGTGACTGGGTTTGATGTATATGCACATGCAGGTATTTCACCTAGTGCCAAAATTTGACAGCTTGGAAGCAGATGACATCCTCCTGTGGAAGCGTACAGCAAAGCATGTGCATGAGGTGCTTAGAAGAAACCATGGAGAGCACTTTGAATGCTGCATGAGGCCAGCTGGTCTGCATCATTGAGCACATGCTGGAATCGAACCCCTCTGCTTTCACAGAAAGACAAATGCTTGGCTGAGGCTAGCAAGACTAATTTGTGGGGTTACAAGATGACAGTGGAAGAATTAATTGCAAAGGAGAACCTCTATCTCCACCCTGTGGCACTGATCTTCGAGGATCCCAGCAAAGAAGTGAGGAAGCCCACCTGGGAGAGATGATGGGATGACATTGTTGTCTGGCCAATGGCTTATGATATCTACAAATGGATTTACTTCTGTATGGAAGAGGGAGCAGAAGCAGAGGCTGGCATCAGCTGGTTACAGAAGAGTTAAGTGAGTTTTTTATTGCAGTTAGCCCTCCAGCAGCACTTTCATGAGAAATGATATAAAATGGGAGCGTACAGGTCTTCTAAAGTGTAAAAAATGACAAAATCTAGCAAGACTTTCCAGCTCTCAATAGCAAAAGGCAACACTTTCCTTCCAGACTAAGGTTCTCCAGGACATCCAAAGACTCTCAGTGCTGCACCCTGCATCATTATTAATTCAGATAAGTTGGTCTTACAATGGCCTAATAGAAATTGTACACCAAAAGGTGTCACAAAAGCAGGACAGATGGTGGCTGTGTTGACAACGCCTTCTCTGGGAGATGTCTGCATGCCCGCAGTAAGATAAGCGAACATGTGGGGCACTTCTCTCCCACTCTGCAGTCATTAAGGGTAACCGCTTGTCTCTGGGCTCCTCCAGTTAACTCATCTGCACTCTGAATCACGGGAAAGCCATCTAAAATCATAAGAAAATCTAAATAAATCAGCATCAGAAAATTCGCCGCAGGCATTCATTCCTGCAAGGATATGATCATTTTAACACTTGTCAGGGTCACAGCACAAGGCTGAGGAAATAACCCTGGACAACTCTGCATTCCCAGGAGAATAAAACCAGAGGACGTACCAAGTCACCCAGCAGGCAGTAGGAACAGGAGCAATGGCAGCATTACTTAACTATGTGCAATTTGCTCTCCCTATCTTGATTTAAATTACACTGCCAGAAGAGACTGACAGTGTCTGGAATCAAATTGCTTAGAAAAGTGCCTCTTCAGAGGGAGAGAAAAAAAAAAGCCCAAATAACTTGAGTGCAAATGGTCTTGCAAAAATGCCTATTGTGCTCGGGGACAGCAGCATCTGGGGCTAGTTTTCATTAGGATGATGCTCATGTAATCATGCTGGGCCAAACCCTTCATGCTCTGGTTGTGAAATGGGGGTTTGCACCACTGCTAGTTCTACAGCGCGTGCATCAATCTGGGTCTCCTCTCAAGAGTTAGAGGAGGCACCATCAAACGAGAGTCTCTGATCTGTCTCTGCTTCCTTCACTTCTCCACATCAGCATGGGCTCTGGGGACCATCTTCAGGACGATGGGCTGCTTTGGTTGCATGAAACCTTTTGTGTCCAGAACCAGTGGGATCTGGAGCAGGAGGAAATAAAATAGCCATGTAAGCTGGGAAAAAGGACAGTCATGACACCAATAGTCCACATACAGCTCAGCCACCCCTTGTTTTCAATGCATTTCCTGACAGATGTACTTCTTGCAGAACTATTGCGTTTGCTCATGCAAAGCAGCTGCGAGCTGGGATTTAACAGTTCTCCATTCTTGATTAAACTGGTTAATGAATTCTGGTTTTCACGTGACATGGTGGGAAGAGCTGGACTGATCAACAGGCTGCACATGGAGGGGAAAGCAGCTAAAATCCATCCGGGGAGCCAGAGCTAAGGAGGGGCACACAGTGCCATTTTGTTTAACGCTGGAGTGTGTCAGCGCTAAGGGGAGTTCGATTGTAATGGGAGCTGGAGGAGCTATAAGCTCTCCAGGAAGAACAGAACGAAGATTGCTGCTCAGACTGAGTATCAAAGAAAAAGCATCCTCACGCAGAAAAGCAATGGGCTCCCTAAGGCTGGGATGGAAATCCCAATAAAAAGAACATTTAAAACTTGTGTTGGAGGGAGTCATCTTGCAGAGGAGGGATGAGTGTTTTACCAAGTCTCCTCTATCAGTTTGATGCTGCTCTTCCTCTCCCCCAGCAGGACAAGGGTTGTACACCTCCCAGCCTGACAAGCTACATTAAAATCCCCATATCCCAGTAAGCTTTGTTTTAGGAACTTTTAAGCAATGTGGCTTGGAGCCCAACATGCCATCAGTGGAGGAGTAAGAGGAGGCTGCAGCCTCCATATACGTATTCCAAAGGGATGTTCTGGCAGAATTTTTTCCTTCCCACTCTGATTTGATGTACATGACATCTTCTGTAGGAAAAAGGGCTGAAAGAGCCCCATAAACCTATGGGCACCAATAATACAATACATATTTAACTTGTCTCCTTTTAATTAAAGGCAGTTATAAAAAGAATCAATTTTATGGATTGCAGAGGACTAGAAAAATGTCATTAGACTTGGGGGAGGGTGGATAGGTCACTGCATTGTTAATGGACTATTACAGTCTTTCACCTCCAGGTTACTAGTTGAGTTGCAATCTGAATCTGCAGAGATTCCAGCAGAGCACTCATGCCAAGTAATAATTTAATAAGGATTTTTCTGCTTCTTACAACAAATGTCCTTTGAATACACCCGCTGCCCCCGCTGCTCTGATTTCCTAAGCTTGCCTCGTGAACAAAATGCATTAATGGCAACGCCTTTTGTGGCAGCCAATCCAGAAAGCCGGGTCGGGGTTGGAAGCTAACACCAAACACAGTGCTTCCTGCCTCTGAGTCATAGGGAGTTGCCACGTTTTCAAGAGGGTTTGCTTGACATATAATTTCCAACAGCTATTGCAGTTACTTTATATCCAACAGCCCCATCTTGCAGGGTCTGGCCCACCAGCACTGCATGTGGCCTTCACAGGGATCCCAGGGAAACCCAGAATCTGGAGGGATCCTGCATAGCCTTAAAGAGGGAGAAGGTCACCACTTCAAATCTAGCTCAGATTGTGCTTGCTTGACAATTGTTACCCTTTTGAGACTTCCTGGTGGCCCATAAGAGATGAATTTGGGTGTCTTGGGAGATCTCACAGCCACATTTGTGTTGCAAAGCGCAGTTTTGGAGTGAGCTGGGTGGGCTGGAGGAATATTCCCATCTTTCTAAGGCAGGTCAAGGCAGACTTGCAGCACACCACGGGGGAGTGAGCACCCTGAAACTTACGTGCACTCAAAGAGGCAGAGGATTTCAGGGATTTTACTGACATATTCCACCAGCATTAAATTTGCTTCCATAGAGGCTTAGAAAAAGGTGGCAAACCATTTAAATTAACAGAGGCTATTTAAGTACCGTTATTCCCATATACCTGTCTAATCTACAGGGAAATATTCGTCCCTGATCTCTGTGTGAAGGAGTAAAACCCAAGTCTGCAGAAAAGGTTGAGCGGCCCTGAAGCCAGCAATCTTTGAACTCCTCAGGGAAAAAGGGATTTAAGGTGCATGAGAGACACTTCCCTGTTTGTCCTGACATGTAGGCAAGAGAGAGTGTACAGAACCAGCTGAGTGGGACTGAAGGGGAGATACTGAAACACATCATCCCATGTCCATCATCCCATGTCCTCACCGGAGTGTCTTTGCAGGTTCTGAAAGAGAAGTGTTGCAACAGGACGACCACAGCCACTTTCATGGTGAGGAGGGCAAACCTCATTCCTATGCAGTTCCTGGGGCCAGCGCCAAACGGCAGGAAGGTGTAGGGGTCAATAGACTCTTTGTTCTCTTTACTGAACCTGATTGCAACAGAAAAAAAAAAAAATGTTAGAAAGAGGTACAGTTCCAGGATGTGTCAGCTTTCAGATCTGAAGTGATGAAGGGTCTGGGAAGGCAAAAGCTTTTTTGTGCTTCTATGAGTATTAGAAGAACCCAGCTAAGTCCCTATTTCTGTCTCAATAGATACCTTATGCTTCTGCTTTCATCCTGCTGTGTGGAGTTGGTTGTGTATCTGCAGGTGCATCAGGTGAACAGGGAATACCTGAAATATGCTAATGGATTTCCTAACTACTCTTTTCTCAGAACTCCCTCTCAGCTCGGAAGCGGAACCCAGATTTCAAACCCTAAGCCACACAGGTCTATGGCTTCACGTCTTCCCTTTAGATCAGAGGGCTGAGCCAACACAAAGACGTTCTCCCCCTGCCGACTAAAGGCAGGTTGCTTTTGAGACACGCCAGCCATTCCTCTCCTCATCATGAAAAACAGGGAAGAACAATCAGCTTCACAGAGAAATTTGCCACAGAGCATTTTCAGTAATACTTCTTAGTGATCAGTTAGTTTTCATGTCAGAAAGCTTTTCATTCATGGTGCATGGGGTCTAGGTACAAACCCCAGCCATGCTAAGTCAGCAGTGAAGTGTCACATTACCAAGACTCCAGCACATCCCTCTGATGAACTCCCAGCAGCGCAAGTGATCCCTAAAGAGCTCCTGTCCGGCTACCCATGCCTGGCTTGTCAAATGGAGTAAGGATGGAGCTGCTGGAGCAACTGGTGTAAGAAGGTCATTGACAGAGTACTCCCATTTGGGTGATTCCTTCTGCATTCAACAGAAGGTGACCATAGGGATCCAAAGGTGATGCTCCATCCCTGAAGGTGTTCAAAGCCAGGTTGGATGGGGCCTTGAGCAACCTGGTCTAGTGGGAGGTGTCCCTGCCATGGCAGGGAGGTTGGAACTAGATGATCTTTGAGGTCCCTTCCAACCCAAACCATTCTTTGATTCTATGACTTTGGCAGCACCCATCTCCTTCCTTAACCTCTGCCTGATACTGCTGCCACATTTTGTCCCAAGGTCACCACATTCCCACACCAGGGTTAGCTTCCAGGGGCATTTCACCTCTTGCTGCAAGGGCCACAGATCTAGTCCTGCTCTCTCTGGGCCAGCCCTCAATGTATTTGTGGCCACCTGGGGACTACCAAGCCCAAGGTCTCCAGGTCTGCCTGGGGCTATTGCCTCATTTCACAGCGTCTGACAGAGACTCCTAAGCAAGGATTGTTTCATAACTTGAGTTGAAAAATAAAGTTTTATTTCCTACCTGTCTTTGCCCTTCCACTGCTGATTTGCACGGCATTGTGCCAGTCACCCAATGGCTCTTGTTTTAATATCTGGCCATAAACCCCTCAGTGTTACAGCTGCTGGGAGCTGCTCTTGCTGTCGCTCCCTTCAATGCAGTTAATTAAATTCCATGCACAGTTTATGGATGTAGATCATAAAACTCCCCTCACGGTAATGCTGGGACTAGATGTCAGACAATGATAAATGCCTAATTTAAATGTTATAATCATGCATTCCCCACCTCTGCTGCCATTCCCACTCCCAGGGCTGAGGTTGAGTGTGCAGCTATTCCCCCAGCCTGGCCCTCACCTCTCAGGCCTGAACTCCTCTGGCTCTGGCCAGTACTCTGGGTCACGATGCAGCACGAAGGCTGGGATCATGACCACCACGTCCTTTGGAATAGTCACACCATTGATCTCCACTGTCTTCTTACAGACCCTCTCAATCCGGCCACCGATGGGGAAGAGACGAAGGGATTCGTTCACCACCATATCAAGATACTCCATCTGTGTGATGGCATTGTATGTGGGAGTAGCCTGAGGAGCAGAATCAGGATGGCAATGGACATTGAACTCCCTTGGGAGGGTCTTGAACTCCCAACCCAAAACTGTTTTGTTTCCAACCTGGCTTTTGGCTCAGGGTCTACAAGGCACAAGTGGGAGCAACCCCAGCAACTCAACATAAGGAAAATCTTCTTTCCTGTGAGGGTGATGGAGCCCTGAAACAGGCTGCCCAGAGAGATTGTGGAGTCTCCTTCTCTGGAGACTTTCAAAATGTGCCTGGATGCAATCCTGGGCAGCCTGCTCTGAGTGAACCTGCTTTGGCAGGTGAGTTGGATTAGGTGATCTCCAGAGGTCCCTTCCAACCCCTACTATGCTGTGATTCTGTGATCTTCTCATCCTCCTTTACCTTGTTGGGCAGGTTTGCATCGATCTCATCCTGGAGCTGCTGCTGCACATCGGGGTGGGTGGCCAGGTTGTATGATATGTAGCTGAGGGTGGAGCTGGTGGTCTCATAACCAGCAAAGACAAAGATAAGAGCCTGGGCCAGAATCTCCTCATCACTTAATGCTGAAAAAAGGCATGAAAGCACATACAAGAAGCTGAAAACTACAGTGATTAACCCTTGGGAATTCAGGATCCCACTCATCAATCTAGGTAACGCTATTCATAAAAGGTAAAGGAAACATATGCAAGGTACCTGCAGCATATGTGCTCTGTGGGCTTTAGGAAACGCAGCCAACATTGCTGGCCTTCAGAGAAGATAAAATAGGACATGGGAGTAAGGAGATATTCACTCTATTTGCTCTTTGCTGCACAAACAGATCTCAGGATTTATCCCAGGAAATGGTATATAATAAAATATGGCTGATATGTGATAAGCATTATTACAGCCCCACTACTAAGACCTTGAATTTCCCATAGGATTAATCACTAAAATCCTCTCTTCCTTCCTTCCTTTAACCTGACAAGGAACTACCATACTTTCTGCTGAGAGAAGGACAGATCTCAAGACATACTTTTGTATGAGTCGGTCTCAGCTGACTTGGAGCTGTCATGTGAGTTCTGCGAGTCAATCATGAGTTGTAGGAAATCAACCCGGTCCTGGAGAGACAAAGAGGCACTTACAGAAGATGTGGGTGGGGGAGAGGCAAATCTTGTGCAGCACAAGCTCTTTGCTGAGACACCTGCTCCATTATAGCCCCAGAAGCAGACTCATGGCTTCAGTGCACGTTGAGGTTCAGACAGGAGACCCTTTATGAACACAGATATTTCTCCATGTAGAAGCTCAGGCGGGGCGTGTTTCTGGCCCTTCCCAGGTTTGATGAGCTGGGAGCTGTTATGGAGAGTAGGTGATACACCATAGCTTCTGAAGATGCCACCAGGTCCCTCCTGCACTCGGAAGGACAGCACAGTGAAAAGGCCACCTGGGCTGGACTCACCATGCTGCTGTCCTTTTCTCGTTCCTTCTTCATTTTTATGAAGACACCCTTGAAGAAGTCCATGACATCTGAGGGTAACAGAGTCATGTTCATCTTTTCCAGCACTGGGGCAACGAAGGGGAACATCACTAAAAGGAGATACAAGAACATCTTTTAATGCAAAAGGGCCCAAGAAATTAAGAAGTGGCACAAGGTATAGAAAGGAGTGGGGTAAATCTGGACTCCGACTCCCAGAATTGCATTTTGTTGCCTTTAGCTCTCTTTTTACCTAACCATGGCTGGCACACAACAGCACTTGAGAATCTCCTCCATACATCCTTATATGGCCAAAATGCCACACCAAGTGCAGCTCTCTGTGACAGAGGAGCTCTCCGTTACAACTCTGCAAACAGGGTCTCTGCTTGTCGGAGGGTGCTGCAAAGACCCTCTGCTAGGATGAATCTAATCCTGCCAAGTGCTAAGCATCTCCTGGATGGCAAAGACTACGCAAAGCCACTAAGGGAGATACCAGAAAATGCCGGTGGTCACCACCTCTGACATCGATTCAGGACTGTATGAGATGAAGTGTGTCATACCTAAAAATATGAACATGGGGTTTAGGAGACTGAATTTGAGAAATCTCTTAATGTTGGTGACAAAGGGGTCACAGGGATTGCTCATGGAGTCAATATTCACACTGAAAGAAGTGCTGGCCACCACATCCATGCTGTAGGCTCCAAAAATGCTAAGTAGAAAAGAAGATAAAGTAAATGGGATAAACTCAACCAGAGTAGTCAATAAGAGCTCATCTAGGAACAGTCCTTGAGAGAGGGAATCTCTTTTAATCAAGGACTCAATGCAGAGTTCTAACATAGTAGGTAGAGCCCTAATTTGGCAGTAACCATGATTATATTTTCCCAAGTTTCCTCAGTTGCATCCATCCCCCAATTTTTCTCAGTGTCAAAAACCTAGGCTGTGGTCGGAAAGCACTGAAGTAACAGTGCTGGAGTAACAAAGACTGTATTCTGATTTCCATCTGCAAAAGAGATTGTAAAAATGACATCCAAAAAGAACACATCTTGCAGGGCTTCTGGAACGGTCCTCAACAGGACCCAGTAAAATGAAGCAGGGAACACAGCATAGTTACTCCATTTGAGCAGAGCACAGCAAGCCTACCACTGAGGAACGTGCCGTGCCCATGGCCACTGTGGAGTTCGCCTCCATAGCTGACAAGGGATCTATGCTGCAGTGTGGAAAAGGCTCTCCAAAATGACCCCTTGCCCACACGGAATACAAATTCTTTCCTGTCAGCCCCACACACTTACTCCTTCACGGTCACGAACTCATCATTAGCCACTTTCTTCTCAATGTTTTTCACTAATTTTTCACCATAGTGATTAATGGTAGGGAACATCTGAAATGCAAACCAAAGTGAAAGGCACTGTTGACTCTTCCACCTCCACCAAATAAGGCTGGTAAATTCCTCACTGCCATCTGCAACTGGCCAAGCTTGTGGAGGAAGAGCAGGCAAGGGGAAGGTACCATTTCCAATTCTCAGACATTGCTTCCTCTCATCTTAATAATCGGTCCACAGAACCCGTATGACTCAAGAGCAAGATTCTCCTCCCAGAATCTTCACATAGCTCCCATTCCGGCTAGGCATCCATTCCAGCTGGGAGTGAACATGGCTCCTGAGTGCATGGAAAATGGGCATCTATGGGCTGAGTGATGTGCTTAGCAAGAAGATACAGGTCATAGGGCCAACAGCCTCAGCTTGCAATACCTTGTGTGCCATTTCATCCCCCGTATCCTTCTCCTGACTCCATCCCCATGTCGCTGAACTGCACCCAACAACACAGGCACTAATGGATGTGGTCTTGACAAATGGGGCAACCTCCCCACTTGAGAGCAAGGTCTGTATTTGGAAATGGCCTCATCCCCACCCAGCTATTGATGCAAAGTACCAGTGGCCTCTGCTTTACCTCCTTCAGCTTCCCACTGGTGAAGGTTGGAGACAGCACACTACGAATCCTTTTCCACTTCTCATCTTCAGCCACATTGAGGGCTGACTCCAGGATCCCATTCAGACGGAAGTTCTGCACAGGGAGAATGTTACACCAAAAGGGACATAGTTATACAGGGAGATGGGTGAAGGTTTCCAGCCCCCTTCCACATGACAGAAATACAAAAGAAACCCACCACGGAGTGCTGACTTGGCCCATAAAGTCCTATCAGCTCTGCTTCAATTAGCAAACAACAGAAATGGAAACAAATGTGTAAGAGTAATAAATGGCATAATCCCTAGGGTACCTCTAGGCTGATGTCCCAATGTCGCAGCCACTGTGGCCTCTACACCTCCCTAGCAGACTTTTGTTGATGGTACCATCGATAAATGGGGGCACAACAGAGAGCAACTACCTACTGAAGGGCTCAGAGAAGAACAGAAACCAAGAAGAATCTCTTTCTTGCTGCATACTCTGTACTGGACAGCAAAGTGTGGGACCAGATACCTACCCGGCGATTGGTAAAAATGCTGTAGCACTCTTTCACCAGGATATTTTTGATGAGGACAGGGTCCAAAATGGCCAGCAGAGGCTGTCTGCCATCAAAAATCCTAAGCCAAGAGAAACCCACAGTCAGTCCATCGCTCAAGGTCAGTTGGAGCTAAAGCAGCCTGCTTTGTCTGTGGCCACAGCCATGACATTGCTGCGGCCCAAAGAGTTTGGGCCAGCTGAGTCCCCTCTGGCAAAACACCCAAAGGGATGAGGCTGAAACTGTTTTATTACGTAGTAAAACAAGAGAAAGGGAAACAAAGTGCCAAACAGAGAGAGCAGAAGCATTTTGAGAAGTCATCTGTGGTATTAGAGTTGCCAAAGCAGTGTGAGTTTAGATAAAAGGCAGCTTTTGCCATGACACTGGCCCCACAGTTGGGCTGTCTGAGCTCTGCTTCCACAACTGGAGTCAATAAACCCACGCCAAATAGCCTACCTGTGGGGTAAAAAGATTTCCCTGCCTGGCCTACAAGGCAATGAGAGGGGAAAACCTCATCTGTCTCCTCCATTTTCCTGTCAACAGAGACAGAAAAACTTAAAAGCCATGGCGCAGGCTAAAGGGCAGAGAGCCTTGGGCCAGAGCTGAGGGAAGCTGCTGTCTTCAAGAGGCTTGGAAACATTTAATCTTCCGAAAAAGTGTGCTAGGTTTCATGAAGTCTCTTAGGATTTTCTTCTGCGCAACAATTTTGCTTCAGTTTGAGAGGTTCTCAGTAGAAGCATGATAAGAGGCCCCTGCACAAAACCAGCACTGTTCAGGGAGCAGCCAGGCAGGTTGAAAGGTAGCTCCTGCCCTGGCTCTGGGAGAAGCAGGGAGCAAGATGAAAAACACCGTGGCAGCCTGCAGCTTGCTTTCTGCTCAAGACAGACAGAAGAGCAGCTTCAAAAGCGTGAGGCTCAGTTTGACATCAAGCAGCGGAGGTTATTTTCAAAGCTTCTGAAAGCAAATGACCCCCCAAACTGGCTACCATCATCCCAGCCCTGCACTGTACTGAATTCCCAGCAGGAGAGAAGCCTTGGAGAGATGGCTGGAGACTTTCCCAGTGGTAAACCTGGATTTTTCCCAAGCTGTCCATGCTGGAATGATGGTGCTGTGACATGGTGGAACGTACCTTTTTCCAGTTCTATCTGGGGGCTGCGGAGCACCCCAAACAGGCAGTTTTGTTCTGCAGAAAGAAACTCACCCCCAGATTTTGCCATACTTTTCAAAGCACATCTGATCAAAATCCAGGATTCCCTGCAAAAGAGGAAAGGAGAAAAGAGCAGTTAGCCAGCAAAGAGCAATCACAGCTGGCAGTGCGGTGTGTCCCACAGACCCATTGTAACTGGCAGAGGTTGGGGGGTGGATGGTAGCTCTTATGAGTCATGTAGACACTCAGGGGACATTTGCACTGGAGGGAAAAAAGAGCGCAAAGAGAGAAGGAAAAAACCACCTTCATCTTCCACGAGCCAACCTGAGTTCAAAGTGTAATGAAGACCAGGTACGACAGGATACACAGTTTTAGCACGAGCAGAGTTAGCAGGCAGAACTAGATCCCAGGGTGTCCTTTATCTTCAGCTCAACAGGTTAGAGCTGCTACTGCCTTGCCCTCATGAGATCTTACACTGTGGTTACTGAACCAGAATGATGATGGCTTTTTTGTTTTGCTTTTTTTTCCATTAAGGTTTTAACTGGTGCTACATGTAAGGATGAAACTTATGGGACACGTAACACTCACCATGCATCAACTAAGAGACCACGTGCAAGCTGTGAACCCAGCAAACACAAGCTGAAACACCACTTTCATTGAAGCTAGTACATTTTGCCTACATTTGCAGCCAGTTACTTGGGACCAGTTGCTACCTGTTTTTTTGGTGAGGTTGAGCTTTATTTAGAAATCCATTTGTCTGGCTTAGTCTCAGGCTGGCCCAACAGCGAGTGGCTGGATAGGGCACTGCTGAGGCTAATTCAGCCTCTTCATGGGGATGACACAAAGCACAAAGAAACATGTAGTTCTCAGAAATTAGCAGTCTTAGGCATCTCTCCAGTATTTTTTTTCTTTGTTTCCAACAGGACTTCAGCTGCTGGGAAGCAGGTAGAAATCCAGGGAGAAACTAATAACTTAAATTACAAAGTAGTTGAAAAACACAGCACAGCTCATTCAGGTCAACCTGCATTTTTGTGCTCTCTGTGTGGCCAAAGAGCTCCCTACCTGAAAGCATCATTTCCAGCCAACTGAATCAAAGGCAGAGGAAGGAGATGCACAAAGGAAGGGAAAAAACCAGCACCAGCTACAAATAAGAATCTATGGAGGAGCAGCTAATGGTACTCACATGCCGGTACCCCAGTAAAGTTCCAAAAAATGGCACAGGCTGTGGCCCAGGAACACCCAGCTTCTTGAAGGTCTGGAAGGGCCATATCCCATAGCTGCCAAGCAAAGAGCATATGAGATGCGTTTGTGCAATGGAAAAAAAAGTCTTCATCCTGAGCACAGTGAATAGCTTAAATAGCTGGTTCCTATCACCCAGAAAAAGCTGAAATTATGGACCAGCAGACCTGCTGAGGATACTCCCTGCCATAAATGCAGGTTCACCTGGGGTGAACAGGATAGTTAGAGATATATTTTGATACAAGGACTGAAAGGAGCCACAGCCCAGCCTAAGCAAACAGGGTGTACTCAGGCACCTCAGGTCGTTGTCCAGGGGCCTCGGTTTGTTCCCCAGATCAGAAAACTGTGACTGAAGAGGCCTCTCAGAAGGATTAAGTTCGCAAGATGAGACCTGCCCTTGTGTTTGTCTTTGCAAAGACCTACTGTGATGCTCAGGTGGGAGAGCCACAGCAGCCGAGCTGAGACATAAATTACAAGAGCAAAGTTAAAAGTTTTTGCCTGTATAGCTCACTACAGCTCCCTCGAGTGACATCAGCAATTTTGCCAACATAACTATTTAAATGGGGGCTTCTGCTGGTACAAGCACACGGGCAGACACTGACATCTCCCACCGCCCTGCTCCCAGCTTGCAGAGCCCAAGGACACCCTGTCCCCTCTGCAGCCATCCAAAGCACGCTGCGGTTAAAACCATGGAAGTTACTTCTCCTTTTGTATCTGATTAGAAAAGCAAAAAAAACCAGGAAGCTCCTTTTAATATCCCTCCCCGCCCAGCCCAGATTCCTCCTTCACCTCCAGCTGGCACAGTGGAGGGCACTGGGAGTCCTGGAGCCCCACTTTACCAGCCCTCGGCTCTGCCATGAAGGTAGGACCAGGATGAGTGTTGAACACTAATTCACGTACTTAGGCACTTAACACCGAGGGTGACAGCTCCAGTCCCTCCCCAGCGCAGGCACAGAGTTCTCCTTCCCATCACCTGGGGAGGACCAGGACCTACTTACAGGACCAGGAGGCTAAGGAAAACGATGAGGAGCAGCCAAGTGACAACGGAAAAGTTTGGCACAAGATCCATCGTGTCTCCCAGCCTGTCCTGAGATCACAGAACCTCCTGTGCAGCCCCAGTCTCGGTTTATGATTTTTTTTATTCTCTGACCTTTAGCCGTAGCCCTGCTCACGTCATCAAAGGCGGAGTTGTCTTGTTTGCTCAGCTGCTCAAACATTAACTCTTGGGGAGGCTTCTCCCTGGTTTGAGATATCCATAAGATGTCCAGCCCCACATGTCTTGAGATTAGAAACTGCTAAAAGGACAGTTTTTACAAGAGGAAAAGACAGCAAAGGGCATCCACTGCCTTCACCCCATCCACCTGCCTCTGTAGTCCCAAAAGAGGGTCTTTTTCCTTTTCTGACACACAGTTTCAAGATATTTGCTTTATTTTGGTTCTGCAAAAAACAGGCGCTAGGTGATAAACGGCAAACCCAGCACCCTGTTAGCTCAATCAGCAGCAGTTTATATACCGTACAAATAACAAAGAAATGATGTATGATTGGCTACATGATTTTACATCACATAAATCTTTGTACGCATGCTCCATCAATTACCTAGTTCATTATACTATTACCTAATTCATTCTACCAAGGTGGTTCTACACATATTTAAATTCTTCTCCTAGAGGTGGATCGCTTTTATTGAGGGGTATAATTGGGAGGAGCAAGAAACTGCTAATGTCCACCCCCTCCCAGCTCCCTGGGGGTTTCTGGCTGTGCAAATACACCTTCCCTTGTGCCTCCCCCTCCCATCCCCACTTATCTTGCCCTTCCACACCTCCTGTTTGGAGGCCAGGAGAGAAGAGGCTGGAGGAGAGAGACCTAGTGGGAAACACTTGTCCAGTGCTGAAAGGGGTCTGTTATCCTCAGGCCGATCACTCTGGACCTCAGACACGGTGGGGAGAATGATATGGAATGATATGGTGGCACAACCTGGGCTCACACCTGAGCTAATGGCAGTCCCACCTCACATCCCACTGCATGGGTCAGTGGCTTTGCTGACTTACCTGCCTGTGGCCCAAGCCCCAGGAAACCACCATGGCATTTGGGCAGGAGGTGTGGAGAACTGAGCAATCTGCTGGCACAGTGAGCATCGTGCTTGCAAGGAGATCAGCCTGCGCCAATGGTCCCCAGCCTTGGTGTTTAGGGATTGGTTCCCATTTCCTTTTTGTCCCAGACTTTCTATTTGCTGTGAGGCATGGGGTTGAACAAGGTGACTTTTGTTGTTTGGCTTTAGGCACCTCAGTGCTTCCCCCAGACACACACATGGGCCTGGCTGCTTTCTACTGGAGAAACAGGGAAAATGCATTGTACGTACGGTCAGATGGTGCAGCAAAGCCTCTGGCAGGTTCATCTACAGCATATGCAAGCTCCCCGTGCTGGTGGGTGGCTGTGGAGATGGGTCAGGATATGGTCTGCTGCGGCTGTGGAGATGGGTCAGGATATGGTCTGCTTTGCTCCCGTCACATTGGGAATGGCCACGAGTCTCCTCCTCTGTGCAGTCCAGCACTGTCCCCTTCCCCATGTCCTCTTGTCCTGGTTTTGGCTGGGATAGGGTTAATTTTCTTTCTAACAGGGTGTCTTTTTTTGATTTAGTGTGAGGATAATATTGATGACACACTGATATTTTAGTTTTTGCTAAGTAGCGCTTGTCCTAAGTTAAGGATATTTCAGGTTTCTGTGCTCTGCCAGAACTCAGGAAGCTGGGAGGCAGCATAGCCAGGACAGCTGATCCAAACTAGCCAGAGGGATATTCCATACCATAGAACATCATGCTCAGTATATAAACTGGGGGAAGCTGGCCAGGAGGGGCTGACTGCTGCTCGGAGCATCACTTGTCTTTTCCTGGGTTTCATTTCTCAGTTTTAAAAATTGTATTACCTTTCATTACTATTATTATTCTATTATTATATTTATTAAACTGGTCTTATCTCAAGCCACAAGTTTTACTTTTTTTTGGATTCTCCTCCCCACCCCACTAGCAGGGGGGAGGAGTGAGTGAGCAGCTGCTTGCTGGGGTTGAACCACCACACCCCTGAGCCCACCAGTAGATCCCCATGGCTGAGGGGAGACGAGACCCAGACAAGGACCCCACATGGACATCACGCTTCCCTGCACCAGGCATTGCTCTTCTGCCTTTGGTGCGCTCAGTCTTGAAGAAACCCAAGTGCTTCTGCAATTATCTGCCAGTCAGTGCAGACAAATCGTGTGTGGCCATGCCTGCAGGTGGTTTTTGCCTTTGGCCAAACATTTATTTTGCCTCATAAAACACATGCAGTGGGTGCCAAGATGCTGATGGGTCTAAGGGTCACCTCCACACCCATGTGGAAGGGCCAAGAGGCAGTGTTGCTATTTTTGGCAGGACAAGGTCTTAGCCATCCGCAGATTCACACAGCCATGATGTGCTCAATGAGTCATGCAATCCGTGGCTGACCATTGTCAACAAAACAGTTTCTAGAGGTGCGTGCCTGATTCCTGCTTCCCCAGGCTGCTCTGAAGAGCTGAGCCCCAACAGCATGCTGAAGCAGGAATCTTATTCCCCATTTTATGGGGTCTCCCCCTTATGAGACATCTTGAAGCAACCATACCTTGGAGTTATCCTTCATCGTTGCATTCAAGGACCTGTTCTCCCCTTCGCAGTTCCCACACCAGAAGGACATCAAGAACTGTGATGAGAGGCAGGAAGAGAATCCAGGTGCTGGGGCAACCACTCCCCAGCTGGGATTAGCTGCATTTCTTCCCTCACACAAACCCTTTGATTTTCAATAAGCTCTGCTAACAGACGTTGTGATTTCTCAGTGGGAAGTGAGTTTGTAGTCCAGTGTTTTTTCTTCTCTCAGATGGAAACTGAGGTAAAGCCAGACTTCTGAGGAGAACAAAGATGTTAGCCACCTCCAAAAACAGTGCAGCAGCTATGCATGAATGGAAAAATTGCTCATTTGGCCAAAATAGGTCTGAGTGTGTTGTGCTGATTCAGCCATCATCGTTTTATGCTGCCATCAGTTGCCTGATCACACAGGCCAACGCTGAACTCAGCAACAGCCCCTCAGAAATCTTCTTTCAGACAGTCCTGCCATAGGTTCCTGTGGGCCCAGCTCCTCCACTGCCCACTGTGGTGTCAGCATCGCCTGCTGGACACAACAGACAGAGATGGCTCCTCAGTGGCCCTTCACATGGAAGGACACGACCAAGAGAGCTCAGCAAGATACAACCAGCCCCAGCAAAAGCTACGCCCAACTAATTGGCTCCTGGTTAAAATAGTCCTAGCCTCGCCCACCACCCCAACCTCAACCACCTGAGTGAGGGCTGAGCCACAGAGACACTGGTGGGCCAGGTTCTGCCTCTGCAACGTGAAGCCAATAAGAAAAACAAAACATTCTGCTAGGCTGTGACTCATTCACAGGTCAACTCCAACTCGGGGTCCACAACTCAGGCCCTAGCACTTCAGAATTGGAGCAATCTACTGATCTACAGGTTACACTCTAAGGAGAAGACAGGATGCAGAGCCCGATCAAACCCATGGTGCTCCATCACACAGCCAGACTGGGGACGGTGACACCATCCCCCTGACCCACTTCACACCAGGAGCACTTCTCTTGCCAGTGGTGACACTCTGTTAACCTCCTTGTGACTCTATGGTGACAAACGCTCCAGAGAGGAATCCCATATGGCTGGTGGTGGGGATGTTCTTGCACAGGGCTTTTGCAGCTGGGCTCTTCAGCATCCCTACTGGGGGCCACATCCATGGGGTATGCACGTGGCAGGTGAACTTCTGCAAACCCCTTTTTAACCTGTTTTGGTTTGGTTTTTTGCATGTCTCCTGGAGCGCCGTTGTCTCCCTAGCTCCACAGATTAGAGAAAGTCCTAGTTGATAAAAAGTCAACCTCCCAACCAAAATTGCTACCACGACTCAGAGCTACAGGTGGGGTGATCCTGAATGCTTGTTGCCACATCATTTTATACAAATGGAATGTATTTAAGTGATGCTTTTATACTTACGCAGCCCTTTGGACCAAATGCGATGGTAGAGTGTGGACTTACTGAGGCTATTTTTTCAAATGGGAATGTCACTGAAATGGCACCTGGGAGGGGTAAAGCAGAGGGGAAGGCTCTCCAGACCATGTTTCTTGGCAACATTTAAAGGGTTTTAAGACTGTGGGCAAGCAAACCACATAATAACGCTGCAGATGAGGCTGCTGCAGCACCTCAGCCCCTTGTCTAGGAGAAAGGAAGAAAGCTGCCCACATATGGGCTACACAGCTCTCATCTGCCCAAGGCTGGTGACCCAGGCAAAACATCTTGTGGTACCAAAAGGAGTGCTCCCCACCGCACTCAAGCAGCAGATGTGCTAAAACACGTGAAAAATAACAGCAGCAGCCTCCAAGTTGACACCAATGCTTCTTCTAATTTCACTGGTTTCACAGGATCGTGACATTTTTTCACCCTCTCTCATTTTGTATAATAACTTATTTCATAGGAAACATCTCTGAGACAGCTATTAAACCCCATTGGTAAGAGTCACATCACTGACCAGTGACCTCTTTGATGTGCTGGGCTAGGGCATGGTTAGATAGTAGAAAGCAGGGAGGGTATACAGCCTGGTGATGTTTCCAGGGTTCCAGGGTGATGTTTCCTAGTGATGTTTCTGTACCTATGGAGGACCCAGAGTGGTCCAAAAGGAATCTCCTCCTCCAGGTCATGAGCAGATATGGCCTAAGCCCCTCTGACATCGCCCTTCTTACTGGCGCCAGCACGGTGCCATTGCTTTCCCCATTAATAAGAAAACCCAAGGATTCTAAAGAGGTTTGAGGGAGCCCTGGTGATAGCCACAGTGCTATAAAAGATGATATATTTTTACACCCTGGGGAGAAGAGAAGTGACTCAGTGTGACATTTGCTTCCCTCCACAGCTGTGTCTCCTGTAGTGGTCCTGGACACCACCAAAGCCATGACCCCATGTGCCTCCTATGCTCATTTACTGGCTACCATGTGGTCCATTGCGCTGCGGTGATTCCCGTTGTGTTTGCTCTTGTTACACCTTCCAGGCAACAATCCTGGTTCAATATTAACTCACAGACTATCTACTGCACCTTATCACTTGGATTTATGCATAGGATACTTTCGCTGTGTTTGTGTTGCTGCCACTCTGGAGCACAGCACCCTTCCGCTGTGCTCCTCTCTGCCGAGGAGAGCAGCTGGCCAAGCAAAGTAGATATGTGGGGATTCAAAAGCTGATAGTCACCATGGTTAACACAAACAAAGCGATCTGAGCTGTGATATCTGGTCATAGTCATTGATAGTGTGATTGCTGTAAAAAAGGGACAATACATCTTAGAGCGACTGGGGAAACGACTGAAGTGATGGGGCACAGAAGATGAGATTAAACTTCATGCGGAACTTCAGAGGAGCAGAGATGACAAAAAAAACACCCTCCTTCTGTTTGTAAAACCTCCTAGAGAGACAGAGGTACAAAAAAGTATTAAATTACAGAGTCCTCCCTGGAGACAAGGTGATTTTACCACTGTCTGGTTGGTGGGACTTAAGGAGACCAAGGGGAAAGAAGTCCTGTGTGACTCAGACCACCGAGTAGAAGATAGGAGACATGCTCTGCTGCACCTTAGGCTTTTTCTTTAGCTGCCGTATTGTAGACTCAAAGGTTTTTCCTTTCCTCCACACGAGATAGAAAAAGTCATACTGTAACACACAACAGTCTTCTAATAGACACAGCAAAATGTCAGCCTTGTTAAAAAAACCAGGCTTTAGTCACTGATTGTCCCATCTTTAATGATTCTCTTCTTATGTTCCTCTTGTCCCACAAATGGGATCACAAGCTGTTTATTTCTGGCTCTTCTTTTCAAACCTTGCTCTCAAACGAGCCTCTTGAAAGGACTAAATGGGAAAGCACCAGATGTACGACTTCCTCAAAGAGCTCCAGCAGCCGGGGAATGACCGAGGGCTGGCACTGGTTTCTACCTTCCTTCTCACCAAGCCCAAAACACACACTGCTTCATGGTTGGGTATTTCTGAGACCTCTGCAGAGCAAAACCACCACGTTGCTCCTTTCATCCAGCAACACTGCTGAATGCTCCTGAAGCATCGACAGCTGAAAACCATCTCCCTTTCACTCCTCTGTAATTTCTGAGCAAGGACAGAAAATTATAAGCCACAGCCAGTGTTACAGCATAAAACTGATCACAGAAGGCACAGAGCTGTGTGCACTCCCCGCGCACTCAGACACCAGCAAGGACAGCCTCTCCTCTACCCGTCTCACATCATACCAGAGAAGAACTTCTCTGTTTTTTCACACCTCCCAGCTGGTAGCTCAGGCTCACTTGCTGAAGCAGCCAGTGCTTTCCAGATAGTGAAGTGGCATTGCCACATTTGCAATGACCTCAATTTCTGCTGACCCACTTCCAAATCAGAAGTCAAGCCAGAAAAAAAGAACAAAAATCATGACACAGCCCTAAAGACATCAAACACGCAACAGACAGCCCTTTCCACCATAATCCCCTTACCTCTAAACCCACCCTATCTCATGAGGACACATGTTAAAAACAGCCCAGTGGATGTAATCCATTTCAGAGCCAGGATCTCTGCTCAGCCAGACCCGGTGCTCAGAGCAGCATTGCTGCCAGAGGGTAGAGTTTGGACCATGCCTTCTGTCTCCAGTGCCTGGGCTCTGGTTGGTTTTTCTGGGTACATTCTGTGCACAGACTTAGGGCAGGGATGAAGCTGTTTGCCTCATGAGTCATTCAGCATCAGGGACTCCTTATCAGCGGGTGCTGGATGCGAGCCAGCCCGAGCATGTTTGGGCACAATCCCTCTTGAGAATCCAAGCAGGTATTGCTGGAGGCTTCTCACTCAACCTCACCAGGAGGATTTTTATATAACAAGTAAAGCCAGATGTTTGGCTGGTTGGATTAACCCTTACTTGCTTCATGAAATGGGCTTCATCGAAAATGAGCAGCATTTTCTCGCTTCTCATTCCTTCTGTGGTGTGGAGACAGCTATGGATCAATGAAAGTGTCTTCCTCAAGCACCCTGGATGGTTTTTGCTGGCTGGAGGATTAAAATGCTGAATCCTTCCTCTGCCAGCCCTTTCCATGGTGGAGGACAAAACATTTCCTAATTTCCACCAGGTTACTTGAGATTTAATCCCAGAGGATAGTCTCCCATCAAATTAATTCATGGTCTCATAAATCAATCCGGAAATTTGCTCTGCTTCATCCCAAATTTCCCATAGCTCAGTTTTTCCGATGACTCCAATTGCCCTGCTCTTCCCCTGCCCCCCACCCTTGGGGTGTTTATACCAATCAGATGCACTTGTACATACAAAATTAAAAGAAAAAGGTTGTATTTACATGTTGAGCCTTGTACTGTTGGAATTAGACTCTAATTAGGTCAGTCACGTTCCCCTGGTAGGGTAAGAATGATAGTGCTGGAAAACAGACAATTTACAGAGACCCAAAAATAACTCATCCTGCTGTTTTGTAAGAAAGATGTGTTTCCTTCACCCTGCACCAAGGACATTTGCAGTCAAGGCCACTCGGGCACACTTACACCAGTCACACCAACTGTGGCTGGGTCCCACAGGCAAAGCTGGCCTGGGCCTCCCTTTCCTCCTGCCAAAGGAGGCTGTGGTGAGGTCACTGTGTTTGTAAGGCATTTCATCACTCTCAGCATGGAAGCCCAGGCTAGATGACACATGCTTTTTTTCAGATTTGTCTTTTATTTATCCTTATCTGCACCACCTGTTTAATGTACAAAGGGCAAGCATCAACACGAGCTCACAGTATCAAGGCTCGGGGTGAGGAACACACCCATGGCTTCGCCACTGTGTGCACTGTTGCTTTGAACCACATCAGCACAAATGGTGCACTAAACCCTTTAGAAGTTGCACAATGCAGGGAAGTACCTTTGAATGACATCGTGGCTGCTGGTCCCTTCTTCCTCTGACATGTTATTGCCACCATCATGCAACAATAGTTTGCAGCTTGCTTGTGTCTCCATAAATAGGTGCGGATTCTCTGATTCTGCAAATGACTTCACCCGGGGTTTCAGCGCTGCCGAGAAATTTGCTGTGGAAAACCTCACAGAATGACTTCACACATCAGGCTCACCTGGGTTAGGATCATCCCAACTCGTTAACAAACAGTGATGAACATGCCAATTGCCTACCTAGTGAAGGTCTCTACTGGCCTGGGAAGTCAGTGGCCACGTTGCCTTGGCTTAGAGGAATGTGCCCTGCATTTCCAAGGAAACAAGACAGCAAAGCAAAAGGACTCCTGTTCTTAGGGCACAGTGGAAGTGAACAAAAACCCAACAGAATTGTTTGTTCAGATAAAGTTCCTTTTGATTTTGTGGGAAATGCAGGTTTTAAGTGCAAATAATCGGCAAGCAAGAGGAGAGGAAAAAAAACCCCACACCAAAAACAAGAGGCAGGGTTTAAAAAACATGCAAATAAAAGGAGCAAGGAGAAAAATAAATAACCCTGGAGCAAAAACGCAGAGGGAAGAAGAGGAAACAAATGAGACAAATAGCAGGAAAAGGGTCAGTAATGAAAGCCCAGATTACTCAATTCAGTCAAGCCATTGCTTGTGCTGTTCAGGGCAGGGCAGGAAGCCAATCTGTTTTCTCTGGTATTGTTTAGGCTACAAATGCCATGGCAGATTTCCCATCCACTCCCGTGTTTATGTCTGTGCTCCAATCCTCACCACAAAAACATGTGCAGAGGAAACTCGTCCTGAGAAGAGCAAGGGCTGGAAGCAGGAGGATGATACACTTCAGAGCCAAATGACCTCAAAGAAGCACTTCTACATCTTACGGCAATTTTGCAGAATAACGTCTTGTTCACAAAATTCTACGGCATGAGGATTTTCATCTTCAAAATGGGTACATTGATACCTCTGGGTTATTACAAGCTACCAGCCGCAGAGGGCTGCCTGTATTTATACAGCACTGCATTATTTATAATATCCCTTTCAGAAGCAGAAGAATATGAGTTCTTTCCTCAGCAGTTTGATTCCCCCCCCCCCCCCCCNCCACTTGGAAAACATTGATTTCTCACCCTTATTTCTCTCCCCAAAGCTGTGGCTGACCTGACTGCGTTCAGTTGACTTCTTTAGGCCAGATGCTCAGCTGGTGGAAAGCTCCAACAAGCACTGCAGAATAACAGAGCCGCCCTGGTTTCCACCAGCTGGGACCTGGCCCAGCCTCCCCAGCACCAGCACATTTGTGGCAATCGATTAACGGCTGCTACAATGCTGAAAGGGAGGACAAATATTATTTGCAACAGAACGAAGGTGTACAAAATGGTGGCCCCATGAGTTTCCATTTCTGAATGGGTTTTGACTCTCCTGTATTAAGGATCTGGAGGAAGTTTATCACTGCCAAATACCGAAATATTTAAGGCTGATCAAATTTTGAGTGGAAACTATTTGAGAGTGTCATTTTAGCTAAAAAGCAGCGGGGGATGATGAGATTTTACAGTCCAGAACTAACAGTGAAGAATTTCAGCCCCTGTTACATTTTCACCGTCCTGAGCTGTTAACTCGTGAGCGTGCTGGCAAGGCATCCATAAACCTCTCCAAGCCAAAAATAACAGAAGAGGCTGGATTTTTTTTTTCCCCTCCCCCAAATAAAAGTACTAAGGACACACATGTTTCAAAAAGGGTTCTTTTAATTAGAAGCAAGTTTGCAAAAGAAGAAGTAACTTTCTCATATAAAATAGTGGAGTGGTGAAGGTGAGGCTAACAAGAGGTGTGGAACAAAAATCCAGGGGAAATCCCCAAGGAGACACTGAAGTAAAAGCAACAATCCGATAACCGTAGTACACCGAAGGGTAACTCAAACACAACCGTGTAAGGTGGTCCTACCCCTAAACTGATGGCAGATACCAAATCAGAGGACGGACTCCATCCAAAGAGTGGCACTGTGACCAGCTACAAACTCACCATAATATCATGTCCTTGCATCCTTCTGCTAGCCAAGAGTTCCCACTGCATCATTACAGATCCCAGCACTGCTCAGGAGCTTAACAACATCAAGGGCGGAGTGCTGATGGCACTTCCCAGGTGCCCCACCTGCAGAAGACCACCACATTGCATTAGCAGAAAGGTTTCATTCCTAGATCTAGAGAATGGGACATAAATGGGAAAACACTTTGATATAAAGCTCTGTAACCCCATTCCAGTCTCTATATGGAGTGATTCAAGCCCCAGGAAAGTGCACAGTGATTAAACAGCATTAAAATAATTAATTTCCTGCCAAACCTTGAGGCTCCAAGGGCCATTTAAAACAGGCAGGTGGCACCTTTGAGAAGATAAAATTCTGAGTCAGAGCCTGAATCTCAAGTCACAATGTTATTATTTCACCCCTTGTTCAAACATATCTCACCTGTCCCACGTGTCACATGTGTGCTTATCAGTGGTGGCTCTCTACTATCAGGGGCAGCAAACTTTACACCTTCACAAAGCGCAAGCCAACTTTGTCTGGGAGGGCTGGAGGTGGAGATGTGGGGGCGAAGAAACAGAATACAGAAATGCAAAGAACTGAAGACCTGACTTGTCAGGTGCAGCCATTCAAGGCCCATGCCCAGTCCAACATAGTCAGTCTTGAGGTGAATGTGCTCCTAATTCAAGGGTGACTTTTTGAAGTGGGTTTCAATGGATACTGAACAACCACATCATCATGCATGTGGCTTTGTATAAGCACCACAGCAGTATACGGTTTGATGGTTTACAGTTGAACTCCAGTTTACAGTTGGACTTGATGACCTTAAGGGTCTTTTCCAACCTAAATAATTCTGTGATTCTACATCTCTCCCCATGTGACCCCTAATAACGCATGATGATGTATTGACTCCATACGTACTGGCAAAAACCTATGAAAAACAACATAAGAAATGTGATTGAACCAGCAGGAACTCCAGGTTGAATGAAGCTGTTCGCAGTACAACTGCCCATCTAGAAACTGTCCTGTGATGGCTTTTCCTCTCCAAATATAGCCCCTAATTGCATGTGTCCTCCTGGCTGCTACTGATAAAGGAGATCATTAAAGATAGGAGTTCTTGGGATCACATTCAGTCTTACATGTCACAGGTTTCTAAGACTTCAAGATTTCTAATGGCCCTGCCAAACTTTATCTTTCTTGGTTGGGTGGGTTTTGGTTTGGCTTGTTTTGTTTTGGTTAGTTGGGTTTTTTTGTTTGGTTGGGGTTTTTTTTTGAAGTTTCACAATAAATTCCTTTTCTAAAGGGATTTTTCTGAAACAAGTTGCCCTGCTTATCCGAAGAGAGCAAGCTGTGAGAAGACACCAGTGCTCTGTATGTATAAACAATCATTTCTCCTCCTTTTTTGGAGAGCAGATTGGATAATCTTTGGCTGACCCAATGGATTTCTTGAGGGAAGCAATGACAAGGATAATAAATGTATCCTCATGTCAAGACAGACTTGGATATTTATTCTAAGCAATTGCTACAGCAGCTTCTGGCAGAGACCTGGCTATAAGCAGGAGAAACGAGATCCTGGCCCATCTGCAAAGCATCACTGGCTTTAACACTCAAAATAAAGAGGGGGGAAAAAAAAAAATCCTGTTGGGTAATGGATTAGTTTCTTTTTCTGCATGTTTTTTGTCTTTTCTTCAGTAATGCCAACTGCTTCGATAAGTGGGCTCACCGGCCGCAGTGTGATTCCTTTAGTAAATGCTGATGAAACCCTTCGCTCTGTGTGCTCTCCCTTCTCCCAGCTCTCCCCACGAAGGGTTTCACAGCAGTGATTCCCAGGGTGGGGAGACAGAGTGTGTAAAACAGTGCCCTCTCCTGTCCCTTCTCCTGGCTGCTGCTCCCACCCGAGCAGCACTGCTCCTGCACCAACATCAGAGCATTAAAAGAATGGAAAATACTCCACCCAAGGGTGTGGGTGATGGTGGGGGCTACACCATGTGTGATGTGGAATTCAGGGGATAAAATGCTCCACTTAGAGTAGGCTGGAACAGTTGCAGCTCCATCACTGGAGCTCCATCAATGTGTGTACATTTGCATGTGATTTATGACAGGGACAACCTGAGGATGAAGGTTGCACTTCATGATCCTAGAGGTCTTCGCCAATCTAAACGATTCTATGATCTCAGCCCTGGGAGGGGGGGTAAGGACTTTCCTGTAGGAAACTGGATGGCTATTGCATGAAAAACGAGCTCCTATTAAACCGTTCCCTGAAATGTCTCCCTTGGTCATTTCATGATGCTGTTTTTATTTTTTAGTAACAGCCACCAAGAGGCCTGAGAAACATGGGGAAGTAAATAAATAAATAAAAATAATATATCCTAAGAAGGTGTTTTAAATATAAGCCTTCATTTTTCAAGACTGTTGTGAACAGGAAGATGGAAACAGAAGTGGATTTGATGGGTGAAGTTATTGTAACATGACAACTGATGTTTAAAAGTTGTATTTCAAGGCTGCAATTCCCAAAGATTACAGCTATGAAATAGAGCTTTCTTGCTAACTGATGGAGTGTTTCCTTCCAGATAGAACAATTTACCTGATATCTGAGGTAAATAAAACCTACCCATTAATCACATTTTACAAGTACAGCATGTTAACCAGAAGGCACAGGCATCATGCATGTAGCTGTACAGGATCCTGGGCAGCAGAACACATCCTGTGCTCATGTTAGGGGGGAGCAGGACACTGCACTTCCACGCTCTGCAAACACCTAATAAATTTTACCTAAAATAAACCTACATGTAAGAAAAGCCAACTCCTAAATAAAACATAACCCAGAGTGACAACAGTGTGGACTGGAAGGGAGCAGAAACACTTTTGTTCAGATCAACAGGTCCTAAAGGAATCACACCCAACCTCTTATTTTCAGCAGCAGTCAGAAGAAAAGGCCCATGCAGCCAACTGAGCAGGTCCTCACCAAGCTCAGGCTTTTTAGTTGCACATAGTTCTGAGAAGAAAGGAATAACCTCTTCCCCTCACCTTGTATAGATCATGCTGCTTCTCATGTTGTCCTGCAGTGCAGCATGGCCCACAAAGCCCATTTCCTTTATTCCCCATGGTTTCCTTGCCCTTTTTTGGTCCATGTGGCATCAGATCAGCCCCAGGGAGTAACTGCACCTTACACTAATTCAGGTCTGGCAATATTCAGGAGATAACAGAGCTATTTGCACCAAACTTTCCTTTGGAGCAAACTCTTCAGTGTCCAATCTACTGTCTACTACTCTACCTCCCTAAGTCCTTCGTGGTCCTTGAAAGGCTCCTCCTGTAGCACTACCTCTCATACCTGTTGGATAGGCGCCATTAAAATTCCAACAGTAATTGCATTGCTATGTCACATATATATAAAAAAAGGTGTTTAAAAATATGTAATCTGATGCAGGAAATAACAATGTAGAAAGAAAACAAATCAGGAAGTCACGCAGATAATTTTGTCTAAGAAACAAAAAACTGAGACTGCAAACAAATTTCTATCACTTCAGTAATTAAAGCAAAGTCCATATGGCTTAAGAGAACAGTCAAAGTGCACAGAAGGCAGTGGGGGTTTTGTTTGCTTTGCATTCCTCTTCACAGTAAGCTCCACGTCATCCTCTTTGGAACCCCTTCTCCATCCCACACACATCCTGGTACAGACAGGGGGATGGCTCACAGGGTTTTGGCTCAAGCCCATGTCTTTAAATATCCCTTGCCATCTAATGAGCTGTGGATCATTGTCACAAACTCAAAAGCCCTTAAACACACCCACTGGAGTTTTTGGTTTTGAACTTTTTCTTTCTGGAGCCTTTGGAGAGGAACAGCAATCCAGTGCCAAAGCTATCCAGAATCTGTACGCACCAAGAGCAGCAGTGCTCAGAGGCAGTGCCAAAGAGTAAAAGCAGTTCTGAGATTGTTTACCCTGTCCAAGAGGCACTGAAATGTGACAGCAGGGCTGAGCTTGCCCTTGGACCTCAACTGTTAGGTGAGGTGCCACCAGGCTACTTCTAACCAGCCCCCACAGGCTGGATCAGGCAGCCACCGTAATCAATGCCAGGCTGGTTTCAACAGCCTGCCTTGAAGCCACCACCACTCAGTGCCACAGCTGTCCCACATCCCTCCAAGGAGGACAAGGACAACTGCAGTAGTAACAGTGCCCACGTGTGCCCTGATGGGACATTAGCAAGCAGCAGGATACCAATAATTTTGCTGGCTGACCTACACCCACCTGGGAGGGAATGCCAGATGCTGGAGTGGCAAGGACTTGCCTACTTCCAAATTCATCTTTCAGACTCTTGCAGTAGAAAGTCTGGTGATCCAGGACTGCTGCTAGGTCCAAGGGCTGGACTTGGGTTCTTTAAACCCCTGACAACTTCCTTGTGATAAACAACTTGCTGCTAAACATGACAGACTCAGGAAAAAGATAGAAAAGAAGAAAATAAAAAGGGAGCTATACTATACAAAAGGATGGAAACCAAACTAAAAATCCCCTCTCTTCTTTCCAAAGGCTGTAGCTTCAAGTGCACAAAGCAGACTGTAAACGTGCACAAGTCAATTCATGACCCTAATGCTTGAAAAACCTGGTTAGCTTTATTTGGAGACACTTTGTTGCTTCTCCCAGAAATGAAGCTGAAGAATCAATAAAAGGCACCTGTGGACACCAAAACTCACCCAATCCGTGTGAAGTGTCTTTGTACTAAAAAAATAAAATCAAACAAACCCAGCTACCGTGTACTTTTGTTATAGACCAGTAAGCAGCACTGCAGAGTCTGGGTGAGAAAGGATGCTCAACTTCTATTGACAGGGCAGGATAACTTTGATGATCAAACCCTTCATCAATTAGTAGACTCTCAAGCTTGTCACTGCAACCTTAATTGAAAGATTCCTCTGGCTTGCTGGGTTGTGTCCTTTGACTTTTAAAAAATGATCAATTCAAATAGCACATGCAGTCCACGAGGGAGGATTAGAGCCACACCAAAAATAAACTGACCTCGCATTTGAATTCTTCCTCCTTGCCTCACCCACTGCTGCCTACGGTGCTCTTTTGAGCCATCTCTTGTTCCAGAGGCCCTGGAGTTGGAATATTTAAAGAATGCAGCAGGTCCCATTTGAACAAGAAAGAAAAACAGGTCAGTAATTCAGTATAAATACACCAGTAGTGAGCCTAGAGCAGACACAGTGACACATCTGAGCCCAAGTTGATCAGCCAGTGTGCTCCTAGTGTGGGGAGCAGTGATAAGAAAAGGAGAGGGGAGGTGTCTGCTTTTCACATAAAAATCTGTCCCTTTTCTATGTTCTCCTACTTGACCTTGGTGACAGGGAAAAATTAAAAATAATAAAAAAAAGAATAAAGAAAAAGGAGCCTGGGAGGTTTTATGTTTTCTCTTCAAATCACATCACAAAGTCACTCATTGCATCTAGGGAACTCACCTCCTTGTTTAGGAATGGGGGAGACAAGAGCTGGGGAGAGAAAGAAAGAAAGAGGGAAGAGAAGGGCACAGGAGCTGCTTCCTGAAGCAGTGTTACAAAAAGCGGTTAAAAAACCCCTACTATTCACAAGTGGTTAAAATCGTCACTTTTCAGAATTCCTTTTTTTTTTTCCTTTTTTTTTTTAAACAAAGGTTCAGCTAGTTCAGCTCCATGTTTTTAGAGTTGATTGTCTTCAGAAAAAAAACCAACAAAAACCAACAAACAAACCACCCCAGCCTCATCCGTGTTCCCATCCGTTTCTACCCTGATAGAGAATTTACCCACAGTTCACGCACACACAGTCACTGCGGCGGGTCCCCCCGAGTGCCGCCAGCACGTCAGCTCTTTCCTCCAGCCCTGTCTCAGACGAAGGAGGAGAACCCTGTCACTGGAGTCCGGGAACCGGGCGCAGGCTGTCCCGTTGGGGTGTACACCCCTCCTGAGCTCTGTGTTGTGATGACAGTCTGGAAATAGGGTTCTGCCTCGCTGGCGGCACACTCCTCGTATCTATAGGATGCTGGGTGCTTCACCCCTTTCTGCTGCCGCTTCCATGAGTTGTAGTACGTGGGGTCGCTCATGTAATGGTTCACAAAGGAGTGCTTTGGCAACTCGTCTTCATAATCGGAGTCAGTGGCCTGGAGCATCAGGGAAAAAAAAAAAGAAAAATTAAAAAAAATCAAATC
Organism: Eurystomus gularis; assembly: GCA_013400335.1. Taxonomy (NCBI): domain Eukaryota; kingdom Metazoa; phylum Chordata; class Aves; order Coraciiformes; family Coraciidae; genus Eurystomus; species Eurystomus gularis. Next base: position 172,209 of record VZZY01012670.1, read on the forward strand.
CGCCATTAGCATCTATGGTTTAGCCTGTTCCCACTCTCAAAGTAATTAGAGACAAGTTTAATATCACCAGCTGACAAAAGCTGTAATTTTAGGGTAGGATGGTTTGTAGGCCAAGTGGAATGCATGCTGGACTGTAGAAAGGTACGGTGCTCTGGTTTAGTCAGGCTCTGCTGCTAGAGGGAGAGTCCCTTGACGAACGCTGGTGGCAAGAGATGCAGAGAAACCCCTTCTAATGCACTGCTGAGTGCTGCAGCGGGAGCGAGGAGCTCCTGTTTTGACAGGAGATGCAGGGAAGTGTACCAACATCACAGGGAAACCAACAGCTTTCCATCAACAAGGCTGCAATTACAATTGCCATGGAGAATATCTCTTCTTTGGAAGCAAGGACAGAAAGAACGTCTTCCCTGCAAACACGCTGAAGTTAGCCAGACGTGCTGTGGTTTGTGGTGGGCAGACCAGGCCACCTGCACAGCACTCTGAGTTTGGCTTGCAAGCCCCGTTAAGTATTGAAAATTAGTTCTATCACTAAAAGGGGTTTAAGCAAAAGTCACAGCTTTTTTTCAGGCAAACAACTCTATCTGTATCTTCCAGCTGATTATTGATGGTACAACAAGGTGCACAACCGGTGGCGACAGAAGAAAGAGAATGCAAAATCTGGAGAAGAGCTGCCAGCCAGGAGGGGTTGCTTTCTTGGGATGGCTCAGGCCCAGCCCTGCGCTCAGAGTGGATCTCACCCCTGAAACATTTATGCACAGTGGCTGGATAGCTTCAAAGCTCATATTAACATCGAGCGGGAGCTCTATTGAGATGTAACTAGATAAGCTTTGTGCATCTGCCCCTCCTCTGAAGTACCGCTGCTGTGATGCAGCTGGAGGAATCACAGAGGGCTCGTGCATCTCCTCTGAGTCCAGAGACCACAGCAAAGCCTTGGCCATGGTATCCAAGCGCACATTTTCCTTCTGTTCCCACTAATGTTCCCACCAGTAAGAGCCACATCCCATACAGCATACAAACATTTACCCAGACATTTCCATATCTCATGTCTTCTCTCAGAATCTCTGGTTTGAGCATGCAGAAACTTTTACTCCTTTTTTTTTTTCCTCCCCTGATAATCTGCATAGCCGATTCTAAAGGCAATTAAATATCAAAGTAGTAGCTGCCTAAGACATACAAGAGAGAGATGGGTAAGTGCAGCTCGAAACTGTTAGTTGCTGCAATTAGTTTCAAAAGGTTGGTATCGTTCTGATCTATGACACCACACAGCACACACACATCCTTCTTGATCCTGCCTGCCACACAACTAGTGTCTCCTCCTCTAAAGCTCCTTTTTAATGGTCTCTGAAGAACAATCCTCAAATGCCTTGCAAACCATCGTTTGAAAAGGGCACTGCATCCATCATCCCACTTCTTTGCTTAGATAGCTGCTTCGGTACTATTTTGTGCCGAATTTCCAGCATAGAGAGTGATGGACAGAGTTGAGAAATTTTTCCCAGAGTTTTCCAAAAAGTCTGAGTAAAGCTGCTCTTTACGGCTTTGCAAAATTTCCCTTCTGCTATTAACCACACTTTGGCTCTTTCAGAATTAAGTTCTGTTTGATTATTTTAAGAATGCAAAGCTTCAGGTGCCTTGACATGTAATTAATATTACAACAAAACCCTACCAGCATTTAATAATAATTCCAGAAGGAATTTAGCAAGCCTATCTCCCAGAAAAATGCTCCTTTGCACCAGCTGCCAGCCTCGGGAATCCAACCCTCGACTCCCTCCAAAGACCTTCCTGAACAGGTGGTTTTTGCGACATGCCTGGAATATCCCCAGCTTTGGACCACTTCACAGCCAGTGGGTGCAGAGAGCAGCTCCAGAGCTCTGGCACTGCTGCAGAGAACATCCTGCCAGCACTGCCTTGCCTGTTTTTGTAAGGGGCTCCAACAAGAGTGCCTCTGATGACTGCAGATGTGGCAGCGTGGCAGGGCACGGCAGCAGGCAGCAATAGCTCAGGCAGGCTGGTACACAGCTCCAGACACAACCAACTTCATCTGCAGACAAAAAGATCCCCACACCCTGTCTCTCTCTGTTCTTATCAAGAACCAAGGTGTTGCACTTTGCACCAGCCTACATCTCCAAATGTTCTGCTGCAGATCCGTAGTCCACTGTTAAGGCAAAAAGTGCTGGGGGATGATGTGTGCATCCAGAAGAAAAGTCTTTGCATCCTGGGCAGAGGCAGGTGGTTATGGATCCCTCACCAGAAGCAGCACCCGAAGGTGCGAACTCCTCGAGCTATCATGGATGTGCTCCCTCCATCAAAGGCACAACGCTACTCCTGCGCTTGCCACGCCTTCTGACTCCTTCAGCAATCCACCATTATCTCTCCCTGACTTGGACACGTTCAGCCACCCCCCAAAGAAACAAGCCTCTGCTGAAAAGACAGATCACAGCTGAGTTGAGGTGTCACAAGCGTAAGGAGAAAAACCCCACAAACTTCTAGTGGCTCCTTTGTGGTCTTCCTGATGTCCCCACAGACATATAGAAACATAAAGACAACTAAAAGGCTGGAAGCTCTAAGAAGAAATGTTGAGAAGAAGCTGTAACCAGAAGACTGACACATAGCTTGATAGGTATAATAATACCGAGACAGCCATTTGATTTCTGTCCATCCCTAGCAGAAAAATACCCACAAACCCAATATAATTCCTGTACCTAAGGCAAGTTCTTTCAAGATTGCCAGAAGTCAACATTATGAAGAGAAGAAATACTGGAAACACTTTTAGATGGGCTGCTGCCATTTGAAATATAGTGTCACTTGGACTTGCCATGAACAGAGAGAATTTTAAACAGTATCACCTGCTGATAATCTGTGCAGTAATTAGTCCATTATACTAACTGAAAGAAAGCACTAATTAGGTGCAAGTAAGGCCAGCGACTTTCATGAAACATATAGCTGCACTAACTTCAGCCTTTCACCATCATTAGCACTGATGCTGGGAAGAATAACCTACTTGTCAGTGTCGATACAACATGTTTTCTTTGTGTTTCCTTCAGAACAGGCAGGAACTGACTATTCTGTCCATGTTTCTTAAGGATCTTCTAAGGTCTGCTCCACACAAGGTACTGATAACCACCCTTACCACAAGGAATTCTTTAAATTGCCATCCAGCATCCCTCTCAGCCCTGATGAAAATCAAGGAGGAGCAAGATAAACCTGTTTTGCATGAGAATATAGATAGCTTATACTAAAGGATTACTTTTTCGGGGTTTAAAAATTATTGAGTAAATAGAAATGCTGCAGGGCTTTTTGCTTTGTTTTCAGTTTTCTCCCTTTCTTGTGACTGTGGCTTTGTTACCGTGGAAACCTCCATAGGCTGGGGTGTGACTGGGTGTGTGGTGACATTATGGACTGCCAACCAAAGGTGCATGGATGCCTATGAAACAACAGACAGCAAATGAAAGGCTATTTAAGCAGTTTATTGATAGCATGAAATGCACAAGTGCTGCCCAGGGGCAAGTTTGTAACCAGAGTTGGCTAGCTTAATCAATGGGAAATTTGAAAATAGTTCCAGTTTTCTTTTTTTTTTTTTTTTTTTTTTAAACACTGCCTAAGAAACAACCTTAGGAGATTATTTCTACAAATGCAGATGGCAGCAGTTTCTTCTGGTTGACATGAAATGAATATGCTGTAAAACAGATAAGGTAACCTAGTAGGCAAACAGATTTCTCTGGATACAGGAACCCTTGCTTATTAAATGTGTCACCTGCAGCTGGTTTCCACATGGTGCCCAACTTGTCAAAAATCATTGGAGGACTTTATTGGAAAGAAGTCAAACCATATTCCCTATTAAGTGTTAAGTGGAAATTTGTAGTATCTTCCTTCAGAGCTGAGAAAGCAAAAGTCAGTTTGACTGCAGAGAGCAGCTGGGAAGACCAGAGCATCGCTAGCATTCAGCACTGGCTGATAATGTGCGCAATCCATGCAAACATTATCTCCTGAAAACTGTTTCTGGAGACCACGAGGACATATGAGAACAAACAATCAAACATCACCCTTTCCTCCCCTCAGGTAAAACACTTCTCCCATGACTGGATGACATCACAGACATACCATCAAATTTCTGTACAAGTTGAACACCAAATTTCTTCAGATTATCCATCCAGAGCCTTGTCCACTTGACTCATTATCTAAAAGCCTATTATTATTAATCATTTAGAAATTACACTCTTAGCACTCTCTTGCTCCGTACCTGCCAATTAAACTACTTTAACCTCATTAACAGTACTGGTGCTTGGCTTTCATAGCATGGAGTAAGTTAACTGCTTGATTTATGAATATTAAGAGTACTGCTTGGTCTGCTTGATTTTCTCCCTGTTTCTCTTTTGGTCTCCTGATCAGGAGGGGAGCTCGAAGGAAGGCTCCCAGGCAGCCGTGTTGTAAGTGCAGTCAGTCAGCCCAAGAGTTTCTTGCAGTCTCCTTCACATTCAGTAAAACCCCTGAGACATGAAGCCAGTGAGCTTCCTTCTTTTCCATATACGATCTTGACACCTCAGGCAACAGGGGTAAGACTAAGCAGCAGCGAGATGACACGCGAGTTGAAAGCAAAAGCACAGGTTCTGGCCCTGCCTGCCCTCACGTGCATCGTATTAAGTGGAATTTGAGATCCACACAAAAATGTGTCAGAGGAAAACAGCATCAAGACCCCCTCCGCTGCAGAGGACCAAACCTGTGCAGAGCTCTTATACAAAAACTTATCTTTAACTCTTCATATAATGGGAAACATTTCTGCCTGCTAAAAGAGATGGACATTCTGAAATTCTTGGCAAACAGTGCTTGTCTGTTAAGATCTGCTTTGAGAATAGAAGCAAAAAGAACAGAAGAGACAAACAGGAAGAGCTAATAGGTACAGGAATACTTGAAAAGAGAGTGGTCAAACATCTATACCCACCTCTCACCTCCTGTCTGTACCAGCCAATGTAAACAGCATTTTCAGGCTGATCAAAAGGCAGCATCTCCTATTGCTACCTCTACTGGGAGCATATTAACATTTCATGCCTAAAAGCACTCCCCACCACAAAAACAAACAAGCATCAAAGACATTGTGGAGTGGGGCTGCATATCTAAGCCCCAAGGAAAAACAGGAGACACATTTTGTTCATATGCTCACTTGCATACGCAGATTCACAAACACACTAGAATCTCAATTGAGACCTTAAGGCTCGGTTGCGATACGCAGTAAATAAATAATATTAATAATAGCCTGAGAAAAAGAACCAAAAATCGCTTTCTTCTGTGTTGTATGAACGGCGCATATAGAAGGCAGTAATGACACCCTGCAAGTAGACTTTTGCGCATTCCCAGGAAATACCACATGGGGCATTGAAATTAATGTCAAAAGGTGCCAGTGCTAAATTCACGATCATGCTCAGCAAACTGTTTTAATGACAGGTTTAATGCTGGGTTGTTACAGTGACATGACCAAAGCACTGTGGGTTTAATCTGGAGGGGAACGCTGGTGCATGGCATAGACAGCAGCTTGAGCTGCACCCAGGAAAGCTGCCTGCACGACGGGTTGGCCACAGGGCAACACAAAGCAGCAGGCTGTCCGTGGTAATTAACAGGAGGTGAGAGCTAGGTAGCCAGGAAAAGCAGCTGTAGCTGCAGGTGCAGAAAAGCTACAGATGAAAACTGTCATCATCTTTCACTGCTTGCTGCTCTTGATTTATTCTTGCTAGAAGGGTCAGGTTTGGAGCAGTTTGGCCCACTGCTCGCTTCTTGCGCTGTCGGCTCAGATTCGTCAGGATCTCAGCTGACAACGCACGATTTAAGAGACAGATTTACCTTTCTGGATATCCCTTGAAGTCTGTCTGTTCACCTCTGGCCACTGTTGGACTTGTACAGACCACAAGCGCTTTATTTCTTTTTTAGAGGGATGTAAGACACAAGATGGAGCACTGCCAGTTGAGTGATGCCGGCATACACCCACTCTCTTTGGAGAACAGAAGGCTCCTCTTGAGTCAGACGAAGGCTGCAGGCTGGGGTTCTCAGAAACCTGAATGCAGAGCTCCCACAGCCATGGTCTTGCATTCCCTGGCAGGCTACTCATTCCCCACTTACTCCCTCTGTAACAGGCAGAGGTTACCACCACTCAAGACCACCCTTCCAAACCTTGGTGTTCGCTGTAGCTGTCTCAAAAGTCACTGTGAAAACTTCAAACAACATCCCATACTTCGGTCAGTGCAATAATCTAAAGCATGTCCCACCTGCAACCTCACCCAGATGGTAGCTGCAGCCAGCTGGTTATTTTGCGGCATATTTACAATTTCCCAAGAGTGCTCCAAGTTTGCAGTAGAAGAGGATTTGCAGCCCCTTCCAGAGAGGTCAGCACACACTATCAGACTTTTGTATAATACTGGAAAACTGAATATCTGCCAAAACCCAGTCTGGAATCTGCCCCAGCTGGGTCCTGCTTGCCATTCTTTCCCTTGACATTTTAGTTTTAAGATGTGATATGAAGAGCCTGGTGAATTGGGTGTTTTAAAGTCCCCAAGACAAACAGTGACCACAGTATAATGGAGGTTTTGGATTTGGACGTCAAAGACTTGCCAGGGTTCAGTGGGGAAATGGATGTCTGCAACGACTGGGCAACACGTGGCAAGGCCAAGGGAAACTCTTACCTCTGACTCCGACACTTCTAAGGGCTTCTCATTCAGGCCCAAGCCCTCGCTCAGCACAGCTCCATTGTACTTGTTGCAGATATCCTCATCAGAGTAGTGCAGCCCTCCGGGGCTTGGACGAGGAGGAGATCTAGTAAATATAAAGGGTGAGTGTATGGGATGTTGTCATTTTCTGAAATGACAAAATTAAATCATGCTCAGAAGCCAGAGTCACAGCCTGGGGCAGTAACTTGGGCATTAAAGTCCTCTCTAGATCCTTCAGACAACAGTCCCTCCCCTTTGCCTATGTAACGGTTACCTGAAGCTAGATAAAAAGCCTTTTCCAAGAGGGTGGTGTTTCCAGCTTCTTACCTTGTTCCATTCTTCTTTGAGAAGGTGCTCTTGATGTTCAGGTGTCTGCTGTTGAGCTCCAGAGCAGTGAAGCCTCCGTTATCCAGAGTGACCGACTCTTCCACGTTGGAAATGGTTTTACCTGAAGCCAGGCAATGAAAGATTCAGCTGAAACAAAGGCACTTTTTCCCAAAATACAACTGTAGGGTCTAACTGCTCCTTCTTCGTGTTTTATGACACCATTAATTATTTAAAAATCTCTTTGCCTTTCTTACTGGTGAATAAGAATGATCAGAGTGAAGGAGAAGAGCTTATCAGGAGTGTAAACAGGCAGAAGGAGACAAAAGAGGGGAAGGGAGTCATGGATGGATGTATTTCATCTGGGGGTAAGTAACTAAAATAGCACAGATGAACCGTGCTCCAAAAGTGCTTATTCTTGTCTTTTGACTATAAATAGAAACCAAGTGACTAATTCAGGTGGCCACTGAAGATGTCCTAAATCAAGTGCTGTGAATCCCACTCACGCTGACTGAAGCAAAGCAAAAGTAAAACTAGGAAAGGCTGAAAAAGAGGAAAAGGAGAGGAAAAAAGAAAAAAAAAGGGCAGGAAAGAAAGCAAGGGAAAGGGTAAGTGGATAGCAAATGAGAAAAAGATGCCAGAGCTTTAATGAGGGTAAGATACAGATGTGAGAAATCACTGGGCAATGTAAGGCAGGGAAAAGGACAGGGGACAGGCAGAAGAAGGGAAATACAGCAAAGTATATTATTTCTTGTGATCAAATATAGCAAGAGCTTATTCTCTCCCATGCTCATTCTTTGTAATCCCAAAGGTGTGAGCTCAGCTCATGTCCCGGGCAGAAGCACTGGTTGCATATTGCCGCTTTGCAGCGCACAGGTACTTCATCCTCGGCTTTAATTTCAGTGCCACATTAAGACTTGGTGTGAACATTGATATCTGACAGTACAGGTCAGACCTGTCTTTTCATGTCTTTCGCAAAACACAGAGTAAAACTAAGAAGGTGAGAGATTCCCTATGAGCTATGCATGCAAATATGTAATAGTATTAACTTGGTAAAATGCCATGGTATTCATACATCTTGTATCTCACAGGACTGAAATCTGATTTTTTTAGCACTTGTTAGAAGCGAATTATAAAGAAAGAAAGAAAAGATCTTCACTTTGGGACTGTCTGGAAGACTCCTTCATGACATTAATCCCTAATAATGGGTAGTGCAAGGACCCATCCACCTGATTCTACTCATTAATGGGCCTTTTCTGGCATCTCCTGGTATCAGAGCAATTGCTTGCTGGAGGTGGAGGAGGCTATCAGAGAAATACACATGAACAACCCTTCCAAGACTTTATCATATAAGGAGAAATAAAGATAAAAATAATATTCGGGAGTTCAAGAACTAGGTGTTTAGAAAGGGGACCATTTTATCATTTCTCATTATAGAGCAGGTATCTCCTGTTTCCTTTCAGAAAGGAGACTGGTAAAACTTGTAACTAAAGGAAACTTCAAAGCTTGATGCTCATTATACTTTAAAGTCTAATAGGTCCAGATAACCAAGACACTTCCTAGCTGCTTGGCTCCCAGCCCAGCAACTGCAGCTTTGCTTAGGGAATGAATGTGAGCTGCAGGGGCACTCTATTTAATATAAAGGAGTTGTGATATAGTCCTCAAACAAAGAGACCTAGAATATTGGTATTGGGTACAGCCATGGAAAAGTAGAATCTTTGTCCTTCTCCTCAGTCTATCAGGGAATTATGACAAAGCTAAATGGAGTCTCAGCTCATTCCTTTTTTGGGGTCTTCTGCCAAGCGTTTGACCCAGACTCCTTGGCTTTGGTTACAGTCACTGGGACTTCCAGATGCTGTCCTGCCCAAGCCCATGGCTGGTTAGCATCTGAAGTCTGAGAAGATCAGGCACTCTTTGCCCAGCATGGCTATGGGACAAAGCCACTTTTACCAAACCAGCCAGCAAAAAGATCTGAGTCTTCTGCCAAACCAAACACCTATAAAGAGAGTCCAAACTGATGAAATCAGGGGTTCAAAGGGAAGATGTTTCTAATTCCCACAGCTCTTGAGAATGTGTGCACAGCATGGAGCCAATGTCTTACCTGCGCTGCAGCTCTTGTACTTCTTGCTCTGCCCATGCAGGACCAATGCAAACACCACCAGGAGGATGAGGATCAGACTCGAGAGAGCCATCACTAGCAGAAACCACCACTCCTCGTAGAAAGGGGCTTCTGTTTGTGCTGAAAGAGCAAAAAAACCCCAAAGAACAATTCCTCTTTATGCTCCTTCAAAATTTTCTCTTCTTCCCCACAGTGAACAATGCAGCTATAGCAGTGTTCAGGAGAGAAAGGTGTTCAAAGGACGTAACAGTCTACTCTGCAGTCAGACTTTCAAGGGGCTGGCTGACACTTCTGAGATGGCAAAGAGAACAGGAGCATATCACGGCTCCAACACCTCCGCAAGCATCTTTCACACACCCAGCGCAGCACTCCAGAATCCCTTAGCTAAGAAGTTATCACCACATGAAGAGAGGGAGGTTTCTTCCCACAGCTCCACACACCTACATTTCTTGACTACTGCCGTATGCTTAGTACTCCCTGGGTCAGAAGAACCACTCATATACCCATCACGACCCACGATTATTCCACTTTTTAAGAGGCTTGCCTCACCAAAAGGCTGCTCGGTGGCTCTTTGAAAAATACAGCTAGTGCCAGGGAACAGAGTACTCTTGGTTCAGTGCCTTTCAGTACCTCCATTAACTCCAACGTCCAACATTCATGGCTACTCTATATCATTTCCCCTCAGCTTGGCCAAGGCGGATGTGCAGCACATGGGTATCAGTTCAGTTGCCTGGATTTTGTGCAACCTCAAGTTCTTTCACCTCATTTGACCTCAGCTGGAGACACAACATTATACTAACCTCCCCTTTCTAGGGTTATCTTGCCAATCCTGGTTTAAAGCAGTAAGCATTCTTATTTTCCTGTGGTGATACTCTCTTTGCCAGTATCTCTCAGCTTTGTGAAAAAATGCTGCCACTGGAGCACAAGCCAGCGGTTGTCTATAATTTCCCTGTAGTCCATAATGTAGAAGAAAACCTGGTAGGAATGGGCAATGCCAGGAGACCAACTTCAACCCTTCGCTATCACTGAACACAGGCACTGCTTCCCCAACTGTCCTGTGCCATGGATCTAAACACAAGTCTGTGGTCAGCCTGATGATATGAGGTCAAATTTGTTCCAGATCACTGGGTATTCTGCAGCAGTGAAAAGCAGCCACAATCTTCCTTTGCTAGAAGGCCCGTCCAGGCCAATAAAGTCCTAAAGGTAAACTGCACGAGCCATGCTGGGCTGAGCAGATTCAGTGCAATTTATACCTCCTTGTGCTAGCTGAAGAGGCCAGCCTAAAATGCTTTATACTTTTATGACTGTGAATCTCAACAGAAACCTCTTACTTTCATGCAGCAATTTGAGATGAACACTGAAGCATCAAAAGGAGGTGAATTAAATAGTTCTGTTCAAGTGGAGAACTTCCAAACAAGCAGTTTATATATAAAAAGCATCACAAGGAGATGCATGCTCAGCTTCAGAGGAATAATATCTTCCAGGAAAGGAAAGACTGACATGATTACTGACCCTTTACATTGTGTTACAGCCTCTGTGAAACCACAGATAGGAAAAACACTGACTCTTGGTGTTTGAAGTGGGTTGTCTATGCCCTTGTCCTGAAGGAGAAAAGCAAGGGTAGCACTCACACTGAAATCCATAGACAGCTCTCACAGGCTAAGTGGTTAATTGTGTAAGGACAAATGCAGCCGTGATGGCGATAGCCGCATTTACTACTCCTGCCTGCTGGGTAACTGTTGAATGGTGTTTATGCTTTTCACTGGAAGAGCAAAGAGATAAAAACCACTCCAGATACTGGAGCATTGCCAGGTTCTCGGGACTCTCCAGAATTTCGAATCACAAAGCTGCTTTATCAGGTTCTTTTACTCCTCTTGTCTGTCTTTGCTGACACAGCAAGGATGAAACCTATAGCTCAAAAGCAACCTGGAGCACAGCTGTCTCTGCAAGGGTGAAAGGAGACCTGAGCAAAACTTTCACAAGGACAGGCTCCCCTGCTTCATAACAGGCCATTGAACTCGAGCTGCTCAGATGTGGCAAGCTCAGTGGAATTTGCTTTTTGAGGTATTGAAGTTCCTTCAGAAAACCACTGGGCTGGGCTGCTCAAAGGGATTCTGGAAGCATGTTTAGGCCATAGCCCTGTTTACTGGGAACAAGCAGAAGAGAGGAGGGAGGGGGGGAAAGGCCCGAGAGCATCACCAATAAGCTACTCTAATACCTTATTCGAGGTATCACACCACACTAGAAGTGCCAGCACAGAGGATAGCACAAATAATTTTGTGAAACTAAACTTTTATATTTTTGAGAGCTAAATACAAAATAACACAGAAAATGTTTACCAGAGAACTCTAGGAAGAAAAGGAAGGAAGCAGAGCAAACAGAAAACCAGACTAGCAGAGGAGAAAAAGCAAACAAATCGTAGACTGTGTAAATTAGTCTTAGGGCAAGAGATCTTACATATAACCACTCCCGAAATTCCTGAGAAGGTCCTTTGTCAAACTTAAAAATGGCACACACGCATTTTCTCTCTTGAGAGCAATGCATACTGTAGTAACAGGCCTTGATTCAACACTATATTACTCTTGTTTTATCCTAAAACAAGTGAAAACAAGCTGCCCTCGATTATTTGTTGCAACTAGAGAATCTGTTTTTTTTTTCCCCTCCCATGCTCCTCCCCAATCCCAAAAAATTCCACTGGAAAAAAATTTTTTTAAAAGTTGGTGATTACCTGATATTGGCACAGAGGAAACACTTGGTTCTCCATAGCCAAATTCATTGACAGCCACCACCCGGAATTCATAGGTCACACCCTGTTTGAGTTTGTCCAGGCCGACAGTGTAGGAGGTAGCACTGCGAGGGATGTCCTTCACAAACATATCCCACAGCCCTTCGTCTAGGAAATGAGAAATCAGCACGGAGAGAAATGGAATGAACTGTGTGACTTGGCACTTCCTTCTGCTCATTGAATAAAACCTGTCGTTAACTGTCTGTTTCAACCACAGGCAGTGGCCGTGCTTACCTGAAGGCTGCTCAGTGACACACACAAATGTCAGAACGCCCTGCAAGACCCCAGCTGTAACGGCATTTATTCACGATGGGGCCTTATAATAACTCAGATGGAAGATGACTCCTCTCAAAATCTGCGGCAGCACCCACAGTGACCTGAGCTGGCTAGAGCAGCTGCCAGCCACCCAGGTTCCTCCTGATCAGATAAGGTCACCACATCAACGTGCTGTTATTTGACAGAGCAAGTAAACCCAAAGCAACCCGCTCCATTAATGAGTCCCAACCAGTGGCGCCTGTTTTTTACACTGCAAAACTGACTTTGCCAGGCTTTGCAAACTAATTTAAGATGTGGGTCTTGGCGGGAAGTACTGTGGCCTTGCGTGACCTGGTGGCCGGTGGACTGGTGTCACTGGAGCGCTGCTTGCTTCACAATATCAACAGTAATATGTCTTTTCCATGTGCTGGCCGGCAGCGTGGCACAGCCTGCACAACGAGATGGATGGCACCACACTCCTGCCCCATGCTTTTTTAAACAGCAGTGAGTTCTTGTTTGTATTATAAACCTCTCAAAGTTGTTAGATACGCAATGCCATTCTGGTGGGACCACTTCAGTAGGTTGATCTCGGATCTCAACAACTACACTGATGTTGCTCCTGATGTGCATCCTGACCAGGCACCGTTCTGGTCTCTGATCTCTACCCAGAATCTTCTATTCAATTGACTACAATGGAAAGAACTTTCAACAAGATGGATGCTGTTACCAGTAAGAACAAAAGCAACTATAATTAAAAATGCCAGTCAATAATTTTGAGTGCAGGAATCAAACATTAATCTAAACGGCCTGCTTTTCTGTAACAACTGGTGCCCAGCACTTTCGCTGGCAAAATGGAGTTACTGTCTACGCATGGGGCCAAACTCTCAGCTAACCTAAACCAGTGTAGCTCTTTTAGATCTGACCTCACAAGTATCCCACTGGGCTTTTTAGTTATCAAAGCTCTTCAAGCAATGTCTATTTTTCTCTGCATGTCCCACAGCAATGGGAATATGACGACAACCTCTGCGTAGATACGACTCCAGCACAGGAGCAGCCTGCTTTGAAAGAAAGTCCTCTGCACTGTGAGATTTGAGCATCAGCATGACTTCTGTAGCTTGAGGTGTTATCAAGGTAACAATAAAGCAGGAGCCAGCAGCACTACCCTCAGCGACTTGCTCCACTGCTGCAATGTAAGGCAGAAATATGGTTCCATTTGCTTTGCATTTACCTGAGTGTAAACTAATTGGAGTCACTGCAGCGATTCCAGAATTGTGCTGGTGTAACAAAGCAAAATTTGGCCCTTAGCCTACTTCTGTGCAACAGGGAATAGCAGCAAAGATGGATTGATTAACACTGCAGGTGCGTTTCCATGTGAATGTTTTAACTTTGGCATCAGTAAATATTGGCTCAGTAATTTGTACTGTGCTGCACGTCTAGCAACACACACAATGACTAACAACCCCCAAACTACATCTTTTCTGATCAGGAGGACTGGCAGTCTCAGTGGATGCAAAAAGCAGGCTGAAATGTTATTGTTCCAGCTACATTTGAGAAATACCAAAGAACAATAAAAATAGGTAATTTTTCTGTCATGCTTAAAATTCAGACCAATACATTATTCACCGGCATGATCAGGGTATAATGAAGTTATCATAATGTACCATTGTTATGTATTAGTTGGATATTACAATGGCTATAAAACAAGAGATAAAATATTGACTTCCCTTTTACAGGGTAATAGAAGGCTAGATTATTTCTACCATGTAAACTTACAATGTAATAAAAAGGGAGCTTGGGATTTAGTTTCTCTGAAGAGGGTGGAGTGAGGGATGCATTTTCAAAGTTAGGTTGTTGCAACCACCAATACCAGGAAGATGCATCTCAGACTATAAAATATTGCCATAATTGCTAGAATTGCCTGAGCTTTCATAAGCACATTTGTAAACAGCAATAAGAGAATTTGAGCCCATTGTGAATTGTCTGAAAAGCAATTCGTTTGCAATGAAAGCCACTTAAATGGGGGAAGAAAAGGCAACGATAAAAATGAATGCTCAACACTCATTGCAACAAACACAACTGTTTACACATGCACTTTCTCACTCATTTTCTCAAACCTATCAGGGTGCACAGTGCAGAATATCCAGCAGACCAAGAAATGTAAATTTAACCACTCTGTAAAGCTTGCAGTAAGTCGGGAAAACTACCCCTGAGAAGTCAACGTTGCATTTCCACACCTCTGTCCCCTTGGCTATGGTGGAGATGGTATGAAGGAGCAAAGGCTGCTGGTGGATGTTTCTTTGGAGGTATTCCTGTCTCACAGGGACTCAAGTTGCTCCAGCTGGTGGCCATATCTTCCCTAGCTCATCCTCCTTTGATTCATTGAAAGAATCTTTGCCCAAACCTTTTTTTTCTGGTGTAAGGAAGAGGACTTGGCCAAGATGGGACCTAGCACCACTGCTGATTCCAATCAAATGCTATGCACATTATAGTCTGTCGCTTCCCAAGCCCTGGTCAACAAGGTTTTTAATTCCAGAGCCTCAACTAATTTATCTTCTCTCCATCTGGAATATTCAGGCCCCTCTTTGTAGACAGAGATCACAATCGGATGCATCCAAACTAAAAAAGCATTTTATTTCAATGGTGAACTTTGAAATTAAATATTGAACACACACTTGTCAATTCATTCACTGCATCTCTTCCCCCTCAAAACTGGGTGTGCTCTCAATGTTAGAAGTTCAGCTGAAAGAGAATTCATTAGAAGGTCACCTGTGATAGCAAAGACTGGCCTTTAACTTCAGTAGAAAATCATTAGTACACTGCACACAGTGTTTTCCACTCAGTTTAGGGAGGAAAGATGCACCAGCCTTGGCTGGGGTATTAACTCATATAAATCACCAAGAAAAGCAAAGTTTGCAACACGGGACTCCCACAGAGAGGTGCAAGGCTCAGCCAGCCCCAGCCCATGCCCAGTTAATGCCCAAGAGAAGCAGCACATCTGGCAGCAGGGATGCTTGTGTATATGTGTACTGCCTGCAAAAGCTTCTTCCCGTTCTTCATTTCATACTGCCCTTCACTGGGCACTCGGCTTCTTAAAACAGGTCTAAATGTCTGATGAGAAGGGAGGGCTCCTCAAAAAAAATTAATTTTTCTTTGCTTCTTGTTCCTGTCAGTGCTTCACCAGTCACTGCCCCAGCCTTACTTCCTGCTGACGTGAGATTTGATCTTTATCCCCTACAGCCTTGACTTCTCCATCCCGTTTGGGAGTGAGGCATGTGCATGGGGAGAAGATCTGAATGACGGGGGAAGGTGAAAACACATCTGACCTAACATGATGTCCAGCCTGCCAAGACCACCCTCCCAGCCCTCCTGTGTCAGCGAGGAGCAGCACTGCAGGTTGCAGCCATACACAGGACCCAGGGGCCAGCCTGGCTTCACAGGCAATTAATCGGGGTCTCCACGCTGAATAAAACTGTCAGTCAGTAACGAAGGCTCCCGGCTCTAACTCAAGCCACTAACAAACAACTGCTGTGCTGCGGCTGTGGAGATGGAAAGCTGTCAGTTATTTGGGTCTTAAACGTCAGCCTTGTCCTCTTAGAGTAAGAGGAGAGCCGTGCCATAAAACTTTCTCCTAATTACACATTAGGAGGTTTATGAGGGGAGAAGCTGCTGAGAGTTAAGGACTGGCTGAATGCGAGTAGTGTTCCTCCTACAGAGGACAAAATTAAAATGTGGATGCATTTGTCAGAGGCAAAGGGCTGGGTTATCATGCAAACGAGTGAAAGGACAAGAATGGGAAGTGAAGGCTGACAAACTGTCAGCCTTGGCATGTCGTTTGTGAGCAGAAGTGAACCAAAGGCCCCATGGCAGATGCCGGCAATGCAGCTGCACCCTTCACTTTGAATTTACCGACTTCTGCTGGTTTGTGTCCATGTTTGACACTGTGCTCCCTCATTTGTTTAAAAATAAATAGAAAAGGAAGAAAACATAAAAACATTACTCAAGACACCAGAAAGGAAACTAAAGTGAGATCTGCCTTTGGCGTGTGGGAAGCGAAATCCAGCATTTCTGGGAAGGACAATCCCCGCTCCAAGTTGACGGGTTCTTCTCCAAAATGTCTGCTGCCTTCTTGGAACTGATCGTGTAGGGGAGCAAGAAAAAAAACATTTCCCTGACTTGTTTATAACCTAAGCTTATGATTTGTGGCTGATCTGAGTTTAACTGGTCTGTCCATGCCAGCCAGAGCGCTAAACACACTGGT
Organism: Eurystomus gularis; assembly: GCA_013400335.1. Taxonomy (NCBI): domain Eukaryota; kingdom Metazoa; phylum Chordata; class Aves; order Coraciiformes; family Coraciidae; genus Eurystomus; species Eurystomus gularis. The sequence goes on from VZZY01012670.1 coordinate 188,636, forward strand.
ATTGGAACCACATTAAGATGCAGTTCTCTCCCACTGGACTTTGGTCATCCCCTGTTTGGGGAAAGTAAGCAAACAAAATCCAAAACACGTGATGGGGAGAGGAAACAGAAGAGGAAACCTCTTGGTTTGTCCTGGGTTGGAGGCTTTTCCTGAGGCAATGCAAGCCATGAAGCAGATTGACTGAACACCTGTATGGCTACCCAGCAGCTGAAGATGACTGTAGCAGGCCAACGCAGGCATGAAGGTCTCATGCTGGAAATTACATATCCACATGCACTCCTGGCAGCATGGATCCCTAGGGCATTAGGCAGAAACACGTCCTTTGTAGGCAGGGGATAATTGGGAAAGCAACACCGTGTGAGACTGCTTGGTGCTTTACAGGCCACACGCCCACCACCGAAGCACAGTACAGAGAGAGGAACCTTGGATGTAACATGGGGTTGGGAAAAGAGAGGCAAACTCAGTTCCTCCTCTCCTTCCAACGGCACTAGGAACTTGAACGTTGTTGTGCCATTTCTGTCTTTTCCTCTGTATATAAAAACTGAGGACACGGTCCAATACCCGTTCCTTAGTGAGCCTAGTTGATGTCTAGGGAGTGCTTACGATGGCAGTGACAGAGGTTGTTTAATTGCCTTTCTCGTAATGCACAAGGAGCTAAACTGGTATCCATTTCTCCAGGGACAGAGAAGTTGAAGGAAAAGAAAAACTCTTCTGTTTCTGTAATGTCTTCCTCTAGCACAGATCACTCTGGAAAAAATATTGGTGCGCCTGCTCCATCCCTGTGTCTGAGTGTATTCAAAATGCAGAGGAGGTAGTCAGGCTGGTCACCTCCCATAAATCCAGGAGAGAAACAGGGAGATAAAATGAACAATCTCAGCTGCCTGCTCCCACCATTGCTAAACCCAGCAGGGCAGCCAGAGCCCTGGGAGACACAGCAGGGCACCGAAAAATTCAAAGGGAAGCGACTAAAGAGGGTAGGGTTTGCCATTTCTGACAGAAAGCCACCCTCCTACTCTGATGGAAGAGTCTTGGCAGGGAGCTACAGCAGGGAAAATGAGATGATACAGCATTTAACGTTTGGGGTAATGAAGCCTATAATAGATGACACTTGAGATGTGAAACACTAAGGTAGTGGTATTGCATTTAAATATTGGCAACAAGCTAAAGCTTTTCATCTGTCTGTTCAATGCCCCTTTTCTGATCTCAGAAGGATGAATATCTTTTCCTTCCTTGATTTTATGTGAAGGGCACAAGTCAACTGCTCTTCTCTTGGACAACAACTCCTCAAAAACAAAGGTTTCCTCCAAACCATAGTCTACTACCCATAAAATCAACATGCAGAAGCAAATTCTTAGAACGATATTAAAACAGAAGCTGCTCTGAATGACCAGCCCTGACAGGAGGAATTAGTTCCCTGCTTTTGTTCAGCTCGTAATTTAGATTTCAAACTCCTCTGTGCAGAGATGAGGAAGAAAAGCAGCACAGAAAGGAAGCCGACACTTGTGTGAAATAAGGAAAGGTTCCAATTAGTCTGTCTCCTCTCCTGGATCACATTTCACGCTCCCTACAGCTGTAACCAGAACGAAGGATGAGAATCCAGCATATAAATGCCTAGTTCATTTGCTACAGCAGCATGAATAGGATTAAAATAATCTGAAGAGGAATTAAATGCCTCAACAGTCAGGTTGCAAGAGCAGGCGAATAAGACTTCTTCTGTGTGCTGCCAGGATCAGTGGAGTGAGGCCAGCAGAAGTGACCCAGGGTTAACGCAGCTCAAACCTGCCTTGGAGGGACTATTTTCTTCCTACTCAAAAAGAGCAGGCCACAAATCCTACATCCTTAGCCATGAACTGTAAAATGTTTGTTCGCATCCAATAGTGAAACAAGCCCAGGAACGTCAGAGGAGTTCGCAATGTCACCACTCACACCAGCTTGCAGACAATCTGTATATGGGCTTCAGGCTTCCTTTTAAAATACTCTTACTCAAAAAAACTCTGTGCAGGGACATGTATGCTGATGAGGGAACTTCAATGAACAGTTTTGGTTTAACTTGCTATCTAAACAATGCTGTTCAAATCAGATAGTGTATTTTCTACCTATGAAGAAATAAGGGCAGAAATCAGTAAGCTGATGTCAGAGAAATAAAACCATGGCAGTATCATGCCTCTAAGTAACAAAAAAAAAACCCAACCCTTGATTGCTCTGGGATATTCCAGGGCTTTGAGAAGGTCCATAACTTTCCTTGACTTTGTTTTCAAAAGAGTCAAGTTAAATAACAGAAATAAGCAAGAAATTTTAGGGTCACACTACCAAGCAAATTCTATCAGATGCAGGTATGGGAATCTGCATCTTCAGCGATGACCACAGAAATGCAGGCAATAATTTTGTTACTGGTCTGGTTGAATGTAATTAGAATAATTGGTTTTAAATACCACCTTACATTCAAGACACACAAGAAACAGGATCCTTTACATAATCAAACAGATAAGCATTCATTTATCAATATATAATCAAGCAATGTGCAAGCACCTAGAAATAAAAAAAGGAAAGAACAAGCAGCCAACATGGATATGTCAAGTATAAATCATGTCTAATTTCCTTCTGTGACAGGGTAGCAGACCTTGTCAATAAAGGAGTAAGAGCAGACATCATCTATCCTGACTCCAGCAAAGCTTTTGACATTGTGACATTCAAACACGACCTACGTGAAACAAGTATCTGGTAGACACGTCACTGGCTGGAAAACTCTACTCGGCGAGTGGTTATCAACATTCACTGTTGGAGTGGAGGGAAATTATCAAGTGAGATTACACAGGGGGTCTAAGCAGCATTCGCTTTTCTTAATGACTTGGCTACCTGAAAGTGTGCGCTTATTGAGTTTGCAAGGGGTACCAAGCTGGGAGAGGTTGCGGCCAGGCTGGAGCATATGACTACTTTTAAAATGACCTTGTCCGACTGAGGAAATATTCTGGAAAAAGCAGAGAGCAGCTTCAGTAATACAAATCCCAGAAGCAAAGGAGCTCTGGGAAAGCACCAAGAAAACCTGTAGTGATGAGAGGATTCTTTTTCCCCCTCTAATGCCCTCCCTGCAGAACAAATGAGGAAAGCGATGTGTATGTGGTGCTAAAGTCCTGGCCTTATTATTAACAGTAAAACATTAATTAGCTGCTGTGTTCTGCTGCAGAAGAGGACAGATTTCTATCTGTGGTCCTCGGAATACAGCTTGCAAGTACTTATTAGTCCTCGTGCGTGAAAGCTGCTGTAAGCATTTAAATGAGTTTTAATTATTAACTATATTAGCTCATCAGTTAGATGATTTACCAGTGATGTAGCACAGTGAAAGCCAGAGCACTCAGGGTAATTTCCTGTGACTATTCCCAAACAGGAGAAAATCTGCTAAACCCCATAATAAACCAGCAACAGTTTAATACTGGCTGGTGATAGCGTTCTCTCAGAAAATCCCACTACCTGACTAGGACGACAACCAGCCTCTCCAGCGTGGGATGCCTTTCAGCACGGACTGAAGGAAGAGAACTCGTGACATCAAGCTCTTCGCATTTCCCGTGGCTTACCTGAGGGTCGTGCCTCTATAATGTAGCCAGTTGTGGGTTTTTCTCCTGAATCTCCCTCAGTCCATTGTAGAGTCAGCCCAGAAGCAGATTTTGTCACAAGAATTTCCTGAGGGGAGCCGGGAGACCCTAAAGGATGAAATGAGAATTGCAAATAGTGGTAGTATCATAGACAGGCTGCAGTATTCTTCATTTCTTATACTGATACGGGGGGAAAAAAACATCTAGCAGTATTGGTCAACATATAAGCAACATAAACCTGCTCAATGGGCTATTGACTTGAATTTTTCACTAGTTCTAGTTCTAGTACCAACAGTCACATATCAATGTCTGGGTTTTGCAGGCACCTGCATTAAGAACAAAAAAGAAAAACCATTCTTGTTTTAACCCTTAGCACATCCGCAGCATTTGCACATCGCCACTGCTAGTTCTGACTTCAGAGGTGAAAATAGGCTTCGAGTCTCAGGGGGAGGTTCAGGGGACAGCTGCCTGCCCATGGCCATGTTAGAAAATATTCCTGCTTTATACTCTCTGTGCTGGGCCGTGAGAGTTAAACTGGATCCAGGCGCTGCTGGCCTTGATAATGGCTATGGAGGGTACTGCGATAAAATGAAAGCTTGCTGGCACCCAGAAGGGTGGAATTAACAGACGTGGCTCTGATGGAGGAAACAGATATTTTCCTGAGCTGGAAAAGAGGCAAAAATCAGAAATATGACCACTGTACTGTTGCCCTGTGGATAGGCTTATATCACTTGAGGGCATTTATTAGATTATTAGATGACCTGTTTATCAACATCTCTGATCAAACAAGAAAACAAACTCCTTTGGTACACACATTGAACCAAGCTGGTGTTCGGACAGCTCCTCTTGACATATCGGGAAATTCGCAGACCTCTCCCTCTGCATAGGCCAAAGTGTCAGGAGAGAATAATTGTAAATTTTTTCTGGCTTTACATGCAGGAACCTCTGCTGGTTTCGGCAGAATTATTCCAGTTCTGACTCGACGGCGTCGAGTACAGTCAAAATTATGCACCGCGCTGTCAGGCTGCAGCTTTGAAATCCCTGGCTAGCCCATTTGTATTATGATTTATTCACACTGTTTTGTTTATTCACATCAGACTTCTAGATTTCAGGAAAAAAAGGAAACATGTTTTTCATGGGCAGTTGTGAAACCCACTGAATCATGTCCTGAGCTCCTGTGACTCAACTTCTCCTTGGCTTGGAAAACCATGAGTGCACTATTTGCTGTTGTTGGACCATGTCTGTATAACTGATCTGGCTTGTGACATGCTTTTATGGTTCCACTTACCTTCTGCTGGCCCAGCTGTGACGTTGGCTTGCAGTTCAGGTCCATAGGCAATGGTTCGGGCTTGCACTCTGAATAAGTAGGTCATGCCCTTGGTGAGATCTCGCACCTTCAACCACCGTTGCCAGTTCCCTTTAATGTCCACAGTCACCACCTTACTCACCCCTGGAACAGCCACGCAGATAAAAAAGTAAGAGAAGGTTGCCAAAAAAAGAAATCAAGTGGAGCTTATTACATCTAGATGGTAAGTAAAATTATCTAACAGTTTGCTAAGAAAGTATTTCTTACAATTAGCAGGAGCTTAAGTAGTGATAATAGCCAATTTTCAGCACTGATAAGTATAATTAGAGTTTAAGCTTGATAAGTGGGTACTGACAAGAAAAAAACCTTACAACACAACTGGGAAATTACCAAGAGACTTCATGCAACTTCACTAATTACTCTGGAAAGAAAGGAGGAGGTAAATGAAGAGGGCTGCACATTGCAGACTGTTTCCTAAGCAAGCATTTCTCCACTGCTGCTTTGCCAAGTAACCTGCAACATTGCTTGGAGGAGGAAACAAGGACCGGGTTCTTTCATTTTGTCCTGTCATTTCCACTGTTACAGAGTGACTGCGGAATGAGGGATGTATATCTCGCAGGTAACTTGAGGGTATCAATGCCACTGCAGTCGGTGAATGCAGTAAAAGCACTATGAGGTTGGACAAGGCTGAAGTCATCACTTGTGTTTCACTCTTCTCACTCTCTAAGAATTTTTCTTACATGGATGAGTTACAATCAGTGCTGTTTCCTTCATCAGGGTTCATAGCTAGCTTCAGGTCCAGGTTCTCAATGCTGCATAAAGGGCAGAGCAGCAAGGAGTGCTCTGAAAATAGAAAAATCTAGTTTCCAGAAATTTTCTAAAAGTCAGTCCATGGAAAGAATTGGATCTATAAATTATTTTACTCAACAGAAAGTTTGAGTCCTTTTGGCATTTTTCTGGTTCTGTAGATGCACATAACACATTTCAAACCAAGAAGATAGGAAGTGGGAGAACATTTTTCCCGCTAGAGAAAGCTGCTTGCCAGTTTATCTTTCCAGAAAAATGCCGAAGGAAGATGTTTTTCAATCCAGATGCTTATTTTATGCAAATTAAGATGATGCTTTCAGTTTTTATCAGTTAAATAAAGAATAATGTCCAAGCAATTTCAGTTCAAAGTTTTCTCCCAGATACAATTTATAACTCAGGGAATCTTTCCATGGCTAACGAGGAAGCAGTAAAAGCGCTCCCTCCTTCCCTAGGTGTACTATTTCATTTCTCCGAGACAAATCAGGAAGCATTTGTCATTTTGAAGTTATGTTGCGAAAAAAGAAGGAACTGTTAAAAAAGGCTCCAGGGCAATTTTGTTGTCTATTATTGTGTAAAACATAACACTGTAAAGCTTAACGAATAAAAGGTCAAAGAGGGAGAAGACTGAGCTAAAGAGCACATCGCTGCTGGTTTTGCAAAACGTGTAGGTTTAAAGCGGTGGCTTGTGAGCTGGGATGCAAAAGGTGTCACAACGGCGAGGATGATCATCTGAAAATCACAAATGGGTGTAAAGGCCAAAGATGCAGGAGCCTGCATTCAGCACTATTTTGTGCTCCATCTTCAAATCAGCTTGGCTTTACCTTGCTCTCTAAATAAAGGAGCACGGCTTTTCTATTGGAGGAAAATTATGGGCTTGAGGGAGGGATTACTACCGTGGCGGGAGAATAAATATGTTTGCTGAAAGACAGATGTTGGCACAAGAGCAAATGGGTAAACTGGAAGATAAATTTAAGTAAAAATATAGGCTCTGAGGAGAAGTCCCCCTATAACCTCCCTGCTCGCATCAGAAATCTTCTACAGGGGAGAGATAAACTGGAGCCAGAGATAGCACAGGCAGAGGTGGGGAAGAGAAGAAAAGAAAACAAAGATTCCGAGGATGCTAAGTCAAATGCATGCAGAGAAAACGTGATCTGACACTTCCATACTTTCAGGGGAACAAATGTGTTCTTAAATGTTGTGTAGGAATGAATAAAAGGCAGGAAATGCCCAAACAGCCCGAACCTCCTGCAGAGCCCGTGCGCATTTCTTGGTCAGAATTAGAAATGCTTTCTGCATTAGCTCTTCCTGCTCAGACCTGCCAGCCGTAGAGGCTGAAAGTGTTTTTTAGTCTTGTGTTTTCATTCCTGAATATAACTTTCTCAGTGCATGAGACACGGATATTCAGACAATACAGATCTTTATTCCTTACAGAAGAAGCAAATACAAGTGATTGATATCCTTATTGCTTTGGAAAAGAATTTAAAATGGATTGGCAATGGCTGAAATTACTCTCCCTGCTGTCACACTGCCAAAGCTGGACATCCCATTGAACTACTGGCGATCGACCAGGAACATAAAAATATTAGTAAGACCATCCACAAACTTTGTAATCTTTTCTAATTCACCTTTGGTATGAATTTACATTTGTTTTCAGAGAAATTGCCAAATTCTTCTCTGTTGCTATTCTGGCAAATTAATGAAACATTCATGGCCACCACATTGTTGTGGTCTGGCTTAAATTTAGTGCTGGGTTAAAAATGCTGCTTGAAAACTCCCTGTAAACAGACACAACTAAATTTCTATCACGGTTATTTTCCCCTGTCAAAAGCGGCTGTGGTACCAGTGACGACTAGCACATTTGATGCCCGGGCAATCTTTGCGATAACAGAAGTGACACATGATGTGATAAGTAACACAAATGTTTCTGACGATTATTCTGGGATGGAGCCTACTCAGCAATTTCAAAGTGCAACGCGGGGAGACAATCAGGCACTCTCAGGCTGAGTTTCCTCTTCTCCCATACCAGGTAACGATGGCCATAAAATGACTTTTCAAATCATACAGAATATAGTTTGTGCAAGAAAATGAGAGAGGACAGACAAAAGCTATATTCCACAATATTATAGCTTGCTGAACAGTTTTGGCAAAGGTGAAATTGTTTTACTTACCCTCTGCCACCTGGCTTCTCTTGGAAAACGGCAGAGAGCAAGTAGAAAATTGGGCAGAGAGAAAAGATTCCACAGTACTTCTCTGTCATTCCCCCATGAATATGTATGATTGGAGGTCTTTCTTACCCTCGACGGGAGCCAAAGGCTCATAAACTACTCGATAACCCTGCAGGACTCCGTTTGCTGCTGTCGGCTCGCCCCAAGACACATTGAGTGTAGTGCAAGTGATTTCAGAGAACGCCAAGAAGCTGGGAGCACTGGGTGCTGAAAGGATTACAAATAGATTGGATTGCAGTAGGAGTATTCAACCTGATACATGTATATATTATAAAACATGGGTTTATTTGCCCAGCCTAAATCTAAAGGAAACAAGCTAAGAATGGGATTTGTCAATTGTATCCAAATGTCCTGTAATGAATCAGAAACCCAGCCTGTCATTAAAAAAGCAGCCACTCAGCTGCAGAGTTGAACCTCAGAAGTAAGCAAGGAGGTAGGACACAGAAGGGAAAGACCCTTAGGAGAGTGCTACATGAGCATACAGCCCAAGTGCACACCTCTTCTTCACAGCCACTAACAAGGGCATTGCCTTCACCCTGTGCTGGAGCGCTCCCACCATTGTCACGTCCAGCACAACGAGCACTGTTTGGGCAATTCTCTGGCACTGGAGATGAGTTCCTTTGGATTTTCAGATGCGATAATAGAGGCCAGAAACAGACCCACAGTTTTATTCTGGACTATATTGTGAAGGGACCGGTCCTTCCACCAGTTCATTCTCATTTCCACCGTATCGCTCCCTTTCCCACATGGTCCACTTGATCCCTTTTTCCCTCTCTGAGACCATTACAACATAGTAACTCACCAAACAGCTAAATCTAAACACCAGTGCCCTCCTGCATCTACCCATTTCCCCTAGCCACCGCCCAGTTACATGCCGGTCATCACCAAGCCTGTGCTTTGAGACAACAGTCCCATACCTGCTTGGTGAGTCCTGCCCTGCGAGGGGCTGCTCTTGGGGCCGTCCCCAGCTGCGTTGAAAGCAGAGATGCAGACCATATACCGCGTGTGGCTGGTCAGGTTTTTGAGCCGGACGGTTGTCTCCGGGAGGAAAAGGACCTTCACTTTCTCTGTGTCATTTTGGATGTCGCTCTCCCAGTAATAAATCTGTTGGGATAGTGAGATGTTCTAGTGCATCCTACACCTAGGAAATATCTGGGCATGGCAGCTATAAAAGATCAGAAAGATGGCACAGGCTTGCTCTGGACTCCTCTGTTAAATGGGATACTAACGCTTTTCACCATGTGCCCAATCTTTTCTCTTCCTTTGGCAAATTCCCCCGAGTCCAGTGGCCATGTAGCTGAGTATATCACTCAAAAATAGAGCACAGGCTGAAGAATATGGTCTAATGACAGCAGATATGAGCTGCCAGAGTTCAGCGACGAGAGGTCAGTTTTTAAATTCTCCCTGAAATGCTAGCTGCCTGTCAGCACTGGCATCCTGATACGATGGTCCATAATTCACCTCTGCATGCACAGAACAGTTTTACCATTTGTGTTGACAGGACGGCCAAGCAAATGCCTTCCTGAAGAGGGTAATAAAGACTTTCCCTAAAGTTTCTTTAGGTACTCTCCCCCGTTCTTCCCTTACATAATTTTTATCCTGATGCCATAAAATTAGGCCTTGGAAAAGTTCTTTCCAAGAGGAAAAGTAGTGCCAGCCCTACTTATTGGACAGGCCTGGCAGGGAGAGCATTTCAACAGGCCAAAGCAAGCCAGAAAGTTGAGAGAATGAGCCAAGGCAAGACTCCACCTTGGCTCTACAAGCCAAGCTGTTAGAGCCATCTATATATGTGCAAAAGGGAAAGAACATGAATTGATATATAAGGACGCTTGTTACTGCCAAGAAGGGATGCCAGATTATTCACATTGGCTTGGCTTTTCTTCGCTTATGGACCTAAATTCATGGAGAGAGGCAGAGCCAGACACTGAATCCACGCCAAGCTTCAGTGTTTGTAGACTTGCCCATTTCCACTCTCTGAGGGTCCATTCTCATGCTGGAGAAGCTAAACAACATGCCTTTGCAACGTGCTCATCGCCTATGAACCGAATGCAATTAATACAATGATTTAATTTTGTTAAAGTTAAGGAAATGAAATAATTCTTCCGAAATCTGACCTGGCTCAGGCTTCTCGCTTGGAGAAGATTTTGCTTTTCCTAGCGGCTTGTAATATTCAATGGATAGAAAGCTCAGTTAATTTACTTCAGTACATTTCTTGCCCCTAGCTTGTGTAGTTCTGTTGCTTTTTGGAGCAGATATGTTGCCTCCATAAGTGGAGCTGCCTCCTTATCTGCATACCCTGTTTGCCCATGCTCTCTTTCTCCACAAATAGGAACACACTTTTCCTTTTCTCTCCACCCCCGTCAATCTCATTTTCTTTTGGTTTTGGGACTTTGTGCCGTTTCCATACTGCAGGCTCAACGCTGTTCTAATTTGCGTTATGCAATGAGGGCAACTGTAGTTTGCAGAGCTATCTCACAAGTAATAGCCACGCCAAGCGAGATAAATGAAACCAGTTGAAACAGGAAAGTTGCCTTGTAGCCTTGGATGTTCCCATTTTGGCTGTCGGCAGGAGGCGGGTCCCAGGTGAGCTCCAGCTGGCTTGCAGAAAGGGAGTTTACTCGGATGTTCTGTGGGGCCAGCGCTGGTGCTAGAGAGACAGGAAAACAGGAGAATTAATAGTGACAAGCAGAACTAGTTCATATCTAGGTTGCGATTCTCTGTTTGTGGAAGGATCCAGGGCAGACTCTGTTTACGCCACAAGCCAGCTACCGAAGTCAGCCCTGGAGGCACCTGCATCACAGGGAAGTCTCGGCACACGTGGACCAAGGAGCAGCCGAGCCTTTGGATGGGGCTATGTTCTGTCCCGCACAGACAGGGTTAGACATTGAGTCAACTCGATTCCCGCCAGTAGCTTTGGAAGAGAAAGATTTTTGTCTTCATTCAGTGGTAATGTTTGGGGCATGCCTTTGGCAGTGACACTGTGCTCCTGACCAACCACTCCTGAAAGTAACTGGGGGCACAGCAGCCCCCTCATCACCATCGGCCTGGCCTCCCACGCAGCAGCATGTCTTTGTAACAGCCTGTTTGCAAGCGCCCGAGGCCTTGGGCCAAAATATTGTCTAAAATTTCATCCGAAACTAGTCAGACGCTAATCAATTCAACTAACAGTCTATGTATAACAAAATGATTTTCAGTTTGCTTCTTGTGAGCTCTGCTGTGACTACACCTTCAAATATACCCGCTGGCCCTCTGCGCAACTGACGGCACTTCTCCTTTGCATTGTGTTGTGCTAGAAAACTAATCTTTGAGTGCACCTGGGTCACTCCATCGTTCCATTTGTCAGGATCCAAGTTGGTGCAGGTGGATTTTCATCCCCAGCGGCCAGCAAGGACGGTCTGTTTTCCCGACCTGCTGTCTCTGCCTCCGGCAGGTCTTAACAAAACAGCACGTGTTCTGCTTACAGAAAAGGTGCCAAAGCGTGTCCTGTTCAAACTCCAGAAGAAGGAAGAGAAAGGCAGGGCAAAGGGTACACTTCTCCTTTCTCCGCGTTCACGGTGCTGTAGCCTTCACCCAGAACACCTGAGCAAGCTGCCTCTTTTCTCTCTGCCCCTTTATGGGCCATAAATAGAAGTGATAAAACATTCACTACTTGCGTTAGATAGCCCCGGTTATCTGTTCCTCTGGAGACTTCTTTCTTTAGAGACAATGACCTTCATAAGTCACACTTTTCTACCAATACTCCCTCCCCTCAGAGTTATAAAATAAAATAGTAATTAACACCCACTCAGCCTGACACCAACTATTTATTTTGTTCTAACTGTGTGGTTTCCATATTATCACTGCCCACCCTGCCGTTAATGGAAATGTTAATAACCAGCGCCAGGTTGTTGTGACAGATGCTTGGGCTCATTATCAGAAATTCTTATTTACCGCTCCATTAAACGACAGAATCACACAAAAAAACAATTCAATCAAAACTAACTGGAGGAATTTTAACAGCCACATTAATAAACCAAAACATAAATAAAGTTAATGTCTTTTGCATGTTTGCCATCGGCAACTCTATTGCAAAATTATTGCTGTACAATTAAAACGTGAAAGGTAAAATCGAAAATTGCCTTTATCCCAGTGAAAATTATTTATGATATTTTTTTTTGTTTCCTTTTCAGTTGTATGTAGTGAACGCATGAGGGGACAATGACCACCAGTAAAATACAGCTTGTTCACAGGGCTGCCCTCATCTGATTGCTGCCCTGTCTCCTGCACTTTGCGGAGGGGCAAAGGGAGCGGCTACGATGGGCTGGCTGCCTCCAGCGCAACGTAGGGCTGGTCTGCCAGGGACCCAAGATCTCAAGACTTTGAGACTTTCACAGTACACATCAGAGTGCGAGGCCAAACTGATCACACCGTACAAACCTGAAAATACATCTCAGAGGTTTGCAGATGATGACATGCTCAGGGAAACAGGAGGAATATGTACAATCACAGAAGAAAATGGATCACTTTAGCAACGTATTTTCTCTCCAGGCAGTGACACTACTGTCTGTCCTGAGCTGACAGCTTCAAAGTGCTCTCAATACCCAGGTCTGAAGCAGTGTCTACAATAGGCTTTTTCTTTAGATCCCATGTGCCAGCCTGCAACAATTGCCACTTCCAAGATGTGACCATTAGACAGGCCGGCGTGTGCAGGCTGCTGCCAGAAAACCACCGCTTTTCCTCAGACCCTTTTGGGAGCACGTCTAAAACACAATGGTTAAAAACTGCCAGCGATCATTCTCCACTGACACTCTCGCTGCTGGAGTTGCACTTTCGCTGGCAGGGTGGTGGAAAATTTGATGGGAGGGAAAAAAAAAACAAAACAAAACCCACGATGTGGAAAAAGACATTTCTCTTCGCTACTCCGGCACCTCGCCGAGATGCAAATTGTTTGGTTTTGTGCCCTGTGAGTCTGTCCCCCTGTTCAACTTTCAAAGGCTGATGTGTCCCTCCTCTTCCAAGCACAGATTTCTTGTTGACAGGAAGGGACAGCAGAAAAGTGCTGCTGACGCTTGATGTGGCTCTGTGCAGACAGCACGTTGCATTAAGGGTGAAATGAAATACTTTAAAAAGAAGGAAATACATCCCTAAAGACTCTACCTGTTTGAAACCCCAAACCATTTACTGAATGTATGGACAGCCTGTGCCAATAAAAGCAAGTGCATTTTAAAGGTGAATTCAAAAGCCTTTTACCTTCTAGGAATGCACTTCAAGATTACCAACCTCTGAATTTTTTCATGGCTGTTGAAATCACGAATACATAAAAAGCAAGGTTAAAGCTGCATACCTCACACTGCTTTAGGTGTTAGTGACATTATCAGCTATAGTGGGAGTGACACAGACCCCCGAGGGTCCAAAACTCAGCTCTTGGCAGGTGAAAAACATTTTGCTTCCCTTGGGAAAAAAAAAAAAGTATGTGCTTGTGAAGTCTAATTCTGTGCACGTATCCTGCCTTGGAATCTCATGCAGATATTTGTAAACATTTCTTTTCTTATCTGATTTCAATTCACCTTGGAGATTGTCTCCTTGAAACTCCCAGCCAAAATGTAAGGAGAAAGGCTGAACAAGTTGTATAGGAATTGGTAAAAAAATAGTAACAGCTATGGACTGGGCTGACGTTGGCAGGATCATGTAAAGGCAACAAATCTATCTGGAAACTCAGTGAGAGTGTTAAAATGAGCCCATGAATAAAGTTACACATCTAAATCCACATTTAAACATATCGCTGCCCTCATTTTCCAGTTGTACTGAGTAGCCGCTGCTCACACTGCAGTCAATATGAGCTTGCAAATGCTTATAACCTTTAAAGAGAAGGTGCTTAAAATCCCCAGTGGCCTGCCCGTGCTGGAGCTCTGTGCATTGCAGGAGGTTCACCTTAGTTTTTCTTGCTGCTCGCTTGGGATATTTGCTCTCTGGGCTGTGTGGCACTGAGAGCTTTTCATCAATATGAAATTCCTATTCCTTTTCTTGGTGGCAGTTGCCACGATGCTCTGCAGCACAGGTAGGCTACAAATCCTTGTGATTCATTGGGTAAACTTAATAACTGTTTTTACGGAGCATTCCTTGCTGCTCTTAACATCCGCTCCAATTTCTGGGTAGCAAAGGATTTCTTCTCTGCTGATTTTCTAATTGTTTCTATAATGCCAGCGTTATGTCAGAAAATTCACAGACAAGCCTGGGACAAGATTCCCCAACACTTGTGCCATTGAAATAAACACAGAGGCAAAAAATGAGGAGAAAAATGCAGTGAAAGAGACAGAAGATTTTCTGTGTATCAGCTTGATCCCACAGTTCCAAACAATCCCAAGCAAATTTCTGCTTTGTAAAGATCTCTGATCCTTTTCTATCTAGCAAGCATTTTCCCCCCAGTTCATCAAAGCATGCTTTTGTGAACATGCCAGCTTTATTCCCTAGTAATCAATATATTTGCATTTCGGTGTTAGCACCTAGAGGCCAGAATCTCATTGCACAATGTGTTGCATAAACACAGAACAAAGAGACAGCTCCAGGCCTAAAAAGCCTCTAATCTGTATGTCTACGTATTATAATGGAGTGGTGGTTGCAGCATGTTCTGACATATCTGCTGTAATCTTATCTACCTAGTGCGTAACAACAAGAGAGGAGACACAGCAATATTCAATGTAGCATGTGCTGACAATTAAAGCTTGCACATACAGCATCTCCAAAGTTTACATACTGGTTCCTGGCACACACAGTCATGGAAAAAAGAGCTGGAAAAGATGTGGAGAAGGCTCAGACAAGCCATCCCACATCACACCACAATCAGCTTGGTTGGTCAGATATTTAGAATCATAGAATGCACTGGGTTGGAAGGGACCTCTAAAGGCCATCTAGTCCAACCCCCCCTACAATAAGCAGGGACATCTCTACCTAGGTCAGGTTGATCAGAGTCCCATCAAGCCTGAACTTGAATGACTCCAGGGATAGGGCCTCCACCACTTCCCTGGGCAACCTGTTCCCATGATGAACCACCCTCATATAAAAGCACTTTTTCCTAACATTTAACCTAAATCTATCCTTTTCTAGCTTAAAACCATTACCCCTTGTCCTGTCACTACAAACCCTTGAGAACAGATCTCCTCCTGCTTTCTTATAGGCCCCTTTCAGATATTGGAAGGTCACAATAAGGTCCCCCCGGAGCCTTCTCTTCTCCAGGCTGAACAGCCCCAACTCTCTCAGCCTGTCTTCATAGGAGAGGTGCTCCAGCCCTCTAATAATTTTTGTGATCTTATCACTAACCTCTTTCTAGATTCCTCTGCCGTCCCCACACAAACTCTGTCAGCATATCCCTATTTGAATAAATCTTAAAATATCAGATTATTATTTTCTAAAAATATCTAGCCTAAACCATCCTTGCCATATTGAAGCTCCATCCCCACAGTGGCATGGAGAACAGATGGTTTCTTCTCCCGTCGCAGCCACTGCCCTCAAGTTATGGTGTAGGTAAGCAACAGTTAAGTGGATTATAAAAGCCAAACACCACAAAACAAACAGAAGGTCACAAGATAAAACAGCAAGACTGATCTGCGGAAAGGGCAAAGCGAAGAGCAAGGGGTTTTCTTGCAGTATCGGCTTCGAGGAGGAACACAAGGATGGTACCTCCCAAGAAAGAACACAAAGGTGGATCTGCAGCTGTTTGCAGTTACTCTTTCCATGAAGGAGAAGCAGAATGAGAGAAAAATATTCAGTGTTTACTGGCCGTTTTATTACAAGGTCTGCGAAAGAGAGGCAGGAGTGGGGAGCGCTTCCCCTGTGCAGCAGAACCTCCGTGCCATCAGGAAGGCTGCGTGAGCGACGCTGATTAGTTCAATAACAATTAGTTAATTGTGCTTTAAAAACAGCTACTGCGAAGCTGCTTTCCGCTGTGACAAAGCAGCACAAGCTATATTTAGAATGTAAAAGATGTTTCCTACCAATTTCTGGCTGTTTTAAGCTAGGCTACGTTTTGTGGTGGAAGTATGTGCTTTTTCCAAGGACTGCACTTGCTGGGATGACTCGGATGTGTTTCGGATGCAACAAGACAGGTAGACCCCCACACAAAGGATGTGGGTCTTAACCCCTCCAAGGCAACTCCATTGGACCCGAGTGCTCCTACCCTCTAATTCAGGCATGACAATTTGGCACCAAAACCAAGTACTCTGCCAATTATTAACTTGGTCAGGCTTGTGTCACCCTGCGACTAGAAATGAGACTTAGGAAAGGATCAATCTTGTTCCCCCCATCTTTGAGAAGCCCAATCTCCTAGTGCATGGGGGAGGAGGTTAAAGCAGTTGGAAAAGCCACAGTTTTGTAGGAAATAACTTTTTCAGAGATGTTGATATACCTGATGTATGTTGATTTTACATGGTTGTGTGGTAAGAAAAACTGGAACACCTCCTAGTGTACAAGAGACCAATGGAAGTCAATACAAGAAGAACTTGAACAACACCTCTCTCATACTCATAAACACTAATGAAGAGGGAGCGCAATCTAATTGATGCAAAAATAGAAAGATAGACAAACCTTAGTGGGCAAGAAGGGGTGGCGAGGAGAAAGAGAGTAGCTGTCAGGAGGGGGACTTTGGGAATCTGGCACACCCACAATTGCTTTACTCTGTGCCATATTATCTAGGCAGGCAAACACTTGCCCCACCCCCTGCATACTACACTTAGTACAGTAGCTCTGTGTTGCCACATCAAATTTTTAAAGGGTATTAAAGTCATTAAAAAGCATAAATAAAAAGCATCTGCAAATGATACCCAAATGTGACATCCCCAGCTTAGCACCAGGAAGCTTCTCAACATTGGCTAGGCACATCTTCAGCATCTGCAGAGATGAGAGGGAGGTGGGGGTGGAGGGAGGGAGAGATAACATTCGCTGCACACATCTGGAAAAACATTGAAATGAAACAAGGACTAGAAATGGAGTATCCTTTCCACGGACCCAGACTCTGGGAGGTTATCTGCCAATGCCATTTTTTTTTGAACTGAGGCGGCAATCATGTTCTGAAGAAACCTCCATGGATATGAATTATTCATGAAGAACCTTCATAAACTGGCAAGTGACTCAAGCAGAAGTAATTCTCATCCCGTCCCTCACCATCTCTTCCAGCAGTGGTGAAAACACTGTTGCCGTGATTACTAATATTTTAATAAGGGGTTCAGATTTCACAATGAACTGTGCGCAATCCTGGATTTTCATGGGACAGACACAATCTAAGTGGCGCGGAAAAAGTTACTGTGATCGCACTGCAATGCCTCCAACCGAGGTGAGTCTCACAGAGTGGTGCTGTGAAACAGAGCCTGCAAACAAAAACTACACACTTTTCTTTTGCTGAAGCCCGCTGTTCTACTTAGCTAACACAAACCTAAAACAGGCTATCACATTGCATACTGAGATTATCCATCAAGGGAGTGAGAACGCCTGGCCCAAAAGTAAAGCACTTACAGAACTGACAGCCTGCCTCTGGAAGGGGCACACAGGTGGTTAAAACAGGAAGGGGGAAAATAGTAAAATGAGCTTTTTCCTCTATTTCTTTTGTGTCAACAAGGATATGATCACACGCAGGCAGGCAGCCCATCAGTCAGTGGAGACGGACGCATGAGCAGGAACAGCAAAGAGCCTGACAAGCATTAGGTATGCGCAAACAAACATACAGGCATAAACCTACAAGCTAAAATCCCCTCTCACTTAGATCAATGCAAATGAGGGGTAGCTCCGCTAAAGCTAGTAGAGCTAACCCAGTGTGAAAGTCGTGTAACTGAGAGCGGTGTCAACTCTGATGAGTGCAGGATTCACCCCCAGGAGATACTGAAGGTTGTTCAAGGGTGCAAGGGATGGTGAAGAACTGCCAAGTGTTTGATAGTCTGGCCTGATCCTCCTCCATGTGCACGGGGAGGAGCAGAAGCAGCAATGGATGGGAAAGCACTGCTCTCAACTCTCTTAAAAAAAGCCTACCCATTAGACAGAGGCAAAATCACCTGCTGTGGAATATTTCCCCAGGCTTTCTGGTTCCCAAGACTCCTTTCTCCTCCATTTATAGTCATGTTCCACTCATTATAATTTGTTAATCCCACCCTCTAATAGCTTAATACCACAAATTCACTGCAGCCGACAAAAGCACCCACTTAATGTTCACCATTAGTAATGGCAGCACCTACTAAAGACTAATAAGCACCGACAACTCCTTATGCTCCACTAAAGTCAAGAGAGTGTATCGAATAATTAGGGTGAATCTCCACTGGGTTTGCCATATACCAAACGTTAAAAGCCGTATCAGAAAAAAGTCAAACCGTGCAGGTGAGATCTGCCACTGCGATAACCTTTCACGGTGGCTTTAAAGCAAGTTCGGGAGCTGACCCCCATGTGGGATTAATTTAGGATTTACAGATTGCAATGGTCAGGGGACCCCAGGGAGCCCATGAAGGACTGTCATCTTGTGCTCCTGGGGAGAGAGAGATTAAATTTACACTTTCTCAACTCCTGAGTGAGAATTTTCTCTTTGTTTATTTTGCAGTCATAGCATCCCTGAGTTCCTCCCTGCGGCCCTATAACCCCATATGATCTCAGTGTCCAGGCTGCTGTGGCCAAAATGTTTTCAAAGTTTGCTAACTCATACTTTCACGAGAAAAAAAATGCAATGTTTTTGTTTTCAATTTACAACAGGCAACCTGAAACGCCTCCAGTTCCATGATTGACGATGGATACAGCAAACAGATGTCAGAAAAGAAAACCAACTGTGTTTCTCTACAGCTGGCTTCACAGCAAAGCCCTACAGAGGAGGCAAAGCCACAGGAGTTGAGACCCATATGAAAATACTTACAATGTTTTGTTCACTTATCCCAGGATGACTGAAAACAAGCAGAGCAGGACTGCACAGTTAGGGGAACTAGAAATTTGGCTACAAACGCAACCCTTTAGTCAAAAATACTCAAACTCCAGCCCGTGTCTGCTTGAATATGAGTTACCAGCCAGGGGCTTCCCCACTTCTTTATCAGTGCAATTTATGGTCCATTTTACTTCACTACTGACTGCTCATGTTTTTGAAAGGAAGGTTAATTCCTTTGCTTTTAATGGAGTAGCTCTGCTGTTAGTTCAGCAAGTCTTTGCATATACCATCAGGATTCTCATCCCTCCGCCCTCTATGCACTGTGCAAGGATGTCCCTGCACTTGGTTCTTCACAGGCCATATAACACTGCAGTAGAACAGCTAGTTTGTCCTACCACTCCCATTGCTGCTTGCACCCACTACGGAACACAGACAAGAGTCCTGATGGTGTATCTGAGTATGGAGACTCTGTCTCGGGCTATAGTCAGCGCTGAAAATCAACATCAAATTGTTGGTTAGTGGGATGGAAGTTCATCATATGAGCAAAGCCTTGCATGGCAATTGCAGCCCAACACCACCCACACCAGCAATAGCAGTGGCAGAGATGACCAAGTGCAGCTGATCAAAAAACGATGATATTTTTGCTTGGAGAGAAACATCTTTTCTACATTGCGACATGATAAAAAGAGGCAATTACACCAGAGCTAAGCAGGAGCTGCCGCACTGTATAAAGCATTGTGCCGTACCAAAGGCTGCTTATGACCAATATTAACAACTTAATGAGCTGTTAATGAGGCGCGCATTCAGCTTTTACTTGCAGCATGAAAACATTGCAAATCATTTTAGGGAGCTTCTGGATTGTCAATGGAGAATTAAAGATGTCAAATAAGCCCATCAAATCTATGTCTCAATCTGGACACTGCTTTCTGGTGCATTCTCTTAAAATTCTTTTTCCTATATGGTAGAATAACTTGCTTTGACAGCAGTACGACTCTCACTTAGACTTGCTTCCTTCTGCCTTGACATTAGATTTCAGTCTCCAGAGAGCTGCAGGGATGTCTTTTTGACATGTTGACATTAAGGACACTTCTTCCACAGACTCATACTGGCACGGTTCCTTTCTGTCTTACCATTATAACGGCAACTACTGAGCTAAGCTACCAAATTGGGAAGTTTAATTATGAAACCTTTGTGCTCATCTGCAAACAGATTAAGAATGTAAAACTACCCTTCAGAAAAAAAAAAAAGCCAGTTTGAATAGGAAAGGGAGCCAAGGTTTTTATAGAAAAGTCATATCCATAATTCCCCAGCACTGCAGCAATACTGGTAACACACAAGGAATGACTAATGCTCTAATGTAGGCACACTTTAGTTTGTTATTTTTTACTATCCTGTCACAGCCCTGCAGGATTAGATAATGCAGCCGAGTGCTATCTACACTGCTATTACCACCAGTGGAGCTGCATTGATGGGAACAACAAATCCAAATTGGACTTGCTGCAGACAAGCCCCAAGTGGAAACCTCATATAGAGTGAGTCTAGAGGAGTTTAAAATCCACCAAGAAATATCGACAGGATGTACCCACTGGCTAATCCTGCTCTCAGAAATGGAACGCTGTTGGGATATGGGTGTAAAGGTTTCAAGTAAGGCAACAGAAACTGAAAAGAGGGTTCTTTCCCAGTCCAGACTGGAAATGTCTCACCACTTTTTTTTTTTCCTCTCCACCTTCCTTGTACCTTCCTCCATGCACCTTTTTTCCTTGGGGTGCATTAAGAAGAGTGTAACCAGCAGGTTGAGGGAGGTTCTCCTCCCTCTCCACTCTGACCTAGTGAGGCCACTTATGGAGTACTTTGTCCAGTTCTCCAGGGCTCCCCAGTTTAAGAGAGACAAGGATCTGCTGGATAGAGTCCAGTGGAGGCCACAAAGATGATGAGGGGACTGGACCATCTCTGTGCTGAGGAAAGGCTGAGAGCCCTGGGGCTGTTGAGCCTGAAGAAGAAAAGGCTGAGAGGGGATCTGATCAATGCTGACCAACAGCTAAAGGGCGGGGGACAAGAGGATGGGGCCAGGCTCTTGTCAGTGGTGCCCAGTGACTGGACAAGGCGCAACGGGCACAAACTGGAACCCAGGAGGTTCCATCTGAACATGAGGAAAAACTTCTTTGCTGTCAGGGTGATGGAGCCCTGGCCCAGGCTGCCCAGAGAGGTTGTGGAGTCTCCTTCTCTAGAGATTTTCAAAATTCACCTGGACACGATCCTGGGCACCCTGCTCTAGATGAACCTGCTTTATCAGGGAGGCTGGACGAGATGATCTTCAGAGGACCCTTCTAACTCCTACCTTGCTGTGATTCTGTGATTCCTATAGCTTCCCTTTCTTGCTCTGACTTTACTCTCTTCCAGCACGCTGTTGGAGAATACGGCTCAGATGTTTAACTCCGAGCTCAGAGAAGAAATTCTCCTTCCTTAGGGAGAAAGACACTGGGGACAGGATGAAAACCCTGTGTCACATCACTCTGAAGCAGGGCAGGATGTTGGAACAGCTCTGCAGACTCTTTAAATGTAAAAGGAAGGGGAAAGCGAAAATCAGAGTTTCAAACATCCTGCCCTCCCCCAAAAGTAGTCCTTTGCCGATGTTCAGACGTGTCAACAATGAAAAGGCAAATACGTTCACATTTCAAAGGCTTGGTGCTTTGAAAGTGCAAAGAAAGGTCAACCCCTTTGTTTAAAGTTTGAGTAAGTGAAACCAATAATTTATTTATTATACCACTTTCCAGTAGCTTCCCTCCATCCCCTTCTGTTTATCAAAGGAAGACACTGTCCTGAGGCTGACAGGTTTTAGACTACTGCAATGTGAAATGGCCATGATAATCCTTCTCTTCCCTCCTCCAGTGGTGTCTGGGATGGAAATGCCCACCCAGTTCTTCTAGCTGTGCCAGCAGCAACGCGCTCCCTCTATCTGCATACGCACAGTCAGTCACCGAGAGACACAGCCCACGTGTCCCAACCAGATAGGAGAAAACAGCCAAGGGGCCACAGCAGACTGATTGAAGCTGCCAGCTCTAACGCGCTGAAATGTTGTCATTCCTCATGTAGGCTGTTAACAAGGAGGCACAGGGGACTTCTCTGCACACCATCTTCTCAGCTACATTCGGGACAGGGAAGGAGATAAAGCGTCTGTGCTACAAGAGAAAGGGGGGCCCAAGGTAGGGCTGAGGGCCTCCCTTCAGAAAGCGACCTAAAATGGGGAGGTGACACCACATAGGGTATTTTGCACGAACTCCTGGAAAGAAGGAGGTCTGCAGAAAGAGATGAAAACACTCAAGGACAAAGCAGCCTTGACCTGACAACCTTCTCTGGCATTAGCGTGAGGGACAAAGGGACGTGGCATGAGCATAGGTAACCAGGTAAGAAGAGACAAGAGCTCTTTGCTAGAAGCAGTTTATAAAGGTGAGCCAGGTGCCTGGAGTCAAGTCGCTGCTTCCTCATGAAGTTTCTTTCTCCTTAGCATGGCTGCTTCTCTCTATTTTGTCTTTTCCTTCCCAAACCTAAATCACTATTTGCGGTCTTGCAGCTTTCCAGATGGTTTCTATTTCTCACCTGTAAAATGCTGGAGATGGCCAGGCAGCTCTGAGCGCTTCCCCTGACATTACCGGCAGGGCAGAGCAGAGCTTCCCTCCATGTATCAGCTACGGGTGGACAAAATGAAGTCTGTAAACTCCAGGAATACCTGCGGAGCCACAGGTAGGAGGGCAGATGAAAATAATTGCAGATAACAGTGGGAAAGTGGCTTTGGTGTCTGCTAGCTTTGAACCAAGAGGTATATTCAGGTTTTTGAAGGTGGTAAGAAAAAAGAAGTAAGAGCAGTCATCTCTGTCCCACTCCTGCTCTTTTCCAGGCTACAGTTTCACTTGGAAGAAAGTGAGATGGCCAGGAAACATTTTCTGAAAGATGATGGCACAACCAAGGTGGCATTTCAATGGGGGACTTCTAAGAAGGGGATCTGTCTCCCAGCTCTTTTTACTCCTTGCCTTTCCCCATTGCAGAACCAGCTCTCAGAGATCATTATTAAAAAGAACAACAACAAACCAGCCTCATCAGTTCTTGTGAATTCTGAAGGTCACCAATGTCACCATCAGTTATAATGACACACATCACTCCCTTCTTTGCACAAATGGATTTACAACCTGTTTAAAGGCTAGTGTCTCTCGGTGCACTTCACCCCTTCTGCTACCTCCTCTCCACACACGCGTGCTCTCCTCCAGCAGCAGCTGCTGGAAGAAATTATGAATTCCATTATTTTTCATCCAGAACAGCTTTACAGTATATGGGAGAAGCACTGGAGGCTGCAGGCTCATTAGCACAGGATTTGTATTGCCGCCTTCCATTTTATTCACCTTCCCAAATTAGGTGAAGCATGCCTGCCCCAAACCTGTGATTTCTGTTTAATTAAAATGCAGGTTGTGGAGTCTCCTTAACTCCAGAGCCCACCACACAATCAGATAGTGACAGCGACCTGGTAAAATAATGGTCTTGATATAGTGGCTGCTCTAACAGAGTCTCAATTTCAGTTGAGCAGAACAGCACCTCTGGTAGCAGCTGCATTTAGGGTGGGATGAATATCAGTACCCAAGCTCTCACTGAACACTCGCTGCCTTCCCAATCAAAGCCGGCATCCCTGACAGCTGAACTGTTAAATGAATTAACAAGGCGAGAAGGGGGCTTGCCAATGGGGCTGTGACTCCCTTCCTAATTCCTGCAAGTGGTGGCTTTCAATTTTTCTGTCATTTGTCAGGAGATGCACATGGTTCTCTAATGAGCAGGGCAGAGCCACAGCCAGCTCTTAAAAGGCAGTGTTAGGAGGATCTTCTGGTCGATGGAGGAGAGGGATCCAAACGCTTGAGGCAGGTGGGGGAAGGACAGCGGCTCTGCTCACACTGCACAGGCAGCGCGTCCTTCCCGGCTGAACCGAGCGCAAGGACTCCCAGCCCGCTCTCCTGACATGAGGAAGAATTGCTCTCCACACCAGGGAGTTTTGCAAACATCCACACAGAACGCAAAATGGAGCCTTTGCCAGGGCTTTGATATTACAGGCTGCTGGAACAAGAAGAAGGTTTTGCTCCACCTGTAGCAAAAAAACCCCCAAAACTCAAAAAAATCCAAACCACTCGCAGCCAGCTCCCTTATTCACCAGACAAGTCAGGATACAGACGTCTGTTACTCTGAGGTCTGGGCTAGTGAGGCTGTCAGCTGGGGTCCAGCTCAATAGCACTTCAGGGCTTGAGAGAAACTCCCCATTTGGGTGCTTTTTACTCGTTTGATTGGCAAAACTGCCAGAAGGTCGTTTTAATGTTGGGTTTTTTGGGTTTGTTTTTTTTTTTTTTCCAACTTCATCAGGGGGCTCCATTGCTTATTGGAGCTTTTACTGTAAAAAAACAGAAATGATGATAGGAAAATCTTTAAATATAACAAAGGAGAGTGCAAGAAGGAAGGAAAAAAGGAATTACAGGCACTCTGACTTCTGCATCACTCATCTGGCTGCACCAGACATAGAAGCTAAACACAACCGTCAGTATTACTTCCAGGTGCCCAACGTTGTATGAAACACCCACCAGAACTGCACAGAACTAGGTATTTTGGCCAAGCTGGCCTAAACCCAGCACCTTTCCTCATGTGCTGTATATTCCTTTTTATAGCAGAGAGAGGAATATTCTCGCACCTACCAGAATCACTTGCAACCCTTACAGTAGAAAGAAGCACCGTTTAACAGTATCGAGACAGGAGTTATCTGGGGCCTTCAGACCAGAGACTGGTCCCCTTCAGTCATTTTGTGTTCAGGGCTATGCCTGGGTTGTCAGCGGGTGTTGTTTATTGGGAAGGTTTTCTCTATTTTTAACATGGATGCCCCATTACTGAAGCTAAGCAGACCTATTTTTTCCAGCTTGCTCCTTAACTGCCTTTACCATGGGTAAGAACATCAAGCAAACAATAACAACAAAAAACTTGTATGTCCACAGCACACTAACTCAAAGGTGTCACAAATCAATTTAAAACTTAAATTGCAATACCAGCTCCAATCACTTTGCTCACAGTATAAATCACAGCCAGTTCTGGAGGTGGAAGAAGCAGTTATATAACAAAGCGTAATATCTTCACACAACAAGAGTGAAAATCGGCAGGAAGATCCTACATTCATCATTTCTACCGCATGAACCTGGATTGTCCCTAACCAGAGGTAAACCCAGTATCTCTGAAAAACCACAACTTCAGAGATACCAGCCCCTGCCCATGCAAGGACATCTCCTGGATATCTCCGTTTCCTCCCAAGTTTGGCTCCTTCCACTGCGCTGTGTTCCCAGTCTGAGTTACGCTAACGAAGACCTGGACTTGGGGATTAAAAGACACCATTATTAACAGCACTGCCTTGTTTTCCCCAGCTGGTTTTCTGTGCTGTGTACATACGCATGTGCTGGCTCCATTTGCAGCAGTGAGATATTTAGCTCTGAAACAAAAATGTACTTTGAAGCCAGATATAGTTGGCTCCACTTGGGGCTTTCTTTGCTGCAGTTGCAGAAGAAAGTTGGAGCAGCAGCAAACTAGAAAAGAACATGTAAATATTGCCAGCTGTCTCTCCAGAACCATGCTGCTCTGATTAATTTATGATGTTTTCAGAGAAAGATAGTGAAATGAAAAGGTTAAGTAGAGTTTAAAAAAAAAAATCTGCTTTGCTTAGTTTTGGGCAACAGAATATTTAATAAATAATAATAATAAAATGAATTACTGCTGGGTTTGATAGTTTCTACATCCTAGCCTTGAGACAGAAGAACAAAAGTGTAATCAGATTTGTTCATGGCAGCAGACTGCACAACAGGAGGGTGCGTGTTGCCTATTCTTGTTCTAAGCTTCAAAAGATGCTGCTGCAGAAATGGATACCATAACTAACAAGTATTTGGGCGCCAGGCTCTCCCCAGCTGGGGTCCCCATAAATACAGCCCTGCCACTGTGGCTGTGAGGAAGCCATCAGCTATTCCAGCCCTGCGCTGCTCAGCTCCAGTTACTGAGAAGAACAGGCTCGGCTGCAGGTTATCTGGGCTTTGCAAAATCACCTGTTTTCACAAAGCATTCAAAGAAGTGTCTCGTTAACTGTCTCGTCCTGATTTCTGCCTCTGGCCTTCAAATGGAGAGATTTAAAAATGATCAGCAAGTTACATTTCATAAATACAGGCTGGATTAATGCACTTGGTCCACAATAACTAAAGGCATGAGTAGTGCCACTGACCCTCAGCTTCTGTAGAGGCTGGACGCAGCTACAGAGTCTGCATGCTCCTCAGAGTAATCATCAGCTGTGCCTCCAAAGCTAGCATTAAACTAGACACAGTGTCTTCTTGACTTCAAGAGCATAAAAATACAGCGAGGTGTGGTGCACAGGCAGTGTCTCTACGCAGAGAGCTATAAAATAAAAACCAGCTTTCCAAGTCTCCCTTGTTTTGTAGTTTTGTTTCTTTTCCCTTGTGGCTTTCCTCTGCTCCACTTTTCAATTCTTTAACTTGAGTCAATTTTTCCCTCAAGCTAATTTGGTATGAACAGTCACCCTCCTGCAACTCCAAAAATATTTTCTCTTCTTTCTTTCAAATGCCCTTTTCTCCCCTTGTTCATGTAGACCAACGGGCTTTCAAATGGCAAGAAACTGTCAGTGCCAACCTGCTCCAGGAGAGGTTGCTACAAAAAAACGTTAGTGATCATGACCAGGGAATTTTTCGAATCATCCCTTTCCTGGACAAATATTAAATATTATCTGGAGAGTACTAACACATGCTGATACATTAAAAAAAAAAAAGACAACAAAATAACAATCATTTTCCTTTTACCTACCTGCTTCGCCCACAAACACTTCCACCGGTGTGCTGGTAGGGCTCTCACCAATTACGTTATATGCTGTCATAAGGATTTCATATCTCTTGTATTTCTTCAACTCTGAAAAAGTAAAATATTATATATTGCTATTTACACTGTATTACAGTATTTTTTAGACTCCATCACCTCTTCATCACCAGACCCCTCTTGCGAAACATAGCATTAGAACAGTACAATAGGGCAATGTCTAGTTCCATTCTTCCTTAGTTCCTACATCACAGAAGGATCTGCATAATTATTAAAGATTCTTGTGCTGAAATGGCAGGATTTCCCAGTGTTACCTCATCGTGTTGCCCCAGTAAGAGGACTTATTCCTTGTGGGTAACCACCTAGAGGAACATCTGCAGGTCATTCTTAATGACGGAAAAATGCAGGACTTTGCTTTGAATGTTCAACAGACGGGCTCCTTTTGATCTCTACTGGTAGGAAAGGACATGGCTTCAAGCCTTTGCCTACACCCAGGGGCTTTCATCTAGGGAGTCATTTAGCAGCTGCACTGTTCTGGAATGCCATGGCTGAAGCGGGGTGCAGAAGAAGATCTGCAGTGGGGAATCTGAAGTCTCATTTGGAGTACCGTACGGGTATCTTTCTCCTTCAAAGTGACCACAACCCAAACATCAATCACAAAGAGAGAAGAGAATTTCAAGTCTGGACTCCATTGGCCACTGGGCAATCAATTTCTTTGTTGACATATAGAAACCAATTTCTTTGCTGACATATAGAAACTGCTTTGGCAGATGAGGTACGTGAGCGAGAGCAATGTTAAAGCAAAATCTAGAAAACCCAATTGTATGAGGGTAATTAACAGATGTGAACAAGGGTGGAGTAGAATCACGTCCATGTCATTAGGGGAGGCAGCGCCTGAGCAGTTTCATTTCATATTTTGCATTTTCAGGATGAAAGAATCCATCCAAACAGAAATATTTATCATCTAAAATATTCAAAAGTGAATTCAGAGTAAGAGAGCAATCAATAATATAAATTGCTGTATTTAAATGAGCATTGAATTGATTAAGACACGTATGACCACGGGTCCAAATTTCTCCCTTTGCCAGTAATTTTCTCGGCTATCTATGAATCAGATGGTACCCTTAACTCAGTGGCTGACAATATGCCATGGCTTTGGTAAGGTTCAATAAGCTCAGTTGTACAGGTTTTTCTAATTCCAGTTTCATGGAAGTGTTTCCAAGAGCTGTGCTCCTGTATCTGGCTCGCAGTCCACCATCATTCCCCGGTCTCTGTCAACCACTAATTTTTTGATGTGATATCACTAAGCTCAGGTGGACTTCAAAACATGTAGCAAGCAAATCAGCAATAATGATGCTACGTTTGAAAACAAACAAAAAATAGTAAGATATATAGTATATAGCACTGGACAGCTTGTAAAGGGAAACTTTAATTGCTGCCATGAAAAGGCACAAGGGAGATTTTAGTGTTAACTGGATGTGGAAGAAAATGGAACACATGAGAGTTCATGCATGCAAGTTTCAGTGGGGATAGGGCTTCATATTTTTTTTTTTAGCCCATCACAATCTGTGACTCAAAAGCCTTGGGCAAAACCTATCTAGTGAACCATCACCACCACAAAGCAACTTGCCTTTTAACTCTGTCGAATGCTATTTTATTCATTTCCGATTGAAAACACCTCTGGAGATGCACATAAACTCACTGGGCCCTCTCTAAACTGGCCTCCCACTCCACGGAATGCCTGAGCATCGCAATGCTCGAATCACAGGGCTAATGATGTGATACAGCTAAACTCAGACGGACTGCAAAATATGTAGCAAGTGAATCAAAATTCATTTAGCGTCAGCAATATTGGGTTGTTACAGTCAATGATGTTTTACCTTCCCAGCAGCCAGAATTTTACAACAGCTACCTACTTGCATCATCAATGTCTCTTTATGTAGGAAGAGCAAAGGCTTAAAGAAAAAAAAAACCAAAAACCTCAAGAAAGCAGAATCATTAATCTGTGTTGATTTCTGCTAGATCCACTGAGGAGAACCATAGGAGTTTGCCTATAGTGTATTTTGAACTATTACAAAGAGTCTCATCTAAAGGCAATGTGCACTTACGTGTTAATTCATACGTCGTTAATGCAGAGCTGCTGTTCACTGTCTTGAAGCTGCTTTGGGCTATTCAGGGTAAGCAAAGCAGAAAGCTTGTTACAGTGCAAGGAAATAGTTATTGCCAATGATGTACAGCAGAGACAGAGGCAAATGATGCAGCGCACACATACACAGTTTGAGCTTTAGGACTATACCTTGAAGGGCATTAAAATCACATCACTCTCTTGTAACACATCAAAAGCATCTCACTCGCACGAGGCTGTTTCATTTCCTCCTCAAACAGAGAGTCTCACAAATATACAACACAGAAACGGTCTGACTCTTAGATTAAATAGAATAAATGAGTAAAACAAACAATTTCTTGGGGGGAAACGCTCAACACTGTGTTACATCCTTATCTCTCAACATGCAATATTCAAAACCTTAAGAGCTGCAGGGTAAAGACCTGCAACACGGGCCACAAAGAGCGAACACTTACAAGAGTACAGGACCCATTTTTTTAGGTGTGTTAGATCTCCCACAGCTTCACTTATAGAATTCAATATTCCTGCTGTGAGTGAATTGTAATAATAAGCTAAGCTGTGCAAAACCGCAGGCCAGTGAGGAACAGAGGTGTTCTAAGGTGAGAATTGTCACATTATGAGGAGAAAAAGGGAAATTTCTCCTAAAATACGCTTGTCTCCACCCCTTTCTCTCTCTCTTGGCTTCCTGGAGAGGTACAACATGGTTTTTTGTACTCTACAGCTATAAGGAACATAGCTGCAGGGCCAGCCAAGAAGAGGGAAGAGAGGAAATCAGTAGGTTTCACAGGCTCCCTGGCTCGCGAGACTAGACAGCATACAAAGTCATTATTTCATAATAATATGCATAGCTAGTCATTCAGCTTTTTTTCTGAAAAAAACCCTTATGCATACCTACAACTATAGTAGCTTTATATCTCTACTCTGTCCTGGTTAAAACTGTACAGTCTGAGAAGTCTCATTCAGCACTGACCATATAAGTGAGGTCAGAGTTAGGTTCTTACACTATATTTAAAGCATCCACTTTTTGCATACCCCCACAAAAATCACTCATGCTTTTGTAGCAACCACTTTTACGAGTCCAGGGAAACACGGAAGATAATGCCAAGGCATTAAAATAGTCTCACTCAACCCTATTCTGCTGCTCGTAGAGCATTATCTTATTCTGAATATTCCACTGGCATCAAATAGGACAAAAGGTGGTCCCTCCATGAGCACATCTCATTCCTGGACCGTATCTGTCAGGCTACTGAGTGCTCACATCTTTGCTTCCCATCTTCTTATTCTGCCTGTTCTTTCCTCTGATTTCCTTTCTAGCCTTTGTCTAAAAATCCTTTTCATTTTTCTATTATTCCTCTTTCTCTCCAGCTTCTTTCCACATGAGCCAAAACCCCCAGTGACTAACATGGCAAGCGTGCACCTTAAAATTCTTGGTCATTTTTGCTATTTTCTTCCAAAATAGGGACAAGTGCTTTGAAATTGTAAAAACTCTATTTAAAATTTCTCCTCAGCTGTTTTCTTATAATGCAAAAACAAAATGTCAATTATAAAAACTATTACAAAATAAACAAGAAAGGAAAAGGTTCCCAGCTGAGGAAATTGAAGTCTCTCTCTGTTTTTGTCTGATGGTAGAACAAAGTATACCAGGTTAATAACGAAATTAAGGTAGTAAAAAGCAGGAAATGAGAGGATACTTGGGGGACAGAACACCAACTCAAGCGTGTTGGCATAGATTAGCATGTACCTTTACAAGTGATGCTGATCAGGCAGAAGTTATTAGCATTTTTCAGCATCTTCACCCTGACTGTGCAAAAACTAAACCATCCCCAGGGCTCTTAGACACAATTGTGGGCTATTTCCATGGGGCACGAGGGCATATAGTGTCTGGTTTACTGACGGATTACCACTCTGGGATATTACAGGATCCAAACCACAGGCTTACGTGTGAGCTCTGCTCGTAAAGCTGAAGGATTCTGGATAGTTTTTGATTCTGTTCCAGGTCCGGTGTCATAATCCAGCTCCCGATAGTAGATCCGGTAGCCCAACAGCAAGCCGTTTAGACTCTCAGCTTTGGGTGGCTGAAAAACATTCACGTGAAGAATGGGCTTGTTAAAATTTGCACTGCAACAGATGTCCGTCACCATGGGCAGTAGCTGACACCAGTCCTGGGCGAAGGGACGCTTCTCTCTGGTGCAAATAGCCATTAATAACACCCAGGGCAAAGGTTGTGTAATATGAAAAACACAAGTTAAAGGCAAATGTGATTATTTCACTCAGCTGTAGCAATTACAAAAGGCTCTTTACTTAAAAATTGACACCCTGATGCACTACACTAAAAGCTAAGCTCTTTCCTTCCAAGTCCACAGAAACTTTGTGCAAGACAGAGAATATAAATAAGCATCTTCCTGAAAATGCATGTGCTGGCCAACAACAGTGGAACAGCAAAACAGCATCTCATTTCTTTCGAGATGAAAAGAAAGAAAGACAGATTTTCTTTAGTGGCTATTTTCCTTGGAGACTCTTCATACAACATTCTTCATTTGGCATCATTTTATTGATGAGAAAATAACACAGAATTGGTGTGTTTTGGCCTTAATTAGGAAGATGAAAATAAGTCTAATAGCCTCAGAGAGGCATTTAGAGAGGAGTCACATTATGATGGACTCTGTTGTCTTGCACAGATCCAGTCCCACAGAACAGCTCACAGACATAATGGTCTCCTCCAGAACAGCGTGCAGCAGTAAGGTACATATGGCCGTTGGGCTGGCTCAGATAGGAGGTTTTTTTACTTCTGCAACATGCTGGAAGGTGCTTAAAAATATAGTACCTCAGAAAGGATTCTTCCCCAGCCCCTCACATCTTCCTTCAGATACAGATATACAGCCAGTGAACTGAAAAGGAGACTTTTGTCTGAATGGCATGCTTAAATAGACACAAGCAAAAAAATTCTTCATGTTTGGGGAATAAAAACAACGTTCATGAGCCTAATACGGGCTAAGAACTGCAGAGAAGAAAAGATGCCCTAAGCCATTTATCTTCTAAAGATTCTCATACTGAAATTTAAGGGGCTGAAAGTATAAACGAAAAGGATTTTAATGATGATCTCGCCTTTAATCCAGAAAGATCCCCAGCAGTAGAACTTTGCTAAGGAAAACCTTCTGTCCATTGCACAAAAATTAACTGCTGGTGTGAAACATTGTCACAACAGAATGTAATACCACATGTAATTTTAATGAAGAAAGTAAGAGTATTTTTACAGGAAAGGAGGAAGATATTTGTTAATAACCCAGCATTCTGCTTCCAGAAATGACAAGAATTTTCCATTACTTCATTATGATGCCCAGAGAAAGAGAGAGGGCCGTCCTGTCTCCATGCAAAGGACTTTGCTTTGGGTGAGGGCTGAAGGAATTAAGTAGAAAGAATGTAGTTCGTGGAAACCAAAAAAAGAAAAATATGTGAACCAGAGTATAAGAAAGCTACCCAGCTACCAGGAAAAGGAGCAGAAACTGCTCCGGCAAGAAGCCACAATCTTTTCCTGAAAGCAATCCAGACAGTCTCAAGATCTTGCTGTACTTGCTCCGCATGGCTGGAGAACCTCATTCATCACTATTTCATGCTCACTACTGTGCTCCATCCTTTGGAGAAGCTCTGACCACATCTCACTACTATTTAGCATCTGCATTACAGAAAGATCTAGGAATACAGGATTGGGAGGGACCTCAAGAATCATCAAGACTAGACCCTCAAGACTGCAGAAGGTCAGCTGCTTAAAGTCCTTTCCACAAACAGAGCAAACTCCACCAGAAAACAAGCTGATATTTCTGCTTCCCAGTATTCCTTTTGGAAAGCTGTTCCGAATCTCACTATCTGGGCGGTTAGAAACCTTCATTTAATTTCTAATCTAAATAATTCATAGCTAGTTTATAACCGTTTGCTCCTGTGCTAACATTGCCTTTTGGCTTAAATTGTTCTTCTCCCCACGGGGTGTTTACTCCTGCGATGTATTTTGAAAAGGGCAATCATATTCCCTCTCAGACTCCATTCTGCAAGGCAAATAAATCAACCTGTTGTGCAACAGCCTTTCCTAGTCACAGACTGAGCCCCTTGTTCAAGGGACTAAGCAAATAGACAAAACAAAGCAACAGCCTTCTCCAGGGCTGCCTGATGGAGTGATAGTTTATGGACTAGCTGGAATGTTCTCCTCCACAAGGAGGCGAAGATGAGATATGGTTTACTGGCAATTACTAGTATATCTACTATGATCTCTTTTTTTATCTTCTCTTTGGCAAAGAAGGGCTCCACATCATTTCGGTGTCCTTGCCTCCTCCTGTCCTGGCAGGGAGGAGTAACAGCACAAAGGATTGCCAGGGTAAAGGGAGGCACTGTCCCACCAAGATGCCTCTTGAGTGCATCACCACAAAGGAGGAGCCAGGCTGCAAAAAACCAAAGCCTGTTTTCATTCACACAATGAAAATAACACCGTGAACATCACATGGATTTGCATTTCAGTTAATTATTATCTAGAAGGAAGGTGCTCTTGGAAAGATTCAATGTTTTCCTATTTTAACCATTAGGTTTTTTTTTTTAATGAAAAAAAAAAGGTTGGGGTGGAATATCCTACTGAAACCACTACTGAAGCAGAGGAAGACACTTTTACTCCCTACTCTGCCATATAGCTCTGTAACAGATAAAGCTTCATTCCTCATTGTGGTACAACACTAGTTTGTTGATAACAAGCATTGTTTTCTTATGCTTTCACGTGATTCTCCATTTTTTTCCTTCCTCAAATTTAAGACAGGAAAGCTCAGAAAATAAATGGCTCAAAAACTGTTCTCCTTGCCATGGAAATGATGATTCTTTCCTGAAAAGGGTACTCTGCTAAAAGGTCAGGTCTTCCCCTTCCTATCTGTCTTTCATGGACAAAACTCTGCTTTTGATGTAATGGATTATTTAGGATTTTGCAGGAAGGCCTGAGGGATCTGCTGAAATAGGTAAAATGATTATGAGTGGCAGCCCGTAATGTTGCACAGAAGTAAGATAAACCTTTTTGCGTTGTTTAAAAATAATATTAAAAAAGACTAAAATGAAAGTTTGAATAATTGTTATCTCTAAGGTAGAAGCAGAACAGTACATGATCCTGATGTTAACCGTAACATCCCCCAGAACATTTGAAATAACCTTGCATTATTGATACAACAGACCTCAATGGAAATTACTTATTTTCTTCCTACTTTAAATTTAAAAATAATGGACTGATTGGACCAAGCAGCTGAAAGCACAGATAGTGCATCTAGAGTTTGTTTTGTGAATTATTAACACAGCTCAAAGTTAAAAATTTAGCTTTGCTTGGAAATCTACTCCCCCATTTAGCTTGACTGCTGTTTTCAGTTTACATTATTTCTTAGACACTGCTGTGAAACCTCCTCTTAATTGGAGGCTATTGTGGGACTTGAAGATTTTTGTTTATTTGAAGAATATAGTACGGCTGAATTACCAAGACCTATTAATATACATGTAGTAATGACATATAATCGCCCACAACTCCCTTGAGATGGCTCTGGCACAACCACCCCATTTCATTTTCATGAAATAAAAAGCATCTAATTACCTAAACAACCACCTATTTCACATTAACTACACACCAATAATCAGTCAATTGGGGGAATGTTTATTTCTGTGGTATATCATGCCTTGTATCCTCTTTGTCCTCTCTTTGTATACCTTCTTTTCTTCACTGTGGGCTTTATTTGTAGGTGGGGTGGTAGATTTACATCTCTCTATAATTCCTTTGCTAAAACTGCTCAACATGCTTTCTGTTTGTCCAACATGCAGTAAGTAATGTTGTTGCTTATGCGTGAACTTGGGCCAGCAACCCAGCAGTACAGCCAGGCATATTTTTGAAGTGCTGCTGCATAGCAATAAACAGACCCTCATACACATATTTTTTTCTCAAAAATGCAAGAATCCCCATCTGTACTGTAAATGCGTATGTCCATTTTTCACTATAATGCAGTCTGTCCAAAGTTATCCTTATTATGTGTGTGGGACATTGTCTGGGGAGCAGGGTGGGCAGAGCGTTTCCAGGATAGGTTACAGATAACATGTAGTACCCAACTGGGTTCTCCCTATTAACGCTCACTCTGCAAAAAGAAGCCTCAGGCACCGGGTCACAAAATGTTCCAGCATCTCCCAGGAGGCCTGTATTGAAAGATAAAGGAAGGCAGAGGAAATGCCTATAAAAAACACAGGCTTGGCATGAATACTTTCACATCCAACTCAGAGATATTATGGAGAGCTCAAACTTCCTCTCTTTTCTCTGAAAAAACCTCAGTTTTTAGCTCTCAAAGAGCCAAAAGGGCATGTGGAGTTCCTCAAAGGTACGAGCAGGATCTCAGGCACAGCATGTGCTTCTGAATTTCAGCTGTGTGCGATGCGAACCAAAGTGAGCTTTTGATTACCTGATCTTTACCAATGCCACGCTCTGTTGAATGCTTTCCATGTGAAGATGCACCATGTGAAGATGCACTACTGATGTCAATGAAAGGACGGGAGAATCTGTACAAGTAAGGATCTTGGGCATCGCTACAGAAATTCCTTTACCTCCCAAGCTCTCCCTCATGGGGCGCAAAGTAAAAGCAACTGCCAGAAATTTCCATCCACCACTAAAATATATGCCTAGGACAGGAAGACAAGGAAGTTGCTGCAGTCCTTCAACTTTACTACAATACTTCCAGCTCAGGAAAACATCCCTTGCAATGTACTATTAAGGCCAATAAGTAAAGCAATAAAAAAATTGTTCCAGAAACATCAGAATTTTTCCTTTTACTTACCTGCCACTGCACAAGGACGGAGGAAGTTGTGTGGGGAGTTACTAACACAGAACTGGGTGGTTCATCTGGAACTAAACAAGAAAAAAATGGTAATTAGAAGCAGTTAGAGCAACAGGGTGGAAAACAAGCAGCTTTTATTCATCAGGTTCTCTTTCCTCACTGTCGAAGAAAATCTTCTATCCCAACTGCTATGTGGTGGGTCTCAAAATCAATGTGGTGGATAGGAATATTGCAATGCAGCCACGTCTCATATATCCCTTGCTCTAGCTGTGGCCTTGGCAACTTGAGCAGGAATAAGAGAAAAGCTGAGGGCATAAATCTGGAGGAAGCTGCACATGCCAGCCTCTCACAAACAGCTGGATATACATTTCAGAGAAAGTTAAGCCAGATACATGCATGCTTGAAAGTGTGAGCAAACCACTCCTAAATTTCCCATGATATTTTTGCCACAGTTGGGACAAGCCCACCTTGGTTTTAGGAGTCTGTGTCACATAGACACAGATTATTTCAGTTTGGACAGCTTGATTTAGCATGGGTTAACCCATGCCTGTGCCCATGGCCTATAGCACATACACACACACACGCTATAGCAGCTCAAATATGACGAGGAGAAGGCTTATCAGGAGCTGACAGCCCTCCACAGTGCAATGCTCTAGTGGCAGCACCAGGTTTGCTCAGCGGAATAAACGTTCAGTTTGTTAAGGAAGTGAGAAGCTTTCACAGTGTTTCCCTGTTGTATTGCGAGGAGGCCAAGCACAACTCCAGATTCACTGTAGCTAAATTCAAAGAGAATTGAAAATAAAAGTTTAAATTCTGAAATGGTGAGTCAGTACTGCCTCATTAGTACTGGTTACAGGCTGCATTAATACAGCAGCCGTTGTTCCAGAAGGTGGAGAGTTAGGAAAGGCTGCTAGGAATATTATTCAAGTGTTACACGGGTTCTTGCTTAACTTAGGACACTCCTGAGCTCTGTCCTTTCTTTTGTTGATTTCAAGATCACATTCTTCAAACACTCCTTTTCAAAACTGTTTCTTATTTTTGTATCTCAAGGTCATATTTAACTAGTCATTCCTTGAGCTGTATGAAATATTGGCTAATTCCTAGCACCATATATATATATATGTATCCCAGTATTACCCCATTTCCCAGGCTAAGGGTAAAAACTGATGCTTTTTCACACTTAGCAGAGTTCCCTCCTCCATTCAAGACATCAGAGCTACTTCTGCATTCAGGCACTGACTCTGTACAATCAAGGAATTAGAAGCTGATCTCTAAGGCTAAAAATAAAAGCCTTGTCAATGTCATTCCCAGTTTATTAGCCCTGATCTGCAGGATTAAATGCTCATGTTTCCAGGAGCTTCAGACTCTTTTCTTACTTATACCTCAGCAATTTTGCATATTGCAGACTGATGTGGATTGTGAGTGAAAACAATTGAAGAAACTTCTTCAAATGTATGCGTGGTGCTACATTTATTTTTAATGATCTCTTTAAATTATTCAATTTCTGCAAAGATAATGGTTAGTGCAGAGTTTGGAAGCCAATCAAACGGAGTTTAATTCCATTTTGAGACTCCTGAAAGTATGATTCATTAGCAGAGGGCACAGCAGGACACTTAAGGCTGCTTGTTTTAATGCAGCCACATCTCATTACTACCTGTATCAATCTCCTATGAACAAAACTGCATTGGCTGTTGACTTTTCACTCCACAGTCCCAGCAGAGAACACACTGCAGTGGGTCCAGCAAACCCAGGAGCACCGGGGAGCATTCATCCCACTGTGATGTCCCCAGCCTCTCCTTCTCACTTACCATCCTGCAGAGTTGTGACTGCCTCAGTCTCCACACTGAAGTCACTGTCTCCGATGTCGTTGGTCGCTTTCACTCGCAGTTTGTAAGAGGTGAATGGGTTCAGGCTGTGGAGTGTAAAAAATAAGGCTGAGGGATGAAATCTGCCTGCATCGTCACAACTTGCCTCAGAAGAAGCCTCTACAGGGAGCCTGCCCATTGGCAGCTAAAGTCATTGAGCCGTTCGTCTCTTCTTCTCCCCATCACCTTTCCTGTGCAGCCTCCCCCAGCTTCCTCATGACGTGCAGGTGGTCGCACCCTTGCTACCATCAGCATCTTCTCAGATTTCCATTGGCTCAAGATCCGGAAAACAAGCATGGATTCACAGCTGAACCAGGCTGCAGAAAACAGCCACGAAGTTGCAGCTCATGGAGCAGCCTACGACTGGGCCTTGTTGGAAAGGACAAGATGTGCTGTTGAGTTTTGCGTGGCTATGCAAAACTTGGCTTTCGAGGTGCCTGAGATATCCTCAATACAGATCTGTGGGTCAGCTCACCGCAGTGCAGGGATGGGGGTGACAGGTAGAAAGGAGGCAGGTAACGTGCCCAGCATCAGCCAGCGCACAGCAGGCGCTGGAATTCTGAGCACCAGCCTCTGACTAATCCTCTAGACCATACCATTTGATCTGTGAGTTTTACTCCTACTGAATTTCAGATTAATGCTATTACCTGGATTATTTAATAAAGACAGTAACAACAGGTTCCCTGCAGCTCTTTTATCTATGCAATGCTTTAAGATATGCACAGAGTGATTTCCAGCTGACATAACCTTTGCAAAGACTCTTCTGTCTTGGCTTGGCAGGGGAAGGTGTGGGGGAGGCTGCCTTTTGAGTCACATGCAGAGGCTAGAATTGCAGAGCTGTAAGTTACAGGGGATTTAGCTAATTAATTGGTAGTGTCTAGCCATCAACTGGCAGATGTAACACTGACTATAAACCCAAGTAAAGTTACTTGTAAGGAATAATTAAACATCAAGGGATAATGCATTCTGATGGGCAGCACTCTCACATAACACATGTATTGCTTCTCTGGACTTTCACGGGGAAATACTTTTAGTAAGAGGAAGAAGAAATCTTTTTCAGTAGTGCCACCCTAGTAGGACACTGTTACTTGCCTACAGCAACTTGAATAATTGGAATCATCTTTCTTGATCTTTTGTTTCGAGTAATGCCAATGTCAAGTCTAAATGACTAGGCTGGTTTCCTTGATATTACAGGTTTTGACTAGAAAGATATAATTCAGAATGGTTGTAACACCTCCAAAGTCAATAAATCAGGTCTATATTTGTACCTATAATTGCCAAGTTTTCTTTTTTTCTGCACGGTGAGGTGAAAGGTTAGCAATGTATCTGCATCTTCTGGCACATCACCAGTGAGCTGCCGTATACCACAGCCATTGATGTGTTTATAACAGACCTGAATATTCTGTGTCTGAATGCTTCAAGTACTTGATTCTCTGAAAGCTCACGGCCTTTTAGAAATAATCTAATTTGTGCTAGCTCGTCAACAGAGGAAATGGACAGCAAAACAAGTACCTTCTCATAGACATTCAATTGCTTTCACAGATGTTACAAGGACTTTAATTACAACAGCATTGCTGAGGATATAATGAAGCCTGAATAACAAAGTTTAAACATTCTGATGCTATCTATAAACTTCAGTATGGAAAATACAGATAAAAACGGTTCTCATTTTATCCGGAAAAGCTTATATAGAGGTAATTGCAATGCAGCATTGAGAGTGGATTTTAACATCAGTCACTCCTGAAAGGATTTTTAACTAGTTGTATTTTACAGAGCACTGTGTAGCTACATACAGTTCAACCTGAGTAGCATTACCTACGGTGTGGAGCTTTCAGGAAGGGCTTCAAAAAGATGCATTGCAATCCAGCTTTAATTAGATTTATTGCATGACCTTCAGCAAATCTCTCAACCGATGTTCATACCACTACCTCTAAAATGGGAGCAGTGACCTCACTTAACCTCTCTCCCCCAAGAAGACTGTGAAGCTCAGTGATGTTTGCTTTGGTTTCCTCACAAATGGAAGTGGAAAGTGGGGGGATTTCTGTGCTAGCCTGGGATCATATGGTACCTTTCAATAATGCAGGATGTTGCCTCATGGCTGATGGAAGAGGAGTAGGTTTGCCAGTCTCCATTTGGCAGTTCTCGCACTTGTACTGTAAAATATCGTATTGGTGAAGATCCATCACTTCCAGGGACCCACTGCAACAGCAGACTCCGTGACGACACATCACTCTGAGGGGTCACCACCTGCCTGGGAGGTGCTGGTCGTTCTGCAATTAAACCGTAAGTTGGTACTGTTTTGAGAGGAAAGTCAAGGTAACATAAAATGTGACAGCCTGATCTGATTTTCATAGGGGTAATGCCACAGAAGATTGCACTTTTGGATTTGCCCCATGAAGTACACAAGCCATCCCACTCCCTAACATTTCACTGCAAAGAAAAGCAGTAAAACTGATTATCTCTCTGCATAAAAGGTCACCATTGAATTTACACCTTTCTAGCAACAGACCTCAAACTTGGGGGAGTCCGAGCCTGGCAGGTTAGGGAAGAATCGTTAGGACCAGCAGCCAAGCAAACCAAGGAAATCTTTAATGAAACTCAGCCGTGCCTCTAGCTGCAATTGCTCTTTTGACAGAATTTGCCTGTAAGCTACTTCACTTTTTAACCTGTGTTTACTCCTTGGTACCATGGGACTATGTTCTCTCTGTGCTGTGTAGCATCCTCTTCCAGCCACTGCTCCCTAGTCGAGGCATGAAGAAGAGGAGGGGATGAGCTGGAACAGGCTGTTGTGTAGCACAGTCCAAGCACATGACTTACAGCCGGTACTGAATTCCTGCACCAGCTCTCTCTGGGCAAGGAACTGGGAGCCACCAGCAAGCAGCTGCTGCTGCTGCTTCCAAACCTCAGCCTGGAGACAGAGCTGCACTGGGGCTTGAGTACTGCTGCCGTTCACGTCCAGATCTCCCCGGTTCTTCCTTTCATACCCACTAACCTTGAACCTGCAAAGTCAAAGCAGCCAGTGCCAATGCTGAGGGAGCTCTCTCCAGAGTAATTAACCGTACACCTTTCAAATGAGGCAGGGAATGGTAATGCAGGTCTAAGCATGCCAGTTCCCAACTGTTTCAATATAGATCTCCTTTCCCGTCACTGTGTCTCCGCACTCCATCGATTTCAATAGAGAAACTCTATAGAGTGAGGAATAATTGTTTAATTGTTTATCATGAAGATTATTGATTCTGATTAAAATGTGTGGCATGTAATAAAGCAGAAATTGATTGGAGACACCGCAGTGACTTGCTTTTGAGAAGCAATTCAATTCAACTTCATCAGCACTTGTTTCCATAAACACACCTCTGCCTGCCCGATTCCTCACAGCTCTGTATGGCAAGTACTTCATTTCCCTGCCATCCCCTGAAACCATTTCCTATATGTTTTGGCATTTCTCTGCAGCATGCTCTTGCTGACATCGGTGCCCAAAGACTTGTAAGCTATTAGCTGGAGGAAGCCCTTTGGAGCCAGCAGCCTGCAAGCCCGAGTACAATGCAAAAGGTCAATGCCTTACACTGACAGGCTGAGACAGGTATTCAGGGTTATTCTACCAGAGGAAGCGAGTGTCGTGCAGGGATTTAATACTCTCTGTTGATAAGCTCTAGCCAGCTTGCAGTTTTGGGCAGGTCAGATCTTGCAGACAGGCTCCTATGATTGTGTTTCCTTCTGCTGTTGATGGGAGATCTTAAAAACTCCTGTATTGCAAGATATACTTCCTGACTGTTTGTACAAAAACATTAGTATAAAGAGTCTATTTATGGGAGTTTAGCCACAAGCAAATGCTAAGGTGAGCTGCTGGTGCAGGAATGTAAGGCAAGGCCATATGACTTCACGGACTACTTCTAATTTCTTGCTACATTTATGTCTTCTGACTCCATTCTGCCCTGATCACTGGTGTGGGCTATTCTGAAGGGTATCACACCACTATGTAGATTCAAGACACTACAGAAGAACCTCTGGAAAACACAGCTAGAATACAACTCGGGATCTGTAAATCACAGGCATCATTCTAAAATGTAGATTTCTATTGGGATTATCCAAGGAATTTAAAGGACAAGAGTGACCAATTTTGCTAATTTTCAAGGGAATTTTTGTGCCTGCCTACCTTAGTATCAAGGACTACAAGGATATTAAATGCATTTTTATGAATGGAAATGAACTACCTTTTCACTTGAGAATATTTATAGTCATGTACACAAGCTCCAAGTTGGTTTATTTACTTGTTAGCAGAATAGCTGCACTGGATAAATTTCTTTATCAACCCCTCATATCAATCTTGATGATGTGAGATTACACATTCTTCACTTTACATATGGGATCACTTCAGTTAAATCTCAGTGCCTTGGGACTCGGTTCCATTGCCTGCCTAGAGACACAGCGGAGCCATCCATCAAAAAGAGAAAGGGTTCATTTTATACTATGACTTGCCTATTCAAGATAACCCGAAAGCACTGATAGCAACGAGGGATCATTGTTCCCGCAGTGGAGCTTGGAGCCCTGCCTTGAGCTATTGTGTATCTAGCAACAGCTTGTGCACGGTCTGGGAAACTGGAGCACATTTTATAGAAAAGGAGAAGCTCCGAGCTTTGAGTATTCACTTTATTGAGCATGGTGGGTTTTTTTGAAAACTTCCATATGTTGGACTTTAAACTTCCACTCACTTTGACAGCAATCAGACAGGGGTGGAAGAAACCTTGAGCTGATAAATCTCTTTGATGGACA
Source organism: Eurystomus gularis (assembly GCA_013400335.1). NCBI lineage: Eukaryota > Metazoa > Chordata > Aves > Coraciiformes > Coraciidae > Eurystomus > Eurystomus gularis. The sequence goes on from VZZY01012670.1 coordinate 230,893, forward strand.
GTATCTTTAGTAGAGGCACTTTAAGTTTCCTAATACAGCTCTAGAGGTTCTTTCTCTGAGGACTGTGCTGTTCTGCACTGGGAAGGCTGGCCATGACACAGAGAGCTATGCCAGTGGGAATTTTAACACTAGCCAGACAGGCCAGAAGCCCCACAGGCCCTCGCTGCTAGTGGTTGAACATCAGGCTGATGTCCTCTCTTCTTAGAAGTGTTATAGCAAAGTAATAAGGAAGACACTGTGGGCAAATAGAATAGGAAATCCTTACTCTTGATCTGCAAAGTTTAGAGAGGACTTAAAGCAAGAGATTGCTTAGTAGGCACGTTTTAAGAACTTAAAGTAAATATAACTGGTTATATTCCAGTGCAAGACTCAGGCAAGAGCCAAGACCAGGCACACAAGCACGTGCAATAGTGCTAACAAGAGTTGAAAGATGTCTGCGGAAGTCTGCCCTAGTTACTGCTGAAGTGTTCTTCTCCCTGAACTGTAACTTTTATAAATCACAGAAGTTGCATGCTCCTAATTCTTGAGGGAGAAGTTTTCTTAAAGAACAATATCCAGACAGCACAATGGGTCAGAGCGGCAGATGGCACAAAATCCAGTGAAGCACAAGGGAATAGTGCTGGTGAAGTTACCCAGGTTAGTTTTGACTTTGCCAGCTCAAGAGATCAGGTACATGATTTGCAGTGGGATGTGGCATATGGTACAAGACCAGAGGAAAACCCACGCTCCTGTTCTCTAACAATATATTCTCTTTTAGCTCTGATTTTTTTTTAGAATAAAAATCTTCATGCACAAGTAGAAAATACAATTTTTCTAACTGGCAGCTCTAGAGATCTGTTGTAAGACTGGAGCATTGAGCAGTTACTTGAGCCAAAGCATTAGAAACAAGCAGTGATGCAAAGCAGATTCTGTAATACCTTATATCTTTCACATTTTGATACGTCTAGTATCTAAGCATCTGGTTTTATTTATACACATCTAACTCCTGCTTTTTTCAAGTAGGTTCCCTACAGAACAGAATTTGATGGGAGATTCAGAATGAAAATAACCATTTTATGGCTGATGCAAGAAGCAGGAAAATGCTGGGCGATCCAGATGCAAACACTCTGCTCGAGTGTGCGGCAGTGAAAGGCCAGAGTAATTACTAACACATTAGGTCAGGACTGAGGTACAATGGAGGAGCTGTGGAGAAATCCTGCAACATCACCGCTTCTCATTTTGCATTCCCTAATCAATATAATTCATCCATCATTTACTTTCTTAAGATTGCAATCTTTCTAGAAAACGAGAGAGCTGAAAAAAAAGATCTGACTGCAGAAGGAGGCTGCATATGGCCAATATAGCAGCTGATGGAAAAATCAATCTCCAACAGCCCGGCAGGTTAGAAGAACTGTGTCTCATAAAAGTCTGTCTTGCTCACCAGGTTTCTCAAATCATGATGTTGCTAAGGTTTGGGGCAGGTTTATGGGGTGAGAAGGAGGAGGTGTACAGGCTGTAGCCTGTTATTAAAATTCCCCTAAGTGCAGCGCAGGCTCCAAGGCATGCAACAGAAAGTATCTCAACCTGCGGCTGCAAGCATTACCTCTTTTTTCTGTTGTGATCACTGTTGCTTCCAGAGGCTCCCCCCAGCCCTGCCTGGTCTTGGCAGATGTCCGAAAGATGTACGCTGACTCAGGGGTGAGATCTGTAGCAGTAAACTGCCTGACGGTCGAGCCAACCTCCACCGTTGTGAACTTGTTAGGGCTGCTGCTGGCCAGGCGGTAGGCAATCTGATACCCTGAAATCACAGCAGCAACAGCAGACACAAAAAGGGTTAGGATTTTATTTTTCTAGCAGGGACAAAAGAGCACCAAAACTAATGGTTTATCATAATTACTTGTTTATCAGAGACCAGAACAAAGTAATTTACTTCCTTTGGTGTTATAAACCTCTGCTATATGGCAGCCCTCCCTGGTCAGGAACCGTATCTTACAGGGGAAATCACACACAGTGGCACACACAAGGGTCTACTGAATATTATCTGCCATGAAACTGATTTCCCTTTCCATCCCTTACACCAAAAAGATATAAAACCACTTTAATCTTTCCTGAGCATACTGGTATGCTTTTGGAAAGGCAAAGAAAGAAAGTCCGTGCAATTAATGTCACCTGGTTGAGCCAGTTCAACACTCTCAGCTTTCCACCCAAGCACGCTCACACGCTGTTCAGCCCTCTCACAGCTTCGGCATTGCCTCGAACTAAAGGTTCTTCAGCTGCAGAGCAGCAGGATTGCCCAAACTGTGCAGCCTTCACATCACTCAAGTCAAAGCTTCCTCCTGCTTTTTGCACTTGCCTTTTTCTCAGCTCTCCCACCCCACTGTAACCGTGCAGCGAATGCCAGAACTGCCAATAGAAGCATCCTCCTGTCATTCAACACTGCTGCCCTTGCCCACAGCCCAAGGAAGAAGCCTGCAAGCTGTGAGGTCCTGCTTCAACCATGCGGCACTTAATAATCAATTTTGTTGATGCCTGTAAGTGCTAACCCCCATTCCAACCTGCTTGACAATTAGGAGTTCACAGTTCAGCCTGTATTATTAATGATCCAACTGTGCAAAGGAGAGCTTACAGAGTTCTCACGCACCAGTAGCAACAACTGTCCCCCAAAGAGGATCTGCCAAATGTTCAAATCCATTCTGTAAACTCAGCAATTGAATCAGGCTCTCACTTCTGGAGCTCTATGGTAACTTCCAGTCCAGCTGCTGACTTCCAAAATCAATTAATACCAGAACTGGTGTGGGGCTTTATTGCTCAAGCTGAATACAGTTGTATGATTAAACGCTTCATGGAGTTACACAGGGCAGAGGGCAGCCAACAAATCCAAATCAAACCGGTTGAAAACAAAACAGTCATGACATGATTCTGCCAACCCTCTGCTCATCTTCCGAACGACAAAGGGGTCTGAAGCACCTGAGACTGTCCCTTTCTCTTGGAATTAATACCTCAAATTAGACTTTGAACTCCCACGACATTTTGGCTGTAACAAGAACAAGAGGAGCCAAACCTGGCATGCTTCATTCGTGAAGGTCAATGCATGAAAACTGAGGTTATCTTACCTCTGGCTATTAGACAAAATCAATGGCGTTTATTTCCCATTGTTAATATGCAACAGTTGCCACAAGCCCACTCACAGAAAAGGCACGTTCTCTTGAATGAATGCTGTACTTGCGCGTGCTGCATGCTGTCACAAACCGTGGAACTTAATTGGGATACAGATGGTATCAGTTTTGGCGTGCTGACTCTCACAGTGCTGTTGATGATGCACCAGCCTTTCCTTGTCCTTTTTCCTTTGGCAGCTGTTGGGGGACATGGGGCAACAGCCATAGCTGCCTCACATGGAACGGATTAGACGGCATCAACACCATAAAGAGTGACTTGACTTTTCCGAGTGCCTGTGACTTCAGCCCAAGCTCCCACTGGCTGCGGTTACAAACAGGTTTGGGTACAGAGATTCACTGCAGTGCCTTAACGCGTTCTGGGCACCACATCTGAAAATGGGCATCAGCGGAAAGGCTCCCACCACCCGAGCGGCCTCAGCTCGTGCTGCCTGGGGTACCCTCACACACCCAGCTGTTGGTGTGTCAGGTGAATGCCTACAGCAGCATTTTCACAACTGGATGGATTGCATTAGACTACCAGATAAAAAGTGGCCTGATTTTTCAGAGCTCCTGAGCATGCTTAGATCCCAGCAAAGTCTTAGGGTCTTACACTTGAACGTTTCATTTTTCCACCTGAAACTACCTCCTTTTATCCACAGCACCTGCTCTCCCATGACTGGTCCAATATATCTCACCAAAGTATTTCTGTATCTTTAGTATGATAGTATTTTGATCTTTTTAAAAGTCTACAGAAAGACAGGTAGCAATGGGGAGGAGGAATGGGTACACTACAATCTTCTTTTTGTTTATACAGATGTGAAGAACATAGGAATGAAAACCACAGTGCAGGATCTCAATAAGGGGGGAAAATAGTCAAAGAAAAGCACTGGGGAAATTTTTACAGCAGCAGGAAAGATGAAGGAAGCCACAGCTAAGATGGCTAAAGAAGTTTGATAAAGGGACATAAGACGTAAAGGATAAGACCTGGGGGGAAACAGAGAATATTGAAAGAATAGAAAAGTTGATTTATCTAGTTATTAAAAGATAAGTATGATATCTGGGACACATCCTTGTCGAGCAATTTCCTCTCTTTTCTAAACCTCTGAAAAATATAAAGTGTAGTTAAAATGTAAGGAGGGAATAGAAAGATAACCATTTACTGCTACATGGTAGTACTCATGCTGGAAAGCCAATTACAAACACACTTAGATTAGGCAAAGGAACACATACATATCCAGGCCATTATAATAACTTACACAACAGTGGTTCCTTGGCTAGTGTAAAAACTAATTTAGACATTGAGAAGGAAGAAATCACTTGTCACGGCTAGTCTCTCTGACAGGCTCCGCAAACTCCCTTTCAATGCATCCCTGTGAAAAACAGTATTGGCTCTCACTGGCCTCTCCTACAACTGCTGTGTTCGCTGACAGTCTGGGTAAATATCTATTTTCCAGGGTATCTCAGAATTTATACAACCAGAGCCATCACCTTTACATATTTCCTCAGAAACTCAACGCTTCCCTTGGTCTGATTCAAAGATACACATCCAACCTCTGCACCTGAACTCAGCTCACTCTTATTGCTGCCTACAACCCACCTGAGAGACACCCAGTATCTTAATTTTTATCCTCTCCATCACCCTCTCCTTAGAGAGCTTGGGACAGCTAGGATATATACTAGCATAAAAAGCATTGCTTTCCTTTTTTTCTGAGTGACATGGAAGACAGAGTATTTAAACTACAGCTTGGGTAATAATTAGGGCTAATGCAAGATCAAAAAGATAAAATTATTAAGTTGATGAATTTCAGCAACAAGGGATGGGAGAAGACAGGAAATGTTAAGTGAAATCAAACGAGGCAAATCAATAGAGGTAAATGGAAAGTGTTCAAAGAGAAATTAATGTATGCTCGAGGGCTATAAGAGGCAATAACTGCAATTGCTGCAGTGGAGGAATAAGGAAGCTTCTTTCCCTTACTAGATTATGACAATAAAATGTCACAGATACTTTAGCTTAAAAAACAATAATTAAAAAATCAAAAGTTACAAATGACAGTAAAATCTTTAAGAGGTGATAAGATCAAACTTTTTTGTGGAAGGAATATCTTACAAAGTATGAAGTATCTGGATGGTCAATAAGAAGAATTCATATTGTTTTCTTGATTTTTCCTTTTTTTTTTCCCCATAAAGCAGTAGATCCCAACTCTCTTCTGCTGTTGTGAGCTCTCCACTTCATCAGGCCAAAACAGCATAAAAATGCCCTGAAAAATCAACTCTTCAGGAGTTTATTTATTCATTGAAACAAGGCTTATTTTTGCATTAGCATCTTTTTAAGGCTTTTTTGCACAACGGCAAGCAGTTTCGTGAGCTACGCTTTCTGAACTCAATAAATGGCAACAGTCTGAACTGCCTGTTAAATGTTAGGTCATTGTAACACAACCAGTGGATTCCCCAAAGCAAACAGGCAGGAAGATGACAACACACCATGAATATAAAAAAGCTTTCAAACTCATCACCATACAAAGCCCTTCAGAACTGACAGCACCCGTTCATGCAGGCCATGGTGCAGCAGAGATACAAACACTTATTAATTTGTCACAGAACTTAGGGAAAGCCAAGTGATACTGGGAGGTTACGGTCTGCCTAGTGGAGCAGCAATCCAGTTTGTTGATTTTACTGCTTATCTGTTTAAGGGCCAGCGGGTGTGCAAATGAAGTCTAGGATCAAAATATGAATTTGCAAACATGGATTACATCCAATTTTGGTTTTAATTCTCACTGGAGTTCTTACAGCCTTTTGCAATAAGCTTCAGGTAAATGCTAAATACACGGAAACCATGAGGAATACTAACCAGAGCCTGGAAGGATGGGAGTTGAGTTCTCACTTTCAGGGGAAGCTCGTAACTAGAAGTTAACATATGCACATTAATATATCCTTTCTCTTTAATGGTATTTGAAGGAACGATGTTGGGTGCTAGCTGAACTGAGTGCAGAAAAGAAGGCAGAGTAAAGCCTCAGATGGTTAGCGTAACATTCCCAAAAGGAGAAATGGAAATATCTAGCAGTTTTTCACAGTAAAATATTTAAACAAACAAACAAGTGGTTTTCCCTCTTGGTGCCTGCCAGTATTTCATCCTGCTAATCTCTCACTGAAATGCTAGAACATGTTTTGATATAGATTACAAAAATGTTAGCTGCAAAGGTGCATGTATACTCAGAGGACAAAGTCGGCAGAGCAGGAACATTAGTTCAAAGGCTCTGAATATAAGTTGCTCTTGCAAAGCAAGTATTTTTTCTTTCCAATCCCACTAGTGAATAGAAGGGCACTGCGCAAAATTATGTTAACTTATTTTTTCCAACAACTCTGCTTCGGTACACTTGACTGTGGAGGTGACAAGAGTGTTTTGAAAGTTCATTACAGTAATGAGATTTAAAAGGTGTACAGGCAAAAAAATAAACTTGTAACCTTTACTGGGAATGCCACACACGGGTTTTTATCTATTTTTGAAGCACACCTCAGTTCTTAGGAAAGATTACAGAAGTACCCAGCATGAGTAATTTTTACTTTTTCTCTCTGACGTTGGCAGCTAACCACGTCCTCCTCCATGAACCTCGATATTTCTACAATCAAAAAAATAAAAGAATAAGAACTGTTGAATAAAGACAATGGGCTTCAAAGAGGTGGATTGGGGGAACTGGCAGGTAGCGTCCCCCTGGGAAGGAATTCTAAGGGAAAAAGGAATTTAGGTTAGCTGACAGTTTTAAGAGAGACCAAAAAAAGGGTACAACTATCCCAATGCAGACAAAAGATGTTAAGAGGCCAATGTATTTGCTCACTAATGACCTGAAAATCAAAACTGAACTATACGAAAAGTTGAAACAGGACACGTGTCTAAGGGAGTGTATAAATAGACAGCACAAGCACGCAGGGACAAAATCAGAATGGCTAAAGTGCAAAGTGAGTTATAACTTAAATGGCATCAAAGGCAATGAGAAAGATTTTATAAATACATTAGAAGCCCAAGAGATAGGAGGACGACAGGACAACCAGTGGGAAGAAAAGGTGAGCACAAGACAGGTGAGCCACAAAAGAACACATGGCTGATACCTACACACACACACAAGCTGATGCTGCCTAGACACTTAAATTCAAACTGACAACAATATAAATAGGGATGTAGGCTAGAATAGAGAACAGGTTAACGAATATTTAGTTAAGCTAGATGTAATCAAGTCAGAAAGGCCTGACGAAATTTGCCCCACAGTGCCTATATAACTAGCCGGAGCAACCTCCAAATAATTAATGAATATCTTCAAGAACTTGCAGAGGACTGGTGACATTCCAGAATATTACTGAAATGCAAACAGAGCACCCTATCTTTTAAAATGAAGGAAGACAAACCAGAGGAATTATGGACTTATCAAGCTAAAGTTCAGTACCCAGAAAGATCCTGGAAAAAAAATGAGTCAACATGTAAGCATCCATGAGGATAATAAAGTGCCAAAGAAAGGAATGGCTAGTATGCATTTTTTTCTGGAGCTAATAATAAATACTAAATAATCTGTTTTCCGTTTTGACAGTGTAATTGGCCAGCCTTACTTTAAGTAAGGCTTTAATATGGTTGCACAGCTCCCCATCAAAAAGCAAACAGAAGAAGCAGAATCTAAGAAAAATACTACACGTTTTGACTTGAACGCTTAAAAGTCAAAATGTTGTTATTGATAGTTTGCTGACAAACTGGGAGGACATATTAAGTAAGCTCTCGGGAGACCTCATGAATAAGTCTGGTTCTCTTCAATATTTTCATTAATGACCTGGCTGATGGAATTACCAGTCTACTTGCAAATTCCAAAAATGAACCCAAATTGTGAGTGGCTGTGTGCACTTTAGAGGACAAGAGTGCCATTTAAAGTGATCTTGATGATGATGAGCGATGGTCTGGAATCACTAAGATGAAATTCGATAAAGGCATCTGCAAATTATCACACTTAAAAAGGAAAAAAGCTTAATGTACATATAAAAGAGGGACTGACTGACCTGGAAGTGTACTGCAGAAAAAAGGTAGGAATTAATAGTGGGTCATAAAGCTACCTAGTTACACCATCAGTGTTGCAAAAAAGTCAAGCCAGACAGAATCAAGTATTCTGGGATACGTTACTGGGAATGGACTGTGCAAGACATCGGAAACAACCGTCTACATGCTAAACATGCCAAGCATTCTTTAAGGGACACCCTTCCCCTTTCCTTCCAACCCTGCATTTGTATGATTTTATCATCAACATAGTGGCAATGAGTAAGAACCAACTGAGAAGGGGATGCATTGCACAAAACATTCTGCAAAAACAAAATAAAAGAGAGTTCCTACTCCACTGAGCTTGCAACTTCAGCAAATAAGGCTGACAAAGTGCAGCAACGTGAGACATTGGAACACAGTCGGGAGAGCAAAATCTCTTTGGTACTTTCTCATAATTCCTATCAAATGATTTTTTTTTCTCCTTAACCACATCCTGTGATTCAAATCCCAGTCTCTACTGAGAGCAAGTTCTAGGACACACAGTTCCTTAAAAAAAGCAACAAATCAAACCCACAAGACAACCTGGAAGCCAAGCTTCCTTGAGCTGCAGAGAAACCCTGCGTGGATGGGTCTCTGGCAGCTAACCGCTGCCAAGCTTCACACAGACTCAGAAAAATCCCTGCAGCGTCTGCCTTCAGATCCCATTTGATGACTTCCCAGCATCTTCAGGCATCAGGATCACTCCAAGAAAATACACACCTGAGCAAACACTTCTGAGTTCTTGACTCAAGCTTTAAACACAACATGAGACCCGTCCTTTCTTTAAAGCGGTGCCACCAGTGCAGTAGTATTTGAAGTAGGCACCCTCCACCCAGCAATGAAGGCTGTAGGAAATATTGCTAAAAGACTACACGGAAGTCTGAATGATGGCAGTGAAATTAGAAGCCGAAAGGCCTGGCAGACTGAGAACAAACTCAACCCTGCTTTGGTTTTCAGAATCGAGAGACAAATCTTTACTCACCAGCTAGAACTACTGTACAATGTGTTTAACATCAGCAGAAAATACAAAATGTCTGGGTAACCATTAGCTAGTTAATTTTAGAGGCAAGAATAGGTTCTCACATTGTAAAAGTCTTCACATTCTAAGTACAAGTAGTGGCTGGTGTACATACTGCAAAGGCAACACAAGAGTTATGAGAGCAGGAAGGCAAGAAGGATTTTCACAAATTCCTGTCATGCCTTGTTGCCTCTATTTCCTTTGATGAAAAGCTAAATAGGAGTTAACTCCTTCTGACCTGTCAGACAGTATTATCCAAAGGAAGCGATAAAATGGAAGCACATGTGAAACCAAAACGTTGGGCATGCCTGGCAAAGGTGAGTAGAAGGAAGGAGGGGAAAATCCAGCTCTCCCCCACCGCAGTTCTACAGGCAGTTTGCCCAACAGCCAACCAAACAGGTTACAAACTCAAACGCAGATGGGAAGAGAGACAATTCAAACACAGTGCCATGAATGGCATGTAATTCTGGTTGAGGAAAACACACACCATGGAGCCAGGCAGACTTTTCTTCCTCACCATAGGGTACCATGTCTCTTGGCTGACACTGACATACTTTTTCTTTAGCCACAGATTTGCCCATGTATGGTGTTTAATCCAAAGTGCAAAAGGAAGGAAAATCCAACAACTGGAGCTCTCTCTGGCCACCAGGCCTCTCCTCCCTGCACTGGGTTGGCTGCTCCCTCTTACCCAGGATAATTCCATTGGGCTCCTCCGGCGGCTGCCAAACAATCCGTACAGATGTCAGCCTCACCTCGGGGAACACCAGCCTCACAGGCGGCCCAGGGGCTGGAAAGAAAAACAGAGATCACGTTAGCGAGCATCGCACATCAGAGGAATTACAAGTTTTCTGCTCACCTTGCACAGAAGGCAACCCAAGCCATATCTCACCAATAATAAGTAGATGGTTAGGAGCGCCTACATATGTACTTAATATACATTTATTCTGAGGAATCCTGTCCACGGCCAGGATTCCCCTTAGCAGGATGGATCCACTTAGCAGGATACTCTGACAAAGAAGCTCTGACCTCTGTGGGAATTCTCTCCCAACAGCGTGGTGGGGAGTCCCTGCAAGCCGGCCGCATCACTGCTAACTGATTACCTACTATAGAGCAAGTCACTGAGCTGCCTTTACAGAGAGTTATGTGTCAGATTAATTCACTTCGTACTTGTTGGAATTGAATAATATCTCCTCTCTGTCATCAGCACCAGCTTGGAACGGCCTTCTGATTTTGCATGTGCATTTTAAAGACTTAGGTCTGAGCAGGAGAACCTGCAGCAGGTGAGATAGACAATAATACAGACAGTGGTGGCTGCACTGACCATCCCGGGTTCACAAGGTGAGGAGATGCTACTTCATACATTAGCATCCACAAAATTTCCCCTTCAGCACAAATTCTACCTGCATTACCCCTGATGATACTTTTAATTAATTTGAGCCCAGAGGAGACACAACATATTTATGTCAGGGGTATGGAGATGGAAGAGCAATTTGTATTATTTGCCAACACGCACTTAAGGAGGGAAGTGCTATAATGGGGTTGTCTAAAACAAACAGTTTTAAATATTTCTCATTACAGGCCGATATGTACCTTTCAGTGAGTGCTTTTTCTCTCCCCGCAGAGTTCTGCTAACAGTAATTTCTCTTTGTTTCCTTTCAAAGAAAAGCCAACTCCCCACACAGGCAGTCTGCTGAGAAAATTGCTAGAAAACCATCAGGGAGCTGCTGTCCCTGTTCCCATCGCTGAACTTGCATGATCTCACTCCTACCCTGTACTCCATAGAAAATCTCTTGTTAAGCCCAAAGCCTGAACGTGTTTTCAGCCCAGCTGAATTACCTTAATGATGTTGCTTATAGAAACCAATGTTTATTCCATTACTATTGTGGAAAGATTTTGATGAAAAGAGAGACTTTTTTTGTTGTTCATCTTCACTGGGAGCAATAAACAGAAGCCTCTCACACTGATATTAACCTTCACTTGATACCGAAAAGACAATGAAACTAAGGGTAACTGCAGCATCTGCAAAGCCAAAAATATTTTAAGGGTTGGACTAAATTTCTGTAACACTCCATCAGCAGGAACGCTCCCACCACACTGATGCACAGAGGCAAGGGGATCACGCGGGTTCCTTCAACACGTCAAACTGCGCTCAGGATGTCCCTGAGCTCATGGGAAGTGCTGGAGGCAGCTGGAAAAGGAAGCTGATATGATAATCTTCCAGGGTCAATACCTTACTCTTCTCGGAAAAAGAAAATGAGAATGGATTACTGTGGTTGCATATTCCATAGCCCTCCTTCAGTCCAATCAGATTCAGATTTGTTTATTGCTTTCAATTGCAGCACTCTACTTTTTATTTTTAGAGCATGATTGAACTTCAATAGGAATTTATAACTGGGCTCTAAAAATTGTCTTCAATAGAAACTGTCTACACCAGGCTTCAGAGTAGAATTTCAGAAGTTCTTTTCCTACTCATCAGCTGCAGGGAAAAAGGAAACCGGGGACTCCATTCTTCTGTGTTTTTGCCAAATCCTGAGCCCACAACCAATGGAATAGTGCTGAGTGAGACCAGGTACGAACCAAGTCCTTTAGGTTCATGGTTGAAAAAACAATCCAAATAGCCTTAGTTTGGGCTCTTATCTATCTGTGCATCACTAAAAGAAAGGAGCGTTAAAAGGCTGGAGCAAACATAATACTTATTTTGGTAACCTTTAAACTTACCATCATCCTTGGTTCTTTCTATAACTGCAGGAGAGCTGGGGACTCCATCTCCAATGCGAGTGAATGCCAATACCTGGATCTCATAGAGCGTGTACTTCCGCAAGCCAGACAGCAGGAAAGACTGCGTGTGGTTCCCTCTTACTGTTTGGCTCTTTGGTTCAGAGTCTAAGTCTTTTGCTTTGAAAAGTATCTGCAGAATAGGTGTATGCAAAATCCAAAAAGAAAGAGATTGTTACATGAGGACTGAAAAGAGGGGTATGCATTTTAGATTCCTCCTTCACACAAAATACAAAATTAGATTGTATTCACCAATCACCCGTTTCAAATACAGCTCCTCCAGCTGACTTATGAATAATATAAATATCCAGTAGGTGAATAATAAATAACAAATGCAAAACCATATCCAAGTAATGCATTAAAAATTAAATAAGCATGAAACTCCATTGCATACCTTGTAACCCAGGACGAGACCGTTCTGCTCGGCCTCAGGGACTGTGGTCCATGTCAGAAGGATCTGGGTTGAACTCACAGCTTCAGCAGAGACATTCTCAGGAGGAGCAGAGGGAACTGGAAGCACATGGCATCACCAAAAAGCAGAAATAGGTAAGACATATCAGATCATTTTGCTTCATCCCCTTATCTGCTTGGGATTGTTCCAGGATCCCATAAAAGAGTATTCAAATCCCAAAAGCCTGGAATAGGTTCTAGACAATCCTTTCTTTTCCTGTATTCATTCTACATCTTATATTTCAGCTTGTTTCACAATTTCTTGCCAGTTCATGTCAGAAATCACGTTTGTAAAGAGCTAAACACTTAATACTAGTCAGTGGCTACAGATAGATGGTAAATACAGACAGATGCAAATACATTTCAAGTTCTATATATTTCCAGTAATTAGAAATGAGTTTAAATTGCTGGACTCCCTACAGAAGTCTATTTCCCAGTATTTCTTTCCCATACATTTTATTTCCCTATGCCAAAAGCCAGGAATCTTTATGAATGGGAATTTATCTTATGGTATGATCTGTTCTAACAAGAAGTTTTACGCCACCCTGGCTTCCTATATTATCTGAAAGGAAATTATAGCATCTTGTCTAGATGCAATAATTTCAACCACTGGATTGCACTCCCAGTTCCCTAAGAAGTTCTTTAACCTCTAAGCCTTTTGATTATGCGATAGTGCTCAACATTTGCAATCCATCAATTACAAACGGATACATTAACTCAAGGTGTATTTTCATGTACTGATAGGGTGTAAATGAAAGATATGCCTATTTCATTTATGTTGCAAAATTGGCTCTTACGAAACTAGAAACATCATTAGAACTGATGGCACAGGAACACTGTAATTTTCTCTGACTCGAGAGAAAAGCAAACTTGCATTTTCTCATGCCATTAAAACTCTAACTGCTGCAGAACAACCACACAACTGCAAGCTTTTGTAGGCAAGCTTAATAGCGTGCCGTGTTAAGCAAGCAGAATTTGAGGCTATTTTTAAGAGTTCACATTTTAAGCTGCCCTTTTGCATTTTTTTTCCTGTGGCATTTCCAACATCTGAAGGGTACAGCCTTTGCTGAGGCATGATACACCTGTCAGGCCTCAAGAGAACATTTCACCAAGTTATGTTACACAAGCACTTATGGACAGTAAGGCTTGATTAGGTCCTGAATATATCACAAAAAGGAGCACAAATCTCTGCCAAAAGCAAAGCTTTCCTGCCTGTCCGAATGAAAGAATAGATCTGCTGTTTTGAAGGCAAGCTCCTGAAGCTCCTAGCAACGTGAACGAGATAATGAGTATGACACCAGAATTAATATAAATTGAAAAAAACCTGCACCACCCCCCACCCTTGTGCACTCAAGGTTAACCACAGAGATAGTAATTTCTGAAACAATTTCCCTGTTGCCAATTATTTGGGACATGAGAAGCAGAGCACCACCACACAACACTGCAGCAGACTAAAATCCAATTTTTTTTCCCCTCCAATGCTGAAGTGTCTTTTTCTTTTAAAAAAAAATCTTCTCCTAGATTTATCCCCCACAAGGATATAATTATGTTAAAGGAAAATAGATTGCCAGGAGCCATGAATGTCTTTGGATAGCTGCCATAACTTTATCTGTAGATCTCCACAAAGAACTATTCCCACATGAATCACTTCTGGAGAGAGAAAGGGTGGAGGTGGGTCGCAGGAAACCAGGATGCGTGGAGGAAAGAAACCCTTTCCAGCCACATTTATTTATATTTTATCTGGTTTGAAGCCTTTCAAGAGAGAAAAAGTTTCTTTATTTTACAAATATTTATTTTCCTCTTTGATCAGCAGCCACGAGATTTCCCGTATTCACAAAAGGTGGAGGCTGTGCCCAGGCTGGCCCCATGTGCATGATTGCTTTGAGGTGTGTGTACGATCACGCTGTTGGCTGGGGGATTCGAAAGCTAACAAAGGAGAGAATGGTCTGTCTGAAGGATTTATTAGCCCAGACTCCTCTTAATTGCCAGTGACAACCAGAGCAGCTAAATGCCCCCTCTCGCTGGAATCTAAGTCCAATGCCTAAATGACAAAAACACTTGTGTTCATTGAGTGTGCTGTAACTCTCCAGTTCTCATATTAGTGTCGGGAATTTTATTCTAATATGGATGTATGAGTTCAGAACCTGCAAGTGATATTATGGATCTTACTGTTGCCAGTCTTCTATCAAGTAACAGGCTTTGATCGACCCTTTAAGAATGAATTGAAATGTAACCTTCACTTCTCTGACCCCTCTCCTCTCACAGGATACTGTGATTCAAAGAAATTATAGTTTGCTAAGACTAATTAGTGGCTTGAGTGAGGCATATAGATCCCTTCTTCCTCTGCAAGCTCCCTTCCCTAATGCTGGTTTCCTTAACTATTGCACTGAAGACTTTGTTACAAGCTCCACAGTCGAGTTCTCATTAGTAACCCATAAGAAAAGTACTGAAGCCAAGCAAGAGTGTCCTAAAAAATCTTAGAGCTTCAATGAAATGAACCGGAAATATGAAATTAAATGATGAGCTAATCCAGCAAACTGCCAGCTGCACGATATACTTTAGAAGATCAAACGTAGGAAATTACAGAGTTACTGGCACTTTGCACCAGAACTTCAATGAGAACTCAAGTTTTTAAGGTTATCCATGCTGGCATCGAAGATCATGCATCTTCTTTCTACGTCTGACATAGCCATAATTGATACATACCAAATGATGCTGTTTTATGTCTCTAACTGGGCCAAAAGCAGCTTTTAATAAGCTAGTCTGTATTCTGGCTTTCTAAGAAAGCTAGATAGTAGGATGCAGTGGTTCTCTCCACTTCTGCAGCTCATTTGAGATGAACATTCATCACTGTTTTTTGAAAGTAAAAATTAAAGCGGCATATTGTCCATCTGATGCCAATTAAGAAGTGCAAATTCAGAGTAAGGTAGCATAGCTGCAATACAAAACCATTTTGCCTACAAAATTAGATACCACAGGCCAAATTCTCAACTTGTATAAACTGACAAATACCCACAGTGACATTGGACCGCATTTGAATTATCAAGCAGTGCTTCACACACCACGGTAACTGCTTCATGAAGGTCAGCCTCTGAAACACCAAGAGATTGATCCTTGCCATAGATAGGTGACTGTGCTCATATAGTACCTGATTTTGTAAGATGAGTATACACACTCATGCAGCTTAATATTAGGAGCCCAGAAACTATTAAGGCACTTGGTTAGGTGTATTTGAGATGAATTGCTTGAAAATAAGAGTGTTTGTATCTAAAAGGTAGCAGCCCTGTTGAGGTTGTTCTAATACATCAGAGGCCTTTGCATTTTCTTGCTTTTTCTACACTGTGCCTGCTTTCGTTGTCAATTTATTGAGTGGAAATTGAGCTTGTTACTCTGCAGTTATTTCACACTGTAAAATTTAATGAGTTATTTAATTCTAAAATTATAAAAACATTTTGGATTGATAAAATCCTGTCCTGTTTAAAAATCCTAATTCATCCCCTTCCATCTTCAGCTGCTTGCAACCCTATTGCAGATTTGCATTTTAGGGTTTCCCAACTGTTTTTCAAGCTGGGGTTACCACGACCTGATTTATTCTCTCATCATTTCTCTGGTTTCAATATGTTTGATATTCAAAAGCTTCAGAAACCAGAGAGTACTGGTAACGGCAGGCTCCTTTATTGTTAGCATGTGTGCTCAGCTATTAGTGACATGATCGCACATCCTAGAATAAACAGAAGAGCTCGAGTACAGCTTTATTTTCAATAAAGATTTTGGACGCCAGTGGCCACACTGTCGTTAGATACCATGAGCTGATTTAGCACCCGGGCTCTAACTTCTTTGGCTACTTGGACAGTGTAAATGACAGACCCGTGAGTTCTGCCAATGAACTGCCACATGGTCCTGACCAAGGCACCTCTGGCCAGCTGTGAGGGATATTCACAGTCTGCAGCACCAAGAAAAACCAAGTTCCCTAAGATTCTGTATCTACAAAAGAAGACATTTAGGATACTCTGAAAACATAAGTGATAAATAGAATTTTTCTTAGAGTTCAGAAGACAGACCTAAAATTGCTTTGACCTTTCTCCCTGGCTTTAGATATCTTTTATTTGCATTTTAACCCCATTTGACTGCGCATACAGGTTAACTGCAGATTCCCTGGGGTTCTCTCATGCAGCTTGCTGCTATGCCAGCACTTCTTCTGTATTCTAAATCTAAGAAGATATAGCCAAAAGTCTGAGCCCTGACTTGCTCTATTCAAAAAAATCAGATGTTAGTATCAAAGAAAACACATGGAAAAAAAACAAATGAGTCCTTATAGCCTAGATCACAGCTTTCTGTTATTTTGATCCCGGTTTCTATGTGCCTCCTACAATCAGTTTCAAGTCAACCTTCTTTTAATACTGCAAGAGAAAATGCCAAATACACATGTAACCTCTGATCTTTAGATGCTGAGCAAGAGCACTGTAATCCTAAGGTTTTATGAAATCACTTAATCTTAGTATTTACTACACATCAAAAGAACTGTTTGAAGAGCAGCGGAATGGAGAAAGTGGAGAATGTGATATCTTTTTATTATGATACAGAACACTTCAAAACTATTTTGTCTGGGTCATGCTATCTCTAGCTCCAGCGCAAGCACACCTTGTTTAAAATACCGCTGGCAATAGCTTTCCAATTATTACTTCCCAAAAAGCAACGCTTTAACGGATGGGGATGACTTTGTTTAGCTTTCTCCTCAGATAGTTCAAAGGATAGTTATCTGAACCAGCAGACAAATCCTGCCCTGTACAGTACGGTCACGCTTCCCACCAAGTAACGCTGCATGGTACGGAGTGCACAGAAATGCATGTGTGTGTCTGTAAGTGTAGGCATACATAGGATTCAATTCCAAAACAATTTTAATCAAGAAAAATCAGAAAAAATAATAATAAGACAAAAAAATCAGTGTTGAACCTCGCATAAATACAGTTCATAAAGAACTTTTATTATTCAACTTTTAAACCATGTACGCCATCCATTTTGTTATTCACTTGCAACATAAATTTTAACGTATTAGGTGCATGTATGGTAGGTTTGGAAATAGGTTTTGTGGAAGTTAACAGCTAGAGAGCAGCTTATCAAGATCTGTCTTTACTGGTGCTACTAAGCTAACAATCATTTACTGTTGCCTGAGATGGAAAGTTTGCTTCTGATATTTGAAGTCTCTATGCTAGTATGGACAATTCAGCTAGACAATACAGTGCTTGTGCTCCAGGTCTGTATGCAGGTTATATCTATATAGTCTTGTATACACAATTTTAGAAGGTGGTTCTGAAAATGCGTCATCAAAAGCTCAGATAATTATTTTATTTCTATATAGGTAACCAGCTCTTGAAAATCACTTGTACCCTTTTAGAAATATTTGGTGCTGAAATTAAATTTCAGATAACCACAACTGTGAGAAAATCTTCCCAAGCCTAGAAGCAGACAGGGAAAAGAGGATGAGGGGCAGTGTGGTCCTGGGGAGGGAGAAGAAGCTTGAGGGACCTGCTCAGCTGGAGAAGGCTGTATGCAAGCTGCTCACTGTGCTGTCTATACTGCTGCCAAACAAAGGCAGGAATGGGGAGAGGTTTTGTTTACTTTAAATAAATAACCTGCAGGTTTATGCCTGAAAGCAGGGTAGGAAGAAAATAAATAGATAACTCCCCCAAATGTCTACACGTCTTTTTGCCTTCCTTGCATCTAGAGATGTGGGCAGAAAATGGTGAAGTTCTCAGATGTGTCCTTCACAGCAGATGCGATGCTTTGACTTACCGGACTCCCGTGTGCGACCTCTCACTACTTCACTCCATGGTCCTGCCCCGATGGCGTTGAAAGCCTGGATCTGCAGTTCATACTCTGTCCACTCCTCCAGATCTTCAACCGTGTACTCTCTTTCCAATCGGTCATTAATAACCTTCGTCAGGGTGGGAGGCTGCAGATCCACGCGCCAGAACTTTATCCGGTACCCCACTGACTCTGGATTGCCATTGTACTGCGTGTCGGGGAGAGGCTGGCAAATGACAAAGAAAAACACAATATTCCTGTACACAACACTGCCAAATCTTTCCAAGTTATAAACCAAGGCTGCCTGGACTCATATAAGGCCATAGGAAGGCAAGAAAGATCCGTTTGATTTTCTGTTTTATGTTTCATGATCTCTAAATTTCTGTGATGCTTGAAATTTTCTTTTAATTTTCACCTTAATTTTGTTCCAAATAGATATGCTCACAGAACTATGCCATTTGCTGTGGGCGTATCAACAGCGATGATATGAATACAATATTTTAGAGCTTTGTGATTAATTATGGAAATGAATGATAAATTGCTGAAGCATGTGACAAATTCATTTATCGTACATTTTTTACTTTTTTTACTGACTCTCTGCCTACTCATTTATCAGCAGAGATTTATTCTAGTATTCCAATTCCCCAAGCTATTTCAGAGATTAAAATATGAAATAATTAGCCTACTTCATGAAGTTTAGAGTTTTTCCCCATAAAACTAACTACATGATGCCACAGATGGCTGAGATCCAGTGATTCAGAACTGAGAAAGTTTAATACACATTAACATTTCACAGCTTAGGAGACCATATCCCACAGGCAAGCAGGGCTAGAAATGTGACCCTTATTCTGTAGGAAAGAAGGAATTCCCAGCTCCCAGGGGGACACAGATTCACCTGTGGGTCTTGGAAAAAAAGAGATTAAACACTTTCAAATACTGATGTTATTAAACATGAAAAAGGCATATCAGGTCATTTTTAGCTGTGGGTGTTGCTCCTCCTGAACCCTGCACAGTTTGACTCATGAAAAACACGCTTCCACGCAAGGAAACGCAATCTTTAAAATGTTTTAAAGTCTCTTAAAACAGGCTGGAATTAATTTTGGTGGAAGATATGCAGGTCTGGACATAATACCAAAGGTTTAACAATGTGGGCATGTTACTCACGTGGTAAAGGCCTGAGTGGGTTATGTGGGTCCTATCAAATAAACAGCAATGGGTAATGAGGTGACACCTTCAAGTTTGATGTTTTGGTCTTTCAAGGTTCAGAATTAAGTGCAGCGTTCTATCAAGAAACGAATTATTCCTTTCTGACGGGAGAAAAACCCTCTTGTTTCTAAGCCTGCTTTTGACTTCCAGCCATAATGAGTTTATGCATGGAAAAGCTAACATTTGGGCAAAAGGAAACCTGTGCTTCATCAACTTCACACCACAGTAAACCCGGTGGAAAATCCTGCCTAACAAGGGAGAAGAACAACCATTCTGGAGCAGGTTAATTGCCAAGCAAATCCCAACGTGGCAACTCTGTGGGTAACAGAGACAGTCAAAGGGGCACAACAATATCATCAATCACTGCATCTTCGCAATTAATCATTTCCTCACATAACTCCACACCCTTTCATGTAAATATAATCTTCCCAGAGGAGTGCGAAGTGCAAACTTTGCTGCCTTTGAACCACGGCTCAGTACTTGCAGGGCGATTGCCAATGGCCGGTGTGCACCTTCTGGGGGCTGTTTTGTTCAAAGCAAACAACCGAGCCCTAGAAAACTGCAAATTGGCTCAAGCATTATATTCCTGTCCCACATATTGACCCAGACTGTGGTACTAGAGAGTCTCAAAAGCCAAGGGTTTACACACAGGCATACATTCCCCTGTAGAAGTGGCAGAAATAGTGGCAGTAGGCAATTTGTGTGATTAATAAGGCACTTAAGGTAAGTCTCAGATTTCCAACTATTCTGAAAAAGAAAATAATTTTGCTGTTACTCCTTATGCTGAATGCATGGAAAAGGCACTCTGGAGCGCTGGCCTCATCCCTTAGGGAAGCAGCCGCATTCCCAGCGCCAGCACCCAGCTCCCCACTGCCCCCCAGGTCCTCCTGGCCGGCTCACCACCCATCGCAGCCACAGGCTGGTCTCGCTGGCCGTGCGAACGGTGACGCTCCCAGGGGCAACATCTGGTGGAGCCTGCAACGTCTGGATGACACGGGAGGGCTGGCTGAGCGGGCTGGGGCCCACCACGTTCACCTGCCGCATCCGGAACCTGGAGCAGAGGAAAGATGCAGCGCGTGCTGTAACAGCTCAGTGAATGGTACCTCTCTTTCCAGAAGAGGAAAAAGATGGAAAAAAATACAAATTAGGTCTTTCTAAACGTTCCACAAAGGTCGTTGCATGCGGGTCCCCTTTGTATTCACTGCTGAATGCTTTATGGTAACTGCTTTCAGATCCTCTCAGGTATTAAAAAAAATGAAAATGAGATTAGCTTGGGGTCTATTAGAAACTTAGGTATTTGTGCGAGAAAATTATGTTAATTATACCAAGCCTGATGAGCTTATGCTAGCAGTAAGTGATTTTTCTCTTGCAATGCTTGTACAATACATTCAGAAAGGTATTAAAATATCAAACTTCAGATATTCTCATTCCCTGTCAATATAAAAAATATACTAGTGATAACATTTCCCCTCAATTACTGGTTGAAAGAAGCTGATTTATCCCTGTGCTGCATTTTCAGCCTTCCTGCACAAGAAAGATTAAGTTATTTAATATGGATATGCGTCTTTAAAAAATACCCTGTCTGCTTGAAACCATCTCAGCTACAACAGAAATCCCTATTGGGTCACAAAAGATTTAGAGAAATCTTTTTTTCAGGAAGCACAAAATAATTAAGACGTGCTGTACATTTCAGATACTCTCGCCTGTCATAAGCAATTAGAGGTATCCAGCACCAGCACATAAATATATGACCTCTTCATACTAAATACTTAATTTTTGGACCTAATGACTGAGCTTGGGAAAAGGGTAAGCTAGTCAACGTAGTGGTGTTTATTTATCTGCTCTGATCTTCCTAGAAAATGCATTAAAGGAAATACATTAAACAAATACCGTCCTTGGCACAAAATACAGAAAAGAAGCTGGCTGATAAAGATGTGGTCCGATAATTAGCTCTCATGATGTGTTTCCTCTGTAAGCAACGACTAAAAGCTGACCAGAGGACAACAAATCCATTTGGCAACAACCTTCTGGGTTTCAAAAATTTATATAGAATTGCTCCACACTGAAAGAAAACCAAAAAAGCTTGTATCTGTGCACGCATGAGAGAAAAAAACTACGCAAAAAATCAAGGAGCTGCTTTATGATGGAAAAAAATCAGAGGAGAGCTGGAGGTGTGAAAGATCCCAGCATAACTGGGATCACTCCAGAATTCAATGGATACAAGAGAGAAATGAGAAGTAGCAGTAAAATAAACCAAAAAATTTAACAATAGAAAAAAATGCAACCACCACAAATTCCTCAGATACTTCCTCATTATATTTTATCCCAAAGTCATTCCTCCATACACCTGCTACGTGTGCAAGTCTGTCTTATTTCACACGGACAGTGAATGTCGAACTCTGGTACAACCTGCACTTCAATTCTGCCTTTTCAGCTTGATGGATCCACCTTTATGAGGAGAGTAAAAACTTCTCAACCCGAAGATAATTTTCCTAAACCTCTGCACCAGAAATCTCTGCTTCAGTTCAAAAATTTTCAAAGAGCTTTCAGTGAAATGTTTAGCTCTTGAGGATGAGGTGTAAAACACTTCAGTGGAGAGTTTGTGAGAAATTCAATATGTTCCTAGGCATCTGACTAAGGGAAGAAAATTAGCGTACTGGCATTGAGTTAGTTGTAAACGATACGAGCTTTACTTGGTTGCATCTACTACTAGCTCACAACAGCACATGGGCTACTTAATAGCCCTTCAGCCAGCGCAAAGTGGACAAGCTTCTTGTAAGCTGATTCAACACTTGCCACTGTATCTCCTTGCAGCCAGCCTTTACATTAGCAAGCTATTTCATGCAAGTATTTTTCATTAGGATTGAGTACCTCAAATTCTCAGATCTTGTCTATACTGAAGCAACGCATCGTTTCAATTTAATTGATTTAAAAATCAATCTCGTTTAACTGGGGTGCACCCATAACGTAGGTTCACTTCAATCAGTTTAAGCACTGCATATATCTATTAAGCTTAAGTTGGTAAATTCTTATAAACAAAGGTTTCATCCAAGTGATGTTACCAAATCAAGCTAAATCGATAAAACTATGTTAGAACTGATGTAAATATGTAATTACAAGTTTGCATCAATTTAACTCCAATTGATTTGTCACTGACTGATGTTACGTTGGTGCACCCTTTAGATGAGGGAAGTCACAAGATTATCAGTTACTCATAAAAGCATTTCACTGTGCACTCGGATTTCCTTTTTAATGTTACAAAGCGTATTGTGTGTAAACTACAATTAACAATATCAGGCAAGTAATTTTAAGCATGAACTATGGAAACAGCAAACCTTTTCCCTTTTGTTCAGATTATAAAACACAGCCAGATGTTTCTGATTAGGAAAGCTGCTCCATGCAGCTATTGACTCATTTTTTTCCATGCTGCAGCTAATTACCTGCTGTTCTTACCTGTAATGAGTGTAAGGAGTAAGGTTTGGTACCTCCAGCATCTGAGCATCGGGTTCATTCTCCACCTCACAAAGACTCACCCACTCTTCTTCATCACCCAGTACACCAACCTGTAGATGGGAAAGGTAAGAAAGAATACAAAGCAGAATATATATATATGTATATACGTAAAGAATTATATAAATAACCCCTTTTGCAATGTGTGTCATCACAGCAGTGGAAGGACAAATGCTTTAAATACATATTATTCAGTTGTTAGTAGTTTTTAGTTATTTGTAAAGCAACAACACAGCCAAGTTAGCCAAGTTTCTTTGCACCTGTTGGGACTTCATTGGGATCCTCTAATAAGATCTATTTTAGAAAAACACCATGAGAGCATTAATACCCTGTTCAATCTTGCTGCCACAATACAAAAGTATCAAGGAGTCACATAACAAAATGAAAAATAGCCTCGATAATAACTCGCAGGAACTGATGCATACCAAGTAATTCTCAACGGAGGCAAAATGCCACAGAAATGAAGACAGGGAAACAAGAACAAAGTCAAAGAACAAAAGTGTTTTAACTTCATCTGCTGGTCTGCACTTAGACCAGACTTTTCCACGTGCAATCCTTTGTATTAATTAATCACAACATGTTGCCCAGCACAGCTCCTCAGCTATGGCAGAGTTAGAAGGGACAAAATGGTGATGAGAATTGACAGCATTCCTTTCCATATGGCTTTCTGGACATAAAATGAAGATAAATCAGGACTTAAAAGGAAGTCAACAAGGGATGATAGAAAGGCCAGAGTCTGACCTGGGACCCTGGAAGATGGCAGCACCACTAGGCAGGGCTGTGTGTGTAAGAGCCACAGTAGGAGTGTGGAAGAGACGACAGAAGAGAGATGGTAGGTGGCTGGGCTTCACTCTGGAGATTCACAAGTGCTGAAACACCAGGGGTCTTAGACCAGACTCCTTGATATAATTCCCTATCACCGTACACATTTACTCTGGTGTTCCATTCCTACCACAAAGGGCAGTACCTGTAGTCCAATTCCCTCACCCTATCCTGGTATCCACCATCGCAGGCTGAAGGATATTAGAGGGTACATAGGCAGCTATTCCCTTTAGTGTCTATTTACAGACTTAAAATCCATGAAGATGCCTAATCCTTTTTTAACCTACTGACACTATCTACTCCCACAGACTGCTGTGGCAACAAATTCCAGAAGCTCACAACCCACTGTGCAAAGAGCTATTTCCTTTAATCTTTTTTAAACAGATCCCTTAAAAGTTCTGTATACTAGTTACAGCCACAGACACTGTCAAAGCACTCGATTGGCAACGTAGCCCAAAGTATCTAGCATACCCCAAGTACTTCAAATGGAAAATTAAGTTTCCATCACTCCTTTTTTTTTTTTTTTTCCCCCTCCAGGAGAAGCAGCCTGATTTATTTAT
The DNA here is from genome assembly GCA_013400335.1 of Eurystomus gularis. Taxonomy (NCBI): domain Eukaryota; kingdom Metazoa; phylum Chordata; class Aves; order Coraciiformes; family Coraciidae; genus Eurystomus; species Eurystomus gularis. The sequence goes on from VZZY01012670.1 coordinate 255,223, forward strand.
AGATGTTTTAGTTCTTCGCTCACTCAGGACTTGGTGTGCTGCATATTTATGTTTGTTCATGAAGAAATGACACAAGGAAAATTAGGCCAAAGAAATAAGTTCTGCATTGCACTGTGAAAAGAAGCCTCTGTCATCTTCCTAGCAGAGGACTGCTTTCAGGGAGGGATGTGGTTGCACAGGTCTTGATGGACCTTTTGAGTCTTGTTGGTTATCATGGACACTGCCACACACCTAACCGCATTAAAAATAGATGCTAGTGAAGATTATGGGCCTTTTAAAATTCCCAGACCCAACTGAATGCCATAAATTTTAGTAAAGTCCACAGATACAGAAGCTTAAAGGAAGCAAGCCGACACGGGTCTGCATGGTAAAATAGAACAGCCCTAAACTGGACAGAGAACAAAGACATGATAAAGAGAATTTAAGAGAAAAAAGCCTACATGAACAAAGAAAGGAAGAGAGGGTTGATTTCTATCAAGGAAACAGAAAGCACTTTTTAATAAAAGCTTTTTTTTTTTTATTAACACTGCAGAAAGTCTACAGTAAATGCTTATTTTTGCAAAACTCCTTGCTCTTAACAGCATCACCTCAAACTGCTGCAGTAATTGTATAGCAACAATCCACAGTACTTTGGAGGCTGCAAATAATCTCCAGTAGTGAGTTAGTCATCTTTTTGTATTCCAGGAACAGTAAGAGCTTACAAAAATATTTCTTGTATAGGGGGAAGAAAAAAAGAAAAAAAGACCACAGGTTTCAATTGTTATGCAGCAGCAGGCAGGTCATTAATACACATTAACGACCACATGGTTCAGACCCAGAGGCCCACAGGGCTGTGGACATTGTGACATTGTCTCAAGATTGAGAGGTGTCCAAAAGCCCCTGCTTGTTTTGCAGCTCAACATTTACCACCTGGCTGCAAAGGTAGAAATATTAAGGATCTTTTACTGACTAAGAAGCAGCAAAAGCTTCTGTGTGCCCAGGACTATGGCAAAACCTGCTGAAAGCTAACCCAGGAGTCAGCTTTCTGGTTGGGAATGCTCTCCTTGGTAGGAATGATGGCTGCAGCCCATGAGGGCAGATGCCAACCAAGCAGGGGCCCGCTGGTAATCAGGTGGCCACTACCAGTAGTGGGAGATGAGGGGCCCTGGGCAAAGCAGCAGCACAGACAGTCCCAATTAACCACTTTTAGACCCATTTTCTGCAGAAAGGTAGTGACAGAGGGGCATCAAGAAAATCAACTACAGGCATAGTTCTGTGACTCAGCAAAAGATTTTAAGAAAAGTAGATTGGGAACTTGCTTTAGTTAGAAAAATACCTTGTAATATTCCTAGGATCTGGTGCCAGAATTTGGGAAACTCAAAGGGTTAGATCTTCAGCTGAAATCAGTAGTATGTTTTAAGAGAGTGCTGCTCGCATGGGGAGTTTTTCCAAAGTAGGATGGTTGAAGTGTGAATGGCTGTGTAGGGTAGCTTGGTGAACAGCCTGGGGACTTCTGTATGGCTTCTGACTTGTGTAGCCAAGCAATTCTAGATTTATATTACTCAAAACAAGTTTCATTTATTTAGCAATAGTCTCAGAAATGAGTCTAGGAAGAGAACCTTCAGTGATGAACTTCTATATTTTTCGCTTCTTCAAGATCTATGGTAGATTCCAAGTTTCAGGCTCTTGAAGGAAAAGGAAATTATTTTTGCTGAAACACTCTGATGTCAGATCAGAGGAAACGTATCAGTTTCAAGCATCGGAGTACAAAGGGATTCCTACGGGGCAAAAAGAACTACAGGCAGTGGTAAGGATAAAAGAATCCTTTGAGGGGCAAGAGAGTCCACGATGAGCTGCTCTGCATAAAATAAAGTTCATTTAGAGGCTTCTTTCTCGTAGCTGTTTTTTGGTTAACAGTGTATGCAAACTTCAGAGAAGGATTAGGTTTGTTGACAGATGCACACATGAGTATGTGTGTTTTAGGAGCATCATGGTCCTTGAGCCGTGGAGGTTAGGACGCTCCTAAAACCAGGAGCCATGGTTTTAGGAGTGTCCAGCCAGCGTTAAGCCCCACGCAGCCACTCGCTCGCTCCTCACCTCTCCCAGTGGGATGGGGAGACTTGGAAAAAAGGTAAAACTTGTAGGTTGAGATATGAACAGTTCAATAACTAAAATGAAATAAAATATAATAAGAAGACTAATAATATTCATCATAATAACGAGAAGGAATATAACAAAAAAAGGATAAATAAAACCCAAGAAAAGACAAGTGATGCACAATGCAGTTGCTCACCACCCATTGACTGATGCCTGAGCAGTGACCAGCCCCTCCCAGAAAACTTCCCCCAGTTTATATACTGAGCATAGCGTTTTACGGTATGGAATATCCCTCTGGATAGTTTGGATCAGCTCTCCTGGCCTGAGCTTCTTATGCTCCTGATCACTGGCAGAGCATGGGAACCTGAAAAATCCTTAACTTAGGATAAGCACTACATAGCATCAACTAAAATATCAGTGTGTCATCAACATAATTCTCACACTAAATCCAAACCACAGCACGATACCAGCTACTAGGAAGAAAATTAACTCTAGCCCAGTCGAAACCAGGACAAGGAGGTAGATGAGAATGCTAACTACTTTTTTGTTACCATGGGTATAAAAACTCCTTAAGAAATGCACTCAGCATCTTAACAGCTTTCCATACAATAGGGCCACAATCCCCAGGAGACCCCAGGACTGCCACAATAAAAACACCTGTGTCTATTGAGACACTTCAGATAATTCTCAATAATGATCCAGTCATCACCAGTTAGCACATATTCTTTCCCATCTTTCAGTTATTCCCAAGGCATTCTGCACAATAAAAGGGCTTATTAATTTATTATTACAGAAATGAGACAGTATAAAACAATATTGGAAGTGATGTCAGACTTCTATCTGCACTAGTTTCTCCATTTCTAAAAAGGAAAATGTTAAATGTTTTATAAAGTGACTTAAAATTTTCTGACAGAATGCACTGTATGAACAAAGTTGCAGAATTTTGACTTAAAAGAAACCAAAAATAATTAAAATTTGGAATGAGAAAATAATTTGCTGTGATATTTTCTAAATGACAATAATGCTTGCAAAATTTTGAACAGTTATGAAGCGCTAACTGCAGGAAAGGAAAACACTATGTTTCTGTACATTACAGAGGTACCCTGTGCCCTACTATAGTTCAAGACATGTCAGAGTTTTCATTATAGAGGTCCATAACTCACATATTTGAAATCACTTTGGGAGAAATTCGGTTCACAGGATGTCAGCCTGGGTGCAATTTTTTTTCTTACAAAATCCTTAAATCGATTCAGCCATTTTTGATTTAAAGATTGGCAAAGGCATAAAATTGTCAGAGTTTCAGACACTTTATTTACCAGCTCTGAAGTAAAAACGACACCAAGAGAATCACCTCGTACAATGGATGAATCCTATCTAGGTCACTGACTTCACCCCCAAAACCAGATAAATTCACAGTTAACGTTACAACGTCTTTCCCAACTCACAGCTTTACAAGCAAATACAACAATAATACTTCAAAGGTTTTACTACTTCAATACTCTGCTATTGCTTGCCATGATATTCATACAAAAGTCTCTCTAAAAATAGCAGAAAGGCTTCAAGCAAAAACTCTTTATATTGGCCCATATGGCATCATGACTTGTAATACCTTTTCATAAGGGGCCTTCAGCTGTTCTACAGGTCTTCTGCTGTCTGCACAATAACAGTAATTACCAGGAAAACATACAAAACTTGGCAGAAGTTAGCCCAGATTTTCTAATCAGCCACTGGAAGGCTTGATGCTATGGACTGAGTAGCCACCAAGACACAGTCATGATGTCATTTATGTACTCCTGACAAAACCCCAGGAAAAAATCCAGTACGGGGAAAAAAGTTGAAACTGTATTACAGCAGATAGAGAGTGCAAACACAAAACCGTGTGAGCAACAGCAGGGATTCATAGTCAGTCTTGGTTGCAAATTGCAGGAAAAAATGTCTACAATATATACTCTAACTGCATCTGAGAGTACAGGATGATTGGAAGGATTTACTGAAATTCTTTGGGGATGAACATGTTACCTGTGAGCATCAACGCCACGAGACAGTTACTGCTGGCCCCTCTAAACAAGCATCAGCAGAACCTTTATATTACATTAGGCACTCTTCTCTTTAGACTATACTGTATGTAATGGAAAAACAATGTTAGAAATATTTTAAAAATAGCATTGGTACATTTTTGTAGCTCTCTGTTTGGAAATCCAGTTTCCTCTAGTCCTCTGAGTCTAGATGGAAAGATGGAAAAGAAACAGCCTAGAGACTTTAAAGAAATATCTTTGGAAGCACAGAATGTAGCTTCACTAGAAACACAGAAATGGGATTTTTAATGCTTGATATTTCAGTATCTTCCAACACAAAAATCTTGATTCTCCTGCCACATTCATTGACATAATTGAGAATTAGTTCCACAGTGGCTCCCGTGATTTTACACCCCAGCAGAAAAAGCAGAAGCCAAGGCCAGATGTACAAAATTTCATGTCAACTGGAATTCCCAGCTGTGTTTTTCATCCAAATTGTTCATGAAGTATCAGACTTCAAATATGGCAGTCAGCCAAAACAGAATACTTGGAACATTTTCTAGACCTGCCCTTATCAAGGAAGCTTTCTACCACATAAAGGAACAAAGAAGAAAAATACGTTGGTGGCAGGTTGTTTGTGTGTGTGAATATAAAATAGCTGAAGTTTGTCTGTAAGGACTCAGACATTCAGAGTAAAGGGTATATACAGAGATGGAAGAGAAGACACAATACATAAGGGATGTCCAATGCAAAGCAATCACCCAGCTGAACAAACAGAGGAGGACATAATCAAAGCACACAATAGTACCACGTATTTGTTGGTTACACTTTGTCATGAACCCACTGACAGCAGAAGTACAGCGCAGAGGGAACAGACCTGTGTGGAAGATCGACCTAGTTCTCCTCCTTCCAGGAGAGATCAGGCTGTACAAGGTTTGTAAATCACAGCATGTTTTTCCCCAAGCTATTAACTGTTTTCAGCTACTCTGCATCTTGTTGCAAGCATTCAGAAAGGCTAACGGTCAAAAAATCTGCAAATGCATGAATATGTAGTCCCCGTACCTGCTTGGACAGAACCCTTATTCTCCAATGCAACTGATTAATTGCAAGGTACACTGGAACATACAGATGAGAGTTTTATAGTTAAACGTGACCCTATCACTCAGCAATACCCCCTGTTTTAAAACCATAGTATGCAAAACCACACCTTAAGTGATGTTTAATGTAATGCTAAGGCAAGAAACACTTGACAGTGCTATTAAAAGCTGTACATTGGCCAGTTAATGAAAGATCCAGAAGGAAAAAAATTCTCCTGATATTTCTGTTTAGAAAACGTTGTTTTCTAAACAGTATAACCAGTGCCCTTCCAACTTAACATAGTCCTAAGGAACAATTATGGTTGTCTGTGCTAAAATACAGATGTTGCAACAGTGCATCCCAGCACAGACGTATCCCTGCTTAGAACTGACTACATGAAAGGCAGGAGTGAACACTGGGGTGTCACTGGCAGGTCTTTTGTGAAAGCTTGTGTGTCTTTGAAAGGCTGGCAGAAAAAACTGTGAAGTCCAGAGGACAGGTCCAAGGCTGCTTAGATCCAAATCTGTCCAGAGGCATTCCCGCCCTCATCTCTGCTCCCACTGCCACGTTCTCATCCCCTCCCCTTGCAATGGTGCACAGCTTGCACAGAGAGTTCATCTGTCTGAAACTCATTTGTTCTTGGCTGGACCAAGACTTGTAGCAGCTCCAGGTATGATCATACCAGGATCAGTGCATGCAGGAGTCAGGAAGTCTCGGTAAAAGTGATGGAGGTGAGGAGAGGGAACGGGAGCAGGACAACGAGAGCTCTGGTTTAGATTGGCTAAAGGTGCTGTGAAATTGCACTTTAAGAGAGAAAGAGTTTGAGCGGAGTGCCAGCAGAAAGGGGCTGTGAACAAAGGATTATATGCAGCTGTCATACTGGAAACAGGATTTGCTATGTCCTTAAGGAGTCACCCATTTCTCTGCATCCTGAAAAGATGTTCGTTAATCATGTGAGCACCATTTATTTATTAAATCCACTTGAAACAACATTTCTTGTTATGCCAAAGCTAAACAGTGAGATGTGGTGCAGAAGAAACTTGCAGGGTAGCTGTGGTGAAAAGATCTGCCTAGATTCTGTGAAGACTTTGGCTGTGCTCCTTCCCCAGAGGGAGCAAATATTGCTGGATCCAGGCTCTAGCAGAACCGCTGACCTCTAGACTTTTCTAGCAACGCATCAGATGTTCAGGAGGGTTTGTGAACAAGAAAGATCTTCCCTTCTCTCCCTGCACACCAAGAACCTTTCAGCCACTATTTGTACGCGGGGCTCTTCAAGCATGCAGATGAACATCATAGTAATTATTGCAGTTTTCAAGTATTCAAATTTATTTCACTTCAGTGGCTTTCTGCAACTCACAGAATTAACAAATTCCTAGAAATATCAATGTGGTGCTCCAGCACAAAAATGCTTCTCAGAATGTGCCAGACCACCACATTATAGGATTTGAGTGTTTAATTCATAATATATGCAATAGTGTGTATGTAAATTGCACAAAATGTACCAACTTGCTCACAACAACCTCATTATTGAGTGAAGTGATTGTATCAACATGTCTAAGTGGTGATTTAAGAAGTCCAACATTTGGTCTTAAAAACAGATTATATTATTTATAAAGATCTGTGGGTGGAAAGGAAGAAGCAAAGCTCATCTGTCAGGAGAACAAATGAGGAATATATAACTCCTCCAAGGCATAATGACAGCAGAAAGAGGGATATTGTTTAAAGCTGCTGAAGAAGAGAATTCATCCTATTCATATCTAGAGGCCTGGATAGAAAACCTCAGCATATTCCATTACAAGATAGAAAAATACACCTATTATAAGACAGAAAAATACTCGCTGTTTCATGAATAAAGGTATCTTTAGTGGTCAGTGCAATTCTTCCTATAGTTCTGACTCTACGAGATAATAATTTCAGGTTTGCATCTGGTTGGAAAATACACCTAACAAAACCTAAACACAGGTTTCAAGTTCTTTTTTAAACAAGCAGATGGATTTAAGCTCCGCTGTATATGTTGCTTACGATGCATCTGGTGTTCTTTTGAACATAAGCAAAGCTGCTTTACAAAAATCCATGTGGATTTTTTAAAGGATAAGGATTCTCACATAAATATATTACATCATATTTTTCTTTTGCTCCTTTGAACAGAAGTTACAGCATTCATACGACCCTTTTCTCACTGGCTACTGCACACATACTTCTTGGCTAAGCCTCTCGAGCTCCCTTGCATTCCAGCCTTTCCAGGACCCCCTGAACATTTGCCAAAAAGCTTTGATCCAAAGTTAAACAAAGACCGTACTCCAAACAGCAATTCATTATTTAGACCCTTTTTAACCCCTCGGGAAATTCATTAAGAGCTTTCTGTCAGGGACATACCTGGCCTTCGACTATCCACTTGGAGATGGAGGTTTTGCCGTCGTACCCTGGCCGGAACTGAAGCGTGGCTGAGCGAGGGCTGATGTTGGAAATCACCAGGTTGGATGGAGCACCTGGAAGTTCTGAAGAAACAGAAACGTCAATGAGAGGTGAAAACGCTCTTTGTTTAGGGCCCAGTAACCCAGGGTGATGTTCATTGTTTCAGCACGTAAAATACCTTGGTAACAATTATAACAGAGCAAAAGGTGGTGGGTTGGGGTTTTTTTCCCTTTTTGACAGAGTATTACATACGGCATTACTATTTCTGCTGCTCTGAGCACGCACCACATTTTTACAGGTCAAACAAGAGAAGAAAGAGCCCATCTACAGAATTACAGCTACTATTTTAAAGAAGTTGCACAACTGCCAAAGCGTGGCGGCTCAGGGGGGAGGCACCTCCCAGCTCCAGATCTGCCAACCACTCGCCACATCCCCTAATTCCACTCTACTTCTGTTTCTATTGAATTAAATGACAGTAATTTTTTACTTGCTTCTTAGAGTACGTACAACTTTAATATATTAACAAGAAAAAGACTCAAATGTTGGGGTAATGTATAGGGAGGATTTTGTGGTTTTTATATTGATCTATAATAGATGGAGTTTAGAGGGTATCTTTGATGCATGAATGAAGGAGATTAATTTTTTTGAAATTTCTGTTGCAAATAAAGAGGTTGCCCTTTGATGAGGAAAAATCTGCAGCCTCAATCAGATCTTTGCCTCGCATCAGTCAAGCTTATAGCAGCATTTACATTTTTAATATTATCTGAATTACCAAAAAAAGCAAGCCCAAGAAAAAGATTAAATATAGGTTGTTTAGAATAAACTCCCAATAGTACCTGCATTTATAAGTAATGGAAATTACTATTATCATTGGTAATCATTCATAATGTTCTACTACGTGCAAAAGGAACAGGCAAAAAATGGGCAGCTTTTTGGCATGTATTTCAAGTATGCACAAATATACAATATTTCTTGATTCTTACTTCACATTTGTGGGAACTATGATCAATAAACTAACCCTGACCAAGTAGGATAATGCCGTTATCTGGCTAACAACAGGGAGCACGGCATTGATCCAGTCTACAGCTTGTCACAATTACCTGTGATTAGGGAACAGAAAGGCAAACATACTTCAAGAAATACAGAAAAGTTCAAAAATAACGGAAAAGGTAAAAACTGGATTACTGTCAGTGGTGTACACTAACTGCTTCACTTTAGAAGATTCTTCTTCTATAACCTCTAAATCTACTGAAACGGCTTGTTCGAGGTATGGACTGCCTTTTTAGTTTGCTTTCTATACTGGAGGAGGGAGACTGTAGAATTTTAAAACCAAAATCTAAAAAGGCTAAATTTACAGGTGCCAAAATGTTAAATCAGACAACACAGTACAGGATTACTTGTTCCCAAATATTTCTCGGGCCACAACTCCCAAATCTTGTAAATAAGATTTTAGCTTCATTATACAAGTGTCCTCTCATAGATGACATAAGCTATACTACTTATGAATGGAAAAACCTTTCCCTTTTAACTTCCTCCAGCAGGTTTTCCCCCAAAGCAACACTTTTTGAATTGATTCAGGCTTCATTCTTATGTTACTTTGTAAATGTCAAGAAATTCTGTGCTGTATCCACTTTATTACTTTGTCCATTCTTTCTGCCATCACTACAACTTTATTTGTATTAAACTGCCTCAGCTTTCTGCTAATTTTGAATTGCAAGTGTGTCCATGTTAATGTTTTAATCTGTTCTAAAAATTTAATTTAAATTACATGGTAAAGGATTCCAATGCTTTCTAAATAAAGATATTTTATCATTACTGAACCAAAATAATTTGTGATCGTTGGAACACAGAAAAATGAAGAATCATCCCAATTTGACTTGTTTCATGCAGTTTCACCAACCTGGGGGCACACCAGAAGAGATGGTGGAGGATGTGACCCATCCACTGCCTTTTGCGGTCACAGCTGCCACCTCGATTGTGTAGGTGGTGAGAGATGACAGCCCCGTGATCTTGTACTCCAGCGTCGTGTTGGAGAGCGTGCGGGCAAGACGAGATTCATTCCTGCCATACACCTCCCAGGAGATCTGGTACCCTGAAAAACAATTACATAGACGTCAGGGGCCATAGCAGTGGTGGGGTCCAGGTTTTTCTTCTAAAGCACAGTTGTACAATAACCCAGAGACTGGCAAATTCCTGTGTCTGCAAGATTTGCTTGTGGTCAATGGTGGCACGACTTGTTTCTTACTCTACTCCATTGTGGTCACCTTTTAAAAGCAGAAAAAAAAAAAAAAGTTGAAGTAAACGCTGGCTAAAATACACAAGTATTTTTCTAATATTGTTATTTCATAGAATCATAGAATGGTTTGGGTTGGAAGGGACCTCAAAGATCATCTGGTTCCAACACCCCTGCCATGGCAATAAGCAATTGATGTAGGTATCCCATGGGTATCATTTGCCCATTGGATTACAGATGGGAGAGGACATGGAGTGTCAACAGACTCTTCTTCTATGACACTACAGTGCTTGCTATGAAATGGCTAGGAAACCTGGGAATAATCTCTCAGAAGGGTGGACTTTCATTCTGTGAACTCTATGAAGCAAACAGAGAGGGATACTAGAAAATATAACATCTTCTCAGCAGCTAGAATATCTAATTAAAAATCTATATGTGCTTAGTGGGGCTACTCCCTTTCCAGGCTGAAGTAACCTTCACTGCTGTATATCTAGAAATACTTACAAATCTGATAATAACAATCAGGCAGGAACATTGTGGGAATCTTCTAGGAACTGAAAAACCGCTACTCCCCACTGCTTGTTCCTCGCACAAATCCTTTAGCAGGGTGAATCATCCTTTCTTTCAAAACCATAGTGTAGCCAATGCATTGTCCAAAACTGCACTCGCTCTGACCTCTGTATTATTCTTCTATAATAACCAGGCTTTCTTTTTTATCACTTTTGTAAGCATTTGCCTTCCAAGAACTTTTGAAACTTTCTACTGTCTAATTTGCTCAATTTTACCTCCAAATCTGCTTGTCCTCCTCCTGCCCAGCCCCACTTTATTCTTTTTTGAACCCATTTGAACCTCACTGTGCCAGTCTCCAGAGAGCGTGTCTGAAAAGTTTGCTTGATTGCAGCTTTCTTTGTGATTTGACTCAGAGGGAAAAAAAAAAAAACCAACATGCACATAGCTCTTGAATGCCTGTGAAATGGAAGTGAGTGAAAAGGACTAACAGAAAGGAACCCCACTGAGTGAACCATGCATGAGGCAAGCTGGCTAGAGAAACTCCCTACCGGGTTCCTGTTCCCATCATCTAAAATGAGGAATTCAGACCAGTTGGGAGGCTTAAGGTTTTTTTCTTTTAAAAAAAAAACATGATAACTGATTAACATATACAAATTGACACAGCAAAATATCTTATGGTATTGATCAACAGAGATCGTGGATTGAACATCTCATGAACTAAAAGCATGGTGAGACAAATATTTCCGCAAGAGTTTGAGATGCTATCCTTCTTCTAGTGCTACCAGTCATTGCTGACAGAGATTCCTGTTAACCAATTTCTGCATGAAAATGGGCTCAGAGTACTCACATAGTCACTAATTATGTTTCAGGGTGGGGGGGCAGTGATAAAGTGAGGAGATATTTCAACCATTCCAGCTCGTCTGACTATGCAGTACCTTAGAGGAAGGGAAAAAACTCCTGAATGCCCATCTAGAACCAGTGTCTGAATGGGAACGAAGTCAGTAATTTACCGGTATCTCTGAGACACTCTGGTGCTTTTATGCTCTGTGAAAAGGCTTGAGAATCGTTTACCAGGGATCAGAGTTTATGGAGCACAGGCAAGATTACAATCTGTAGAAAAATTTGCACAAAATTAAGGACTCTATGGCCTTTATTAATAGAGAGCAAACAGGAAGGTGGAGGATGACTGTCCACTCTATTTGATGCTCAGTGAAGAGGCACGAAGGAGTTGCAAACAGAATGACCATCACAAACACTCCTTTCTTTTAAAAGTTGTGGGTGCTGTTTGTTCCACACAGGGCAACGTGGAAGAATGAGGAGTCCAAGGAATGTGCAATTGTGCCTCTCCCCGCTTCTGAACAGAGGACACAAACCCAGCAGCTGTGTCCCCAGCCAGCAGAACATCCATGTGCAGCCATGGATGGAGCAGAGGCTGGGCTAGGGCCATGCCATGGCTCATCTGTCTGCCCAGGAGCCGTGGATGACCCTGCTACGCGTGTGTTGAACCCTACACATGCACTAGCAGAGGGAAACAAGGAGTATCACCTCAGAATAAAACAAAATGGGTTGCTCAGAGCAATAAATAACCAGAAGAAGATAAGCAGGGGACATTTAGTGCTCCCTCTATCCATTTGTTGCTTATGAACAACAGAAAGTTTCATTCACCATGTGCTAGGCAACCTTAAGTGACTGAGATATCTTCTCTCCCATCTAGACAAGCTCTGGATATACATCAAATGTTGGTGATTATTCTTTGAATATTTTATGTTTTCTCCTGTGTGACTACAGGGATGAGACCCAGCTTTCCAACCCATTAGGAACATAGTCTCTATGTATTTATTTACTGAAAAAAATGTTCACTGGGAAAAAATATCCTGTGTTCACATGCAAATTGAAGAAAAGGCAAAGAGGCAGCATTTACTGTTGGATAGTTCACTCCTGAAAGTATATTTAAATTCCAGTCACACACAAAAAATGCAAACAGAAAATACATGCATCGATCCTGAGCAGACACAAAGCCCAACGTAAGCATGCATAACAAAAACAGATGAAAAAAAGCTGAAGGAAAGGAACAACATCCACTGTACCTGCAAGTAGCACTTAAGCCACAGTGACTGACAGATGGGCAGAACTTTAGGACATGTGGCTGGTAAAAAGGCACTCTCTGCTTTACAGAAGTGATCACTGCCAGAAAAGTGTACAGGAGAGTCCAGCTGGCCTGGGCTGAGTGTCTTCTCTGGCTTCAGTGTCAGAGAGAATAAGAAAGGTGTCCCAGAGCCTTCTCGTACGCTTTGGCACTACACCCTCCCCACAAAATGCTGCCTAACGGAAACTAATGACCAGAGGAGTTTCAGAAATAATTTTCTGTTGATCTGGAGTAAATTCTCTACAAGAGAGCAGTACACCCAATCACAAACTGTCCGTCTACATCCAGGTCCTCATAAATCAATGTTTACAGAGAGAATGAGGAAGACACTGAAATTTACAGCAAGAGTAATGGGCAATTTCCCAGAGCAGGCGAGCTGCCGGGCAGCACCCTCCGCGTCTGCCTCCTCCCAGCTCTGGCGTACGGAACAAGAAGGTCCAGTGAAGATATCAATGAGCAGAAATGATGAATAATTGCCTCCCTAAGCACTCAGATCTCCAAGCAGCCCTCTATAAACCTTTGAAGTACTGAGGGCATGAACAATTTTGCTGCTCTTTTCTTCTATCCCAAAGGGCCTTTACATCATTAAGGATGTTTCTTTTTCCTTACGAACCTTGCTGGTGTTTCTTCATGAACAATAGAGCTTCTTCAGTTAATTCTTTCTGAAACAAATTGCCCCAAATATAACATGGTCCATCATCATGCTCCACCAGGTTTCAACCCATTCTGGGAGGCAGCAGCTTGTTTCTAGCAAATTAATTCTGCAACACTAAGCATAGTGCTGCTAACTTGTGCTTAACAAGGATGAGTATTACATAGAGTCATCTTACTTAGCTAGACTTGGGTTTAGGTACCTAAATTGGGCCTGATGACTTTGGCCATCTTCACTGAATCGATGCTGCTCTGCTTTCAGAAGCCATTAGTTTCTGTTCTTGAACCATTTAATGCATATTTCAGGAAGGTTACTATGGTATAAAGGCGTAAGATGATCTGCATAAGAACTCCACGTGTACTATAAACAGCATGGAAGACACGTGTACAAATGGTGCATGTTACAGATACACAGAGAAAACACTGAGGAGCGCAAGTCCTATCAAAATAATTAGACCTGTCAAAGTTAAAATGCTTCAGGAAGTAAGGCTGATATAACATTTCAATGATTGGAGGCCAGAAAATTGGATGTTTTTAACTCCTAAAATTCATTTTTGCAGATCGAAAAACAATTTCTTAAAAAAAAATTAAACATTTCAATGTCAGTGCTCCCAAAACAAAATATTTAGATCCACGTGAAATTATCTTCTCCCTACTCAACTATGATTTTTACATCCTGTTATTTAAAATTTGGGGCCTTTCTTGCACTTCAAAACCTTGAAAGCCTTTGATAAGTGGCATGTCCACCCTGTGCAGCTGTAATAGTTTCCCATCTGAAAACAATATTGCCTCTGCTGATAAGAACTGGAGTTTTCCTCAACTATTTATATCTTCCTTTATTAAAAAATAATGAAGTTGCTGATGTTGTATCTACACTGACATAGAGTAAATAGATAAATAGCTTGTCAAATGGCAAGCTCATCAAAGTGAAACAAGAGAGTTGTGAACCCTTGTGATGGTTTATACAAAATTAAGTAACGACATGCAAATTCTATCATGCCATCCAGTCAGACCACTTGATCACAGATGAAGGATAATGCTGATCTCAGGCTTGGTCTTGATTGCAGATCTTAGCAATGTCAATCTAGATTTTGCAGCTGTAAACTGCATATAGGAACCCCCCACCTTTGAGGTAAGGGCCAAACACCGTCTCACAAAGCTTCAGAAATTTAGTAACATCGGTGGAGGTCACAGAAGATTTAACAAGACCAGAAGCTCCATGGGGAGCTGATTTCTAATACAGGCTGCCTTTTCAATGACCATAATCATGAGCTGCCAATAATTGGACCTGTACTTTCTATAACGTGCCCTAACTGACATTTCAATTACCCAAAAGAAGGACCAGGAACCCAGCGCTCACAGTAGCCATTTCTCCCTAAATGCTCTATTACGCAAACATTTTTTCACTGCAACAATGCATTCCACCCCACACACACTTATAAAAGAAAAAAGGAGATAGAAGCTGATACTTGCCTGTAATGATGCCATTTTTCTCTACAGGTTCTTGCCAGCTAACCTTGAGAGACGTGTCCAGAATCTCAGTGAAACTCAGGTGTCCCACCGCTCCTGGCTCTGGCAATCAGAAAAGGAAATCTGTTAACAGGAGAACCCCACTTACTTCTGATCTGATTCATGTGGCAAGGTTAGGGCTGAAGAAATAAAACACTGAGCCGGGGCCAAGGGAAACCTGCTGGAAACAGCAGTGAGAGCCGCAGGGGAGAGGGGAGAACACAAGGTGTTAAGAAGCATTCTGGCTATCATCACATCAATTATTTTATCCAGTCATCACCCTAACTGTGCAGAGAACTAAAACGAGGGGCAGCAGGAGACCTGCACGCAACTTGTTCTCTGCCTCCCTTCTTGATCTAATCTAATTAGAACAATCAAGCCGGCAATCCTGGAAGCGATTGCGTTTGCTGTTTCCTCTCAACAACAGAGTGTGGTGTTTACCTGCGCTGCTGCGTGTGGCTTATCTGGCCTTCTGTCTGTAGCAACACCACCAGCACCCCCCTTGCCTGGAAAGAGCCTTTTGCCTACGCAAGGTGAAAGCAAGGACAGCGTCACCGAGTCACTGCTTGGATAGATTCTCTCAAAACAACTCTAAAAACGTCCAACATAATGGCAACTGTCTTCTGTAAAATGAATACAAGTGTGTGAAACTTTTAAAGGATTTTTATGATGTAGCTCAAGAGCTCTTAAAAATTTCAGCTCCCTAGTGTGCAATGAAAGAGCATAAAATGGAATGACTGTCAAGAATATGCCATCCTCCCTCAATTTTTATCTTCAAGGAAGACATCCTGACTGATTTTTGATCCAACTGCTGTTCTGCCTTCAATCGATGTACTGGAAAAAGGAGGTTTTGTTCACTTTATATTCACTGTGCTTCTGTCATTGGATCCCTGCCCGAATATCCTCCAGCTCTAGTGACATCAGTTGGCAATTTCTCGTCTGCAATTTCATATTTTGTTTCCTCTTCACTTTAGTCCACTTTCTCATTCCCCTCCAGCTATGATAAAAAAACAAAAACAAAACAAAAAAACCACCAAAGCCTGGCAGTAGGTCAGCTACAACCACATTTGCAATTCTGCAATCCTAAGTGAGGAAAACTTCCAAACCCATTCTGCAATATCTACTGGTCAAAGCACTACAGAAAGAACTGCTGATCTGGTAGCGATCTCAGGAATACCCAACAAGAGCACAGCAAATATGCACTATTTGGGACCACGTATCTGCAGACATGCAAACTGCATTCTCACAAAGCTTTACGCCAGTTAGCTCCTGCTGTTGCAGTCCAAATCTAATGTCATAATGAAAAACAGGTGCAGGTTACTCCGAGCCAGGACACAGTGCTTCTGACTGGATGCCAGATTTTATTTGACCTACAGTTCATCAGCAAACAGATCGGTTTGCATGGTTTTTTTTCCAAAGGATTCCCTAACTTTGCTATACAGATAGAAAACGATCACATGAATGACAGTAATTTCGAATCTTTTTCCCACTACGTAAATCCTGAAGCAACACAAAGTTCTCTGCAAAGATGCATTATACCATCCTGCACTTAACTTCTCAGTCACCATGAAAACTGAGGAAAGCAATGCTGAAGGATTGAAAAAAAAATTTTAAAAATCCTGCTTATCTCTACTGTTGAGGCTCCTTGCAGCATATAGCTGCACACACCTAGAAATGTTCTATATGTTTTACAAAATACAAGTCTGGCTTTCTCTCATTTTATGTTTCATGGTGGAATTTTTCTTGTTTAAAACGGCATGTGACCTTAACATTTCCCTGAGATCCTCTCCATGTCTCAATGCTCTGCCTCTTCTCCCACTTTTTGCAAAGTCTTTAAGGCTCATTTCTGCAACAGAAATATTAATAGTCTCTTTCCTCTTCCCAGCTGACTGATTTTCATGAAATCTTAGGAGTCTCCTATCTTTGGTTTCTTACTCTTTTGTACTCCCTGAAATCAGCCACAGGGTTCAAATGTCACTAGAGGGAGAAAGACAGATGGACTTGGGGCAGACAGCTGAGTACAGTTACAAACCATCATTGTCAAAAGCTTCATTTCCTTAGGAAAACACAGGAATATCATGCATGTTTCTCTTTCCTCCGTGCCTTTTGCTTTAACTCCAGATAAACACCTATGAGTTCACATTAATGGTTCACATACATTTCTGATAGTTAAATCACCCTGTCTGCGATCTTCTAGCAAGCAAATGTTTTAAGTCTACAACCTGCTCTTGGGGCACAGGTCGAGCATATGAAGGAGACTAACCACAAAGGAAAGTAGATGGGAAAGTATTCCATTTTCTCCATGTTCTTTCAAGATTATCTCATGAAAAATTGGATTAGCACTATGAGCCTCACTTCCGTGAATGTTAATGACAACCGTATTTTTCTTTATGGGACTATTGACTAACCTAAAACATCCCTATTAATGCAAAGTAGTATATCTATAAACAATACCTTAATGGAGGTATTAGACATTTTTTTATTCTGATTTGGATCTGTAGATGTGCAGCGGTGTGTACGATGCTCCATGCCAGGAAGATGCTGAAGTGCTGGCCAAAGTCAAGATCACTGTGGACACAGTTATCTCTGAGGGCCACTGCAATGTAGTTGTTTTCTGCATCAGACATGCTAGACTTGTTAGTTCCAAATATGTCTTGAGCAAATGCTTCCAAGAGGCCACAGAGGCAAAAACATTTTCTGATGCAGGAAATAATTTATATGCTAAACTATCCAGCTCATTTTACTTCATCCTGGCTCCAGTTTTGCAGAATAAAAGTTACTGCATTGTTATGATTCTGGTTCTTTTATACAAACACTTCTAATATAATATAGATAGAGACATTTTCAATATATTGAATAAAACAAGGAAACAATCATAAATTAATCATTGGCCTCCATAGGAAGTTCCAGTGCTCAATTCCAAAGAAGATCAATTCACATTTATTTGGATGCCTGAACATGGATTTAAGAGCATAAGGGGTCACACACATAAACAATGTTTTATTAGCTGAACCAGGCTATGAAGCTTTCAGCTTCTGACCAACATAAAAAACAAAACAAAACAAAAAACCATACAGGTTTAGTCCCTAATGAAAAAAAAATTCAAATATCATTGTTTTGCCATAGGCTAAAAGAACACACACGGACAACTGGCTGAGACCATCATCTGATGCAAAGTAACTTGATCATAGAATCATAGTATCATTGTGATTGGAAAAGACCCCTAGGATCATCAAGTCCAACCTTCATCCTAACATCTCCCTAACCACTAGACCATAGCCTCAAGTGCTACATCTACTTGTTTTTTTAAACGCCTCCAGAGGTGGTGACTCCACCACCTTCCTGGGCAGTCTGTTCCAGTGCCCAGCCACTCTCTCAGTAAAGAATTTCTTCCTAATATCTAATCTAAACCTCCCCTGAAGCAACTTGAAGCCTTTTCCTCTCATCCTATCATTAGTAATTTGGGAGAAAAGACCAACACCAGCCTCGCTACAACCTCCTTTTAGGTAGTTGTAGAGAGCAATAAGGTCTCCTCTCAATCTCCTCTTCTCTAGACCAAACAACCCCAGTTCCCTCAGCCGTTCTTCATAAGGCATGTCTTTGAGACCTCTCACCAGCCTCGTTACCCTTCTCTGGACCCACTTCAGCACCTCAATGTCCTTCTTGTGCTGTGGTGCCCAGAACCAGACACAGTACTCAAGGTGCAGTCTCAGAGATGAGAGATGCAGATGAGAGATTGCAAACTGATGGTGAACATATGGTCAAATTTTAAGCACCCAGATTAAAAAATTCTGGCTTTTATATCCAACCAAACAAAATCCAAGCACTGAGATTCTCTACCAGTGGTGACTACTCACTATCTTCCAGGGTGCGCAGGAGCTGGGGTGTGCTTCGTGGGCCATCGCCAGGTGTGGTGAAACACAGAACCGAGGTATAGTAAGTAGTGTACTTCTTCAGGTTGGTGATGCAGCCGCTATGAACACCGTGAAAATCAGGAGCAATGGTGACCACAGTCACAGTCTCTGGAGCATCCACTGGCCACGCTAGAAGCTAGAAAATTTAAACATGGATGAGCTCTCATTAGAAGTTGTGTCTATTTGGAGTCCAAGTATGCTTGGCTGCCAAAACCATCTTAATCTGATTGTAAAAAAACCAAGCAATTCTGTGAAACTACTGTCAGCTCTGACGCTGAACAGATGGATATAACATTGTTACTATGATAACTGGAGGGATGCGTGGAATACTCGCTAGCGATGGGGGATATACCGATACCATGGAGGTACTGAAATTCTCACTGTCTGCTGCTGAACAATGCCAAAATTATTGCAAACTATTACTTGTATAACATGAGTCTTTTGTCTCTCTCTGGGCTGCTCTGACCAGCCTGGACATCTCTGCTGCTGAAAGGAAGCTGCAGGAAGAAAAGTACTTTCAGTGCTACTCTGTGGTAAATGCTTTTTTATTTTTGGGTTCCTTTAAAGATCCCACTGCCTGGGGAGGTTAGTGAGGGACAGGACCACACACGCTCCTTCCCCTCCCACAGCCACCCCCAGCATTCCATTGATCAGCCTAGCCTAACAGGCTAAGAGTATTACAGTGTTCAGAGCTTTGGGGATATCCACACTGCGAACGATTCAAGTGGTACTGGAACTACAGAAAGAATAGAAAATGGTTGTAAAGATGATTACTACACTTTTCAACACCTAGGTCCCAGAAGTTAGACCTCGGAAGACATTTTCATGCATTTAAAATAGCGTGCTTGCCAGATGTGCTCATTCTTCCAGGTTTCATTCATCTCAGTGTATGTTCTGAGGGATCAATATTTTTTTGAGTGGAGCACCTTATGTGTAGGTATCTAAACGAGGACTTAAAAAATTCATTTTTGGGAAATGACTTTGAAATTTTAAAACAATTTTTGAAATTGCCTTTACAGCTTAGGACTCTAAAGCTTTAAAGTGGTTATGAAATTTTTATTTTGTCCAAAAATCCTTATCATGTGGCTTACACAAGCATGTTAAAATTCTAGGCCTCACTCAGTATCTGTGTGAATCGTGCTACTTGTATTGATTTCAGGCTCATAAACATGAATAGATGCCTGAAATTAATGAGCCATATTTGACACATTTAGCCAATGTCTATAGCTTCTGATAATCAGAAAGCACAGTTAGAGGACTATAAGGAGTAATTTTGTTAGGAATATTTCATATTCGAAAAGGCGCACTTTACAACTACTTGAAATGCAAATAAATTTGAAAGAAAAGATAAAAATGGAAAATGGTTGATGAGATAGTAAGTTTTATTTTCTTTTCTAAATCACCTTTGTGGATTACAATTGGCATTCATAACTTTGAAGGACTGAACTTCTCTTTTTTGAGTACGTTTCATTGCATGTTCCTCAGGAAACGTGCAGAAAATAAAGCTGAATAATTCTGTCAGTTAAAGGAAAAAGTGGGTTTAATCCTGAAGAAAATCAAAAGCCTACCTTTGACTACTAGCAATTTATAAATCATACAAAAAACTATACTACAGAAGTAACTGACGGAAACGTTCTCACATAGTCTTCATACTGCAATTCACAATCCCTATGAGAAAGACGAATGGTAAAGCTGATGCAATCTACGGCAATCAATGAAATCCAAAGAAAGAGAAATTCTGATCATTTCAAAAGTTTTTACTGACCACTGACGGATACAAATTACAATTTTAGTTATTTTATACCATTGCTAAAGAAACTGGAACATAAGTTAGAGGTAGCTATGCGATGAGACTAAAGATATTTAGCCTAAATCTCAGTTTGAGTAAAACAAAGAATAAAAATTTGAAATACGACTTTTGCAAATCTGACTGAGTTCACCATGCTTGGACTTACTCCAGGAAATTATAGTGAGTTGCAGTTCACTGAGTCCCAAAAGTGCTTTTATTCTTCAGAGTCTGAACAGAAGCCAAGTATTACTTCTGTCCTGAGGTTTCAGGATATACTTCTGCAGGCCTGTCAGTCACCTAGTCGGAAGAACTGATCCTATCTCTGGGAAAAATGGACATACACATCTACATGTATACAGTACTTCAGCAGTGGGATTCTGAAAACACTGCTGTTCTTTATGAGAAATATATAGATCTGGGCTAAAACACTGAAACCGCATTGCATAATTCTGTCTTTCTACTCCATCACTTTGAGACACTCTTAGAGAAGGATCAAGTCTTCTGAAACTTCTTAAAGCCACCTACGATCCCTCAAATTCAGAGCTTCTCTTCTGAACTACACGTCCTTCTCAGCCCACTCAACATTCCTTCACCCAGCACCTAAATCAACCTTCCTCCTCTCTGCTCACAGAAAATATCTGTCCTCCCTCCTCCTGCTCTGCGATTCCTAACAAGATTTCTCTTTGTTCTTTCCATGGGTGTTTTTAAACTCTTCGCTTATTATGCCCCTAGTGCTGAACCACTGAAGGAGTTCCTATTAAGCAGTCTTTCCTGAGAGACAGAAATAAACCACTCCAGCAACCTTCTTAGCATACACTCCACTGGTCAAAGTACCAACAAGTGCTCTGTTAAGCACTCTCCTCTCTGCGTACTGTAATAGATATTGCCAGTTGTCCCATCAACAGGGACTTATCATGCTAACTCCGTGTTGTCAAGCATGATTAATAAATTTTACATTCTTAGATCTCCCAAATCATCATAGTGGGAAAGTTAAGACAAATATTTAATGCGATGTCTTGGTTCCTAATGAAATAAATGGGAATTTTGCATTAGAGTAAATAGAAATCTCAAGGTTGGTTTTCAGTGGGACAACGACGCATCTCCTGCGCTGACTTTCAAAACTGTTTGACATCAAACTGCTTTTTGCCTTTGGAAACCCTCCAAGCAAATGACAGAGGTATTAGGACTTCTAGCCTATGACATATTCCCTTTTCAGAACTTACATAAATTGCAAATGTTAGAGGCAAAACCTGCTCACTTTCTTTATTTTACTCGTCTAAGATACTCCTGAAAATCTGTAGTCACTTAGGAGATTCAGGAGTATTAGATTCAAGTTCTAATTGTTATACGCCAACACTGTTAAGCCAAATGTACGTGAAATTACAAAAAAATCTTGTTTTTATTTACCTTGTATCCTTGGTTAATACCATTGATGAACTGCTGGGGTGGAGGGTTCCAGAGGAACTGGATGGTTGTGGAGTTCACGGCTTCGACTTGTACATTCTGCGGTGGAGCTGTAGGCACTGCTCCCAGCCAGCAGAGCAGGGAACAGAATAAAATAGAGTGGAGGAAGGATGAGAGGACAAAAGAGAATGATGAACACAGAACCCACTGACTGCCACTTGCAAGTCACAGAATAATAACCTTGAGAGAAGGATGCACTTCTCGTGAAACAGTAACCAGCAGTGATTTAGAAAGAAGGGTAATCGGGTTAATTCCTCATTCTGCATTGGAGATCCTTTCAAGGGGAGGGGATGAAATGATTTCTGCAGCTTATTATTCCACACATGAGTTTCTCATAAAGGCTTGAGACAGAAGCTAGGTAATGATAGGTGAACACATCTCTTTCAATTATCCATGACTGCACAGAGAATGAACAGTTTCAGAGAGAAATTTCTCGAGTCTTTTGATACCTCACAATTCCCCAGATCAGAGAAGCAAACATGGAGTCCACACAATTAAAGTTCTAATTGTGAATTATAATCTGGCAATAGCATCTGTTTATTATTTACTGCTGCTTAAAGAATTAAGACCAGTCATATCACATGCAGTAAAGATTTGTCTTGGGAATTGGAGATGTTCTTCATTTATCTCGATATGATAGTCATTCATGCATACTGAATTGATTATATATATTCTGAGCCAATACATCCTCTAATCTACTAAAAGTTACATAAGCATTTTATGCCAAGTATTTAATTAGACAGATGTTTTCTGAATACAAAAGAAAGCATAGAACATGAAGGCATACTGCCTTCGAACAACAAAAAACCAAAAACTAAATATTTTGCCATTTAATATGTCTCTTTAAATAGCTTCCAGACAATTTCTTACACTTATTGCTGTATGATGTCATTTCTATAGTTCTCAGAGGAAAGAATACTATCAGATAGGTCTGCTTTTCAGAAATTACTAAGCTTATAGCAAGTTTAAGAAGAAAACAGCTATTTGAGTATTAAAAATGGACTAATACCCTTTGAATTCTATGAAATAAGTTTATTAAAGCTTCAAAACTACTACTGTTGTCAGCCATGTGCATTTGTATTCTACAGAAGAGGAACTATCCACAAGTGGTTTTGAAGTCTGGAAAGCTTTGTTCCCTCTGCTTCCAAGGGAAAATTTATACCAAAACCCAATGACCTGTGCTTTTAAAAAGTAACCACAATTCCCACTGAGAAATGGCAGTTTGCTCCAGACTTTTAAAAAAGAGGTCACAGACTTAAAGTTTTAAATTACTTTTCGAAGATGAGTCTTTGTGTGGGGAAGAAATCAAGACATCAAGTTCAAAAATGTAATAATGCCCCTTTTCCCACCAAAAGCTACATTTGTTTGAAAGAGACATAAAGGGACAATATTCTTAACTGGTGTACAAGCTACAGTAACATGGCAGCCAACAGTGCTAGGGCAGCATATGCTTATCAAAGACATCCACAACCTAGAAATAACACAGAAAAAATGGAGAAGTCCTCAAAGATGGCAGGTTTGAAATGACAAGAACATTCGCTTTCATGCCCTGTCTCACAAACTCCCTGATGACTACACCATGGCTTGAAAATTTAGCTCTGCACATTTTTTTAACCTCTGAAACTGTATATTATTCAGAATTTTCTTGCCTTAATTTAAAGCCCTATGTCACAATTTATGAACTATGCATAATTATTGAGTTCTAAAACCAGAATTTATCTGATACTAAGCTATATGTTCATTAGAATCTGGGCCCTACTTCCTGCCATGTATCATAATTCTCTGTATGCTTTTGGAAGGTTATAATATTATCTTAATGACCTATAGACTTCATAAACTTTTGTAGTGAAGAGATTTCACCAAATCATCCTGATATACAGTCACTCTACTGTTAAAAGTCACTCTACAGTCATAACAAGCTCCTTAGGCTACAGTCCCCTTCTAAATGTATTATTCCTCGTTTATGTTCCTTGATTAAACAGTTTATTATGAGAGCCACAAGATGTATTTCAATTTGTTTTTGTGTGCAATACTTTGTATAATTAACTGTTAATGTGAACAAGATTTTTTTAAAAATAAAAATTCTTACTTTCTTGCATATTTGCATATTCAGCTATTGTAACTGCCAGAAATTTGCTATTGCAGAAAATTGTATTAGAAGCCTTCAAGTTTGTTATGAGAAAGTCACCTGGGTATCACTGACAGATTAATCTCCTTCTGTCAGGAAGGCTAAATCAGCTGAGCATCATCTTCTTCACTCATTCCCCTTCCTTATGTTGAACGGCTACGCTACAACTCCATACGTGTTAGGTTGGCTTTCTAACACAATTATTGCGCAGAAAATCTATACGTAACACACATGCTGCCCACTGACAGCCACACTTGAAGAAATGCAGAACTTGGGCAGTGATAGGAAGAGTCTGGTTTTCCCAGAGCATAAAAAACACAAAGCGGTGACCTGAGAGTTACCAGCAAACCACTCCCACCAGGACACTCCTACTGCCTTTATCATTTTTCCAAAACACACATTAGCATTCGCATCGCTGCTTCATTTCTGAGGGCATTATTTTCTTTAGCGGAGGATCTCATAGATGCTGTACAATGAATAGCAAATCCCCAGTGATTTCAGCATCACAAGGATTTTATTCTAAGGGTCTGACGAGTCTTTCAGATACAATTCAAAATACTGCAGATTTTTTAAGAGAGGAAAAACCCTGTATCAGCAAGCTCCAAGTTTTCATTTGCAGCCCTTACAGTCCTCAAAAAAAGCTCAGGCAAGCACTTGAGGATAGGTTTGCTACAGGTTTAGAAATGTGGATAATCAAATGAATTAGTTATTTCTTTTAAAAAGGGAAATATTTTTCTTTCATTAGCAGATAATTTCCTGAAACAAGAATAAACCACCATAGCACAAAAAGTACCTGCTACAAGAATAAAAAAGTGGTAAAAATAATGAACAGAACCTCCAGAATGTTGGAAATAATGATTTATGTTAAATTCCTCTTTGGACACCTTTATTGAAAAATCAACTTCTGCATCTCAATGAATGCATTTAAAAGATGGAAAGAACGTGGTCCGTGTGATATGGATAAGCTTAATTATACTGCTGAAGACATAATATAATGCATTTTTATATTTTTAATCAGTAAAATATTGGCATTATAATCTCAAATTTACTTCAAAGTGCCAGTATAAAGTTCTTTTATGTCCTGATGTTAAAGACTTCCTTGGGTATCTGAACAGTTTTGCATTTAAAAAAGAAAAGAAGTTTGACAGAAGCTAAATCAGAACTGACCTTCTGGTCACTTCAAAACTCAAATACTTTTCCAAGATCATGGTTAATAACTTATTGAAGCTGTGACTGTCTGTCCACATAAAGGATTTTCTAATCTAGTGGTAGATATCTATCCTCTTCCCACAAATTTCTTGTTGTCAAGAGGCACAGAAGCTACCAATGTCAAACAGGTGTTTCAAGAGTAATCCCCAAGTATCTACACACTCAGTATTTAACCTGTAATTCATCACGTTTGCAAGTATTCCTAAAACCATCCCACAAGAGAGACCCATCTGGGAGTCATCTTGGAATTGCAGATCAAACTGGCCAGACAGAACAACTGTTACTTTCTTCCTGATGAAGTTCATGTGGTTGGAAATCTGTTCAGAGCTCAGCCCCCAGGACTGCAAGTTAATGCACAGCATTCTAAGTAGAAAAGGTCATGGAAGCACTCTGCATAAAAGCCATTAAAAGGGTTTCGCTGACGAGATAATTGAGAGAAGAGAAGGCATTAAGGTTAAGCATGTGTACATGTAATTATTCTGTCTCTAGCTATGTGCAAATAGCATGTAAGCCCCTCAGAGATTCTGACAGCCAGACTACTGGTTTTAAATATAGATCTTCAACAGAGGCCGGTAGAAAAGTTTCCTACTTCTCCGGAGCTCCTGACCTTTGAGGTGGCAGCTTCCATGTCTCAATAAGGCAGGCTGAGGAACTGCAGGTTTTTCTCCACGTGAGGATTTCTTTGCTCCTGTAATGCACTGGCTTGAGGTGCTAAGATGCACATTCCCGGTGGGAGTGGTGGGGAGAGTCTGCCATGGAGGCATGGATCTTTCTGTGAAGTCTATTCCCTCAGCTCCTGGCTGATATAGTTTGCTGGGCTATAAACTGCAGCAGGTGCAGAGAAGTGCTCTCTGCAATTCTATACATGCTGATATTTGAAATTCAGTAGCGTGAGATCTGGCACTAACTGATGAGTTTTGCTTCATGCAGCTGGGAAATGCCTTTGTCATTTCTTGCATACTTCCTACAAGGACAGGTTTGACTTCTTCATTAAGAGCTGGGGGCCAGGGGCTCACCAAGACAACTGCTAATTTCACAACCTTTGTGAAATCTTTATTTTATTTTATTTTTTAATAAAAAAGAGTAGGTTGAAAACGACACCTAGGAGTGATAAAACCAAGAGGTACAAAATCTAGCCACTACAACTTCAAACTGCTTCTGCACAGGAGCAGCTGGGAGCCATGGATGCTCCAAGGCTGTTGGTAGGATCCCCAAAGGAAGCGAAGGAGGATCTTTAAGATGTTTTTGCCAAGAAAGCCTATGTGAAAACCAAGGGAAATCTCTTTTCACTGAGAAAAAAATTGGATATTTGGAGAGGACACTCCTTATTCAGAGATTCCTTTTTCAAGATTATTTCCTACATAAGGTAGGAAGCTTTCAGTTAACTGGGTTTTCTCTGACTCTTCCGTCTCAGTCTTATAAATGTTTCTGATTCCTCTCCTACTGCCTGAGGAAAAAAACTACTTTGGACCTGGCTAAACAGATTCATTTGCTTTTATCCTTCTCTCCACACCATCAAGACTCACTGGTCTGGTGACTCTCCCAGTCTTTTATTCAGGAAGGGCCTTTTACTCAGGCTTTCCTGGCCTTTCAAGGTGTCCATGCACAACACAGAAGGGGAAAAACCCCCAATATCGAACTACATGTTGAGACCTATGAACTTCAGGACATAAGACTGACTTTCGGGATATGCATAAAAAGAAAGACACAGCATTAAAAGTAGAAATAGAAGTGGGTTAATGCCAATGCAAAGAGCATAATGAAAGCTGTATCTCTACTTATACACCTTGCCTTGCCTATATCTAAGGAGCAGTGGGAGTTTTCCAGACAGAAAAGTTCAGAGTATTCATGCTAGTGAGATAAAAGGAACAGACCTGAAGTAAAGGATGGAAGCTTCTACTTTCTCAAATCAACCTGCAGGAAAAGGTAAACAGTACAGTACAGAGCAGAGACAACATCATCACCACCCAGAAAGATGTTTACGTATCTCATAAAGCTACTCTTATATGAAAAGGTATTGGGAAACTTCAGGTTTTCATATGGGAATGAAAAGTCCTGCCAGCCACTGTTTAAATAAGTAAAAATTGCCAGAAGGCTGGCAAAAATCCCTGTGAAAAGTAACATCAAAGTAAGGAACAGCTGGAGAAACTCTGATGAAGAAAGACCTATATATACAGAGCATCAAAGGATTAGGCTGAATATCACTCTGAAAAGACTTTCAAGATTTAGAGACAGTCAAACTGTCTGACCCTAGTGATAGGATGTTCAGTGCTTTGCCAGTAAGTCTTTCTGACATTTTATCTAACTGACATGTGCCAGTTTCTCTATAAGTTTAGATCTCTCAGCATCTTATGACTTTGGCTACATTCTAGAAGTTGGTGATTTTCAAAGAGCTTTGACTAGTTGATTAGTTATCGGTGGCTAAAGTAACACCAGAGGACTAATAAGGGATTAATAGACTAGGTTCTGGTATAAATCCACAACTTATATGGCCAGTTAATATTCCCTATGACAAAGATGCCAATGTGCTGATCTGCCCCTGCCAATGGGTTGATCTGCTCCCGGTGTTCATTTCCTGCCAGGCTTTGACTGCATTGCACATTTGATTAATATGAGGTGTTTCGGGCATTTTTCATCTGCAGACAGACAGGTTCTTGCCAGCTAGCTCACATCATTTAATGCACGTCAGAATAAAGGCAGTGGTGGTGGTAGTAGGAGAGGGGGATGGATGGGAGTGTGTGTCTTTGACATTTATCTCTGCTCATATTAAAATCAGAATATGATTTACAAGGCAGTTTTACACATGGCTTTTTCTTACTCCTGCTGGTTTGGTTTAGGAAGGACATTCCAGAGCAAGAAACAGCCACTCGCTTTTCCTGTCATTTCCCAACTACAAGAAAGATAAAGGAGCAGAGTTTCGGACAGTAGCACATTACATATGGAAACTTGATATTAATCCAGCTTCAAATGATTCTGATACCAACCAGGCTCCCTTTTCAACTCTAAATAAAGCCTGTAAAAAGGCTTCAAACTATTTTTAGAACAGACCTTATGCCTTTGGTGATTTGCACAGAAACCCAGCAAGGCATTCATTAGGACACGGCAGCATCCATAAAGTAGTTATTTACTGCTACTATTAAATACTGATATAAAATAAACAAGAAATACCCAGTTTTTCATCTCTGTCTACCCACCATTGAGCATTTAGAAACTACATAAACAGGCCATTGCAGGTTGTCCTGCAGTCTAAACACTCTTGCTGATTAATATGAATGCAGGACCGACTGCACTTAATTTATAACAGAGGATTTATATCCTTATACATGACAACAGACAGCCAATCAATAAAGGATGATAATAACAGCACATAATATCAAGGGAAATTAGAGTCAATTGCAGGGTTTAAGAAAAAGAGTGTGAAGTCCAAACTGAGTCTTAATAGATGGAAGGTTAAGGTGCTACGGTAGCTTAAAATGTGCAAATAAAGTAATGAATTACAAGCATATTCACAAAAGAGATTCAAATTCTGTGTGCAAACCAATTCTCAGCCGAGATCTGGTCTTTAGTGGGATACAAAACATTAATCCTGGCTGCAAGGAGAAGACTTTAAGAAAAACATTTCAAGGTCTGCTATAAATACTTCTAAAAAGAGGTTGGACGTGTCTAGACGCCTCTAAATTGTGAGACTTTACATGCCTTAAGACAAAATACAGAAAGTTTTCTTCTTTAGTTGTTGTGGTTAATTACCGTTGCATATGAATTATCTTTTCTTTAAGATCTCTCTACACCTCAAATTGTATCTAATCATGTTATAATGTACTCCTAGTAACAATTAACAAACAAGTACGTACCCTTCACTGATTGTAAATTAACAGATGCACTGTAAATCTGCAAGTTTTAAAAATAGTTTAATTGCTTTATGACCAATAAAGTAGAGACCACGCACTGTCCAGTGCTCAGAATCCAGCACAACCCTGCAATTATGGGAATATATGAAAGCTTTAAGAACCTGGTACTTAATTATCCTACAGATTTTTATACCAATCTAGAGGTGTAAACATGCCTTACACTGGTTGTAAAAAGTAATTACATATCCTTTTGTTGATGAAATTTATACTCTTCTTAAAGCACTTACCAGAAAGGTGTGGAGGAGCTGTAGCATAAAATATTAGGGCTTTAAAGATCATTTTATCTTCCTCTTTGCAAGTGCCTGCACATTCCTGAAATGCTACAAAACACTCTTTCTCCACAGTCTGTATTTATCTCCCCACAGTTTCCTTACAATTTATTCTGTATTTCTAAAACAAGGTGTTCTGTGATTATCAGAATTAATGCAACTGGTTCACGCAGCTTTTGCCTCCTATACTGTGGATGTAGCATACTGCATATCTTGACCATGATAAACCCAAATCCCTGCCCAGTTCTCTCGGGCTCTCCTGGCAGAGTAACCTCAGCCCCTGCCTGTCACAACATCCTATAAATCCATTCCTTGGGACCCCAGCTCTCTTCAGCATTTCTATTTATTACTTATGCTGTGGCTGACTCTGACCTGCAAGTGTGGTAACATGTCATCACTAGGGTCAACAAAAATAGATAATTTTTGAATTCACTCACAGCTTTTTCTACAGCAGAAATAGTAGCAGAGTCTTATCCTGTCTCCACTGAGGCATTTGAAATTTGTAGGTGTTTCCTACCCCAAGCTGTCTATCAAATTCGACTCAAATTACCATTCCTTTTACAAGTTGTTAGGTGCTATAAACTGTAGCTATAAATGGTATATTGGTCTGATTTGCTCACCTCCCTGTAACGTGTACTCTGTCACAGGTCTGCTGAACACTCCCAGACCAGCTCCATTGTAAGATGCCACCTGGATTTCATACTGGGTCCAAATGATCAGGTCTTTCACTAAGCAGTAGTTAATTTCCGCACTGGTGATGTTCTTATACTGGTACTCTCCGGGGAGGCCGGCCAGGCGATATCTACCATATGGGAAGAAAAATTTGCTAGTTAATTAGATGGTATCAACTATAGCAAATACAATGACTAGCAAAATAGCTTCCTTTGCGAAGAGGCAATATGCAAACTTTTACACAGAATTATACAAAGAATAACAAAAAACAATCAGAAAAAAAAGACTAACTCCTGATAAGACCGTAACGTGTTTGACTGCTATAGTATTTATAATCTGATCTAAGATTACATGCTCAGGGCTAAACAAAACGGGTATTTTATCCTGTTTTATGGTTGCAGAAAAATTACAGCTTTTTAAATGGGGCTTGTCTAGCAAAAGCTGTGATTTAGTAGAAAAAATAGCCCAGATGTGATTTTTATCAGGGTGCTGCTGTAAATCAGTTTGAGAAATATTTTTTTTGCTTCTCCTCTGAAATCTGAAAAGGAAGAGCTCAGAGGGCTCTGACCTTCTGGAGTCTGAGGCAGTGCCATCTCAGACTTCCACCAGGATTTACTTCACAGAATGATTAAAATAAGGATGGAATATGGCTGAGGCTGAAGGACTGGTTAAGCACTGGAATTCTAGAAGGGCTGTACCAAATACGGGTGAGTGGTAAACATCCTGTCAAAGTTTCTGCTGAGACATGGGAAGCTGAAACACTGAATATATTTTCCTATGTAAAAACCATATTGTAGAAAACAGAGCTCCTTTGATGTGTCTCTTTAGGCCAAGAAGCTATGGAGAAGAACTAAATTATAGAAAACAAACAAACCCTGCAAATCTGTGAATGTGAAGAATACTGTTTGTTTTCTTTCCTTTAGGAAAATGGTACAATGAATGCTTACAATATGCTAATTCACACAAAGAAATCAGAAAAACAGAGGCCAAGTAAGGGGCACAAGGCGTTACTATTCTATGAAAAAGACAAATATGAAAACGTGTATTTTTATTCACCACACAGCTTTTATGCGCTCTTATTCATCTTTTGCTTCCCAGTAATCACCAAAAGCTTATTGACACAGAACAATTTCATTGACATCTTACAATCTGATTGTAAATTCATCTAAATTAATTTGGTGCAATTTCTACGACTAGGCAACTTTGTGTATTTCAGCCAGAGATTTTTTTCAAAAGTCTTTTTATAAAGAGATCAGTTCTTAATCACTGACAGCCCGTCTATTTTCAGCTGAGGAGCTGCTTGCCTGACCATATTTTGGCATACTTAATATTTGTAATGCTACATTGGTGTAATTCCATTTATGAAATACAGAAACATCAGCCCAAAGCTGAGCTGATTAAATGTCTTGATCTTTTCCCGCTTTATGCAATATCTACCTTTCTCTTTCTTTTTTTTTCTCCTGGGAAGGGTGCATGCTTCCTGGCAAAGTCAATTCTTTTTGCAGCAATGTTTTGTCTTACACCTAGCAGACAAGGTGTAGAGTGCTCCTGTGATTTAACCTATTATGCTGTTAGCATGGCAGTCCTCTAAATGCAATATTGCCAGTCAGAAAAAGGGCAGAGGAAGGAGGCCAGTTCAGAAATGTCATGTCTTCATGATTTTTCTCACTATGGACTTTGACGTATACTCCATATGACTTGTGCAGTGCACCTTCACTTTTAAAGATCAGGTGTTCCATAAATTTAGTATCTTGCATGTCTTAATCATTGAGTCTTTGGGATGCATGGTGGTTTTCATTTTGTTATACCTCAATTCCACAGGAATCAGTGTAGGAAGACTTTTTTTTCAGCACACATTGCTGTAACGACACAATTTGACTTGGAAGAACAGCCTGGTTTATTACCTGGGACAGTTGTTCTTTTATATGATAATCTTAAACTCCTGTTGAATAAATGGTTTCTCTGCTCTGTAGTCAAGACAAAGTATGTAGGCATCAAAAATGTTCACAGATTGAGCATAATGAATATGATCACTCTCTATTAAAATGGAAAGAGATGTTACAGCAAGGACAGGGATCAATTACGCTGATAGACGTTGTAGAAAATACTTAAGTTAAACATTATTGAGAATGCTATATGGAGAAAACAGAACAGATTGCCAGAAGTGGGAGGCTATGGGATTGCTTTCTCATAGAACTTAATGCTGAGACTGGGTAAGATTCACTGGGAACAGCTAAGGCATTAATCCTATCATCAAGTAGACCAGTTTGAAGGAAAGAACTGTAAAAGCAACATATGTATCCTATGCAAATAGGTACCCAAGTCTCATGACAAGATTCTAGCTATAGACAGAAGTTAAAGCACCTTTTCCCACCGGCCACTGGTGACTGGCACAGCTTTCAAACCGAGTCCAGCTCTTAAACTCTAGGCACTTGCATATGTGGCTCACCACCATAATAGGCTCTGTGCAGGTGATGGGAAGCACTATTTTGGGAGCTCACCAACACTCTTAGCATCACAAAAGCACTTCCATGCATGCCAGTAAAAGTAGGAGCACAGCATGAGCAGGATGTTGGCATTTAGACTGTAGCATTTAGTTATCTTTTAGCAGGTCTGCAGGACACAGTACTAAAAATGTCAGCAGCCTGTCTGCACTAGCCTGTAACCATCACGTGGAAATATGTCAGTGGTGGTGCAATGTTTGGGAGTTTCCCACAAAAGCTCTCATTTAGATAATGCCTCTCTCACTAAAGGAGCAGCCCTAGCTGGCTGCTAGCACTGCAGGATATGTAGGATGCCAAATGAGCAAGTAAGCTGCAGATGAATTGGGTAGGAATAAATAACCGAGTCACAAAAAATTACAAAAGGGAAATGCTCTGCAAAGACACTCAGTGTGAGCACACCCCTTCCAACACAGTAAATCCCGTGTAAGCATAAAGATTGGCTGTATTCAGGATTCCCAGTTACCTGCCTGAATTTGTTTCTCATTTATAAATACAGATGGGGCAGAAAGAACATTCCTCAACTGACCAATTTTCAAAACCGAATCAAGCTCTGCCATGAAGCATCTGACCTGTCACTCCCCCTCTCCATTTTTTTTTGGCACAAACGTGAAGTTTATTGATTCTATTCTTGCTCTTCAAGAGCCCTGTTGTCTCTTTGATAAATTTAATTAACCTTTCTAGCAGGAAGCTGAGATTGTAATAAGTAAATATACATCTGCAATGCATAAATAAGCTGCACTGTACCAACTTCCCACGTGAACACTTTGAGTACTTGGTGCTTCACTTGAAAATGGAAAAAAGTTGTCTGGATATTGAGAGTCTCCACAGGGAACTAGTCCACTTAGGCAGTCCATTCAGAGTAGATAACAGAGACGCCAGCTCACTGACTCTCCAGTACAGGCAGGCTAGAATTTCAGTGCCTGCATCCTTGCGGCCACCTGAATGGAGGTGTTTTCTCATCTATAATAAGCCAGGACAGCCACAGCATTTGTAAGTAATAACTAATGTATTTAACAGAATTAGCAATAGTTTTTAATACATTCTTAAGTCCCACCATTCTGAATTCCCTCACGCACACGTGGATCTATCTCCAGAATTCCCAGGTTAGAAAATTACTTACCTTAGGACGTAGCCATGAAGAACTCCATTATGTTCACTCTCCGGAGGAGGTTGCCACTGGACCATGATAGACTGATTGGTGCGTCCACTGGCCACTATGTTTTTAGGTGGGGCACTGGGGGGCTCCTCAGGTAGCATCAACCTAAGTACGAAACAATGTGACAAAGGTTGGGTGTTGAAATAAATGATGGATAACATCTATATTTCATGTACCCACTCCATGTTAACCACTTTCTTTTGTCAAAGTCTGATGACTAGAAAGAAATATAACACTGATCAAACTGCCAAAGACATGCATGAAATAGTTACAACAAATCAACATAATAGGAAATCAGTTAAGCAAGCAACAAGACAGACAGCTGAGGTAACCTTATTCTCCCTGAATCACACAGGCTGCTACAACTCTTTTAAAAGATTACAAGCCTGAATGAGTTAGAGCTCAGGTCCAGTGTCTGTGACTCCTTCCAAATTGTTTCTTTCAGCTCTTTCAATATTTTTCATATCAAACTCCTACATTTTGAAAAAGCCATTTGGAGTTCAGCTGTTCTGCAATTCAAGCTCACAGCAAGCTTTGGTTCACAGAAGAAGAGGGATGCATTTGAAACTAAATTTGATGAAGCCATCCTTCTATGTCGCATCTGGGTGAATTCCAGGAGTGACAGTGCAATGATTGGGTGAATGCTGTACCCCTTCCTGGGCTAACTGCTGTGGCTTAGCATGAGAGCAAAAAACTAGTTCCAAGATTCTGCTCAATGGATACTCTGGAAATACGAGGGCACCTCTCCTATTGTGTGCTGATATCTTGCATTGCCTAATTGCCATTATCACCAATTACTGACAGCTGCAGAGCCCTCTCCAGAGGCCTGGGTAATGCTGACTGCTCTGCTCCCCAATTATTGGGCAAAAGACAACTTTGTTTTATTCATTCACAAACAATCAGCAGTTTTTTTCCTCCCAGTAATTCTAGGTTATTGTACCTTTAGTGCAGAGATATTTCTTTTTACTGTACCTGCTGGTCTCAGAGCTGTACTGGCCCTTTCCCACCTGGTTAACCGCACACACTCTAAACTGGTAGGTTCGGGCTGGTGTTAGTCCGCTCACAGTGACACCGGTCATCTTTGGGTCAAGATCTGATAGGTGAACCTTCCAGGGAGAATCTGTTGGAACAATTTACACGTGAAAAAAAAGACAAAAGTGCTTGTTAAAAGCCCTGCAGAAGTGAGAAAACGCCTCTGACTGCTCAGAGCTCTTTGTGCATGTTTTCCTCAGAGGAACTTTGGGAAGAAGTTTCTTTTCAGCAGAAGAAACCTTCCTGTCAGCCCACACGGTTATGCAGATTGCACATTTGTCTACTGGAAAGTGATGCGGCACATGTCATGGCATAATAAATAAAAACTATATTCATTAACATTTTAATAAAAGAGGAAACAAGCATGATAAAGACAGATGGGCTGTGTATTTCACAACCCATCTGTTTGGCAGGCCATTACAACACCACACCCATGAGTGGCTCTGGTGGAAGGACTGTAATGAAATTCGCAGTGGGTTTGGAATATCTTCCTATCCAGCTTGCAAGCAGGTGTAGAAGCGTGACTCTCTCTGCCAATTCAGCCCTTTGCTGTAAGACCTGAGAAAGCTTCTGCTGCAGATTCTACATGCCTGCAATTTTTATTTCTAGAGATAGTATATGGTATTTGGTCTAATCATTTCCTAGGAAGATTCTCCGCTATAAAGTCCTGGCAGCACTATAAACCCCTCATTGTCAGTTCACATACTTGACATACTGAGCTTCTCTGATGCCCAAATTACATTTTCAAGTTTTCAAAGAGGTCAGAAATGAAACATGTTGAAAATTAAATATCCCGACTTCTTTTCTTCATAGCCTGGTGTCACATATTCTCCCTCAAGTCATGACTGAAACAGTCAGGGAGAAGTGACATTTGGTCTGTGTTACAACGGTACAGCAATAGAATCAGCCAATTTAAAGATTTGTTCAGTTTTTAAATAATACCAGCTGTTTTCATGCTCCCTGCTCAAAATTACTAACACTTCTGGAAATTACTGAGGAGCTAGCAGTAGATTTTGGCAACGTATCTGTGCATGTTGCTCATCAGAAGTGCATTGCAGCTCCTGGCAGGTCACCTAGACGTCTGCCAGAAAACGAAGATGAGATGTCCCAAATGTGGAAGGCTGCTAAACTTCACAACAAGATGTAAACTAGTAATTTAGTGCTTCTCTGGCAGATTCCTTAGCACGTTTAAGTCCTCTAGGGTGTGGTGCCAGTGATGCTATAAACATAGCATCTTCGAATTACTCAAAATATATTATTCCAGTAAGAACCAGTGAAGACTTTCTGAGAACAGAGTCTTTTTTAACAGGAAAACTGACACAGCAGAATATTGGGAATGCTGGAGAGGGACATTTACACAGCAATCAAGTTCCATCCTTGCCAGTTGTTGATGATTTACCAATAGTCACTTTGGCTGCAAGTTCTTGATGGCAATTCATCTTAGCTCAATGTTGAAATTCTTTTAGAAAACCCTCAGAGGAAGCACATCCATGCTATCTAGAAAAGCATTGGTTAAGCGTCTTTTGCACCCTAGTTCCTTCTGAATTTTATCAAGCTTCTCTTGAGACTTCACAAGCAACTGTTCACCTTGTTACAGCAAGAGTGCACAATGACAAATCAAAGTAAGCTGAAGTTAAGGTATGGCTGACTTAGTACATTGCCTGAAGCAGCTTCCTGAAGAAAGTGGAAGAGCAGACACCAACAAGAGAATGAAATACCCTTGCACGAGCTACTTTGGTAGTGGTCCATTTCGTAGAGTTTCATTTGTTTACTGCTAGTGTAAACACCACCTGAGAGTGCTTAACCCAAGCAGCTCAATGTAGTGAGCAGTTTGATTCAACAACAGGGCCTATTAATCTCTTCAGCACCTTGGGGCTTTGCTCTGTTTATATGCTGCATCTGTAGAATACTTTATTTATTCTTTTTCCCCTCCTGGTGGAAGATAAAAGATCTGGCAGGAAGAGAGATTAAACTGAAAACTAATATAAACGAAGCCTATTCATCTCCTGGGCACTCTGATTCGTAAAGGAAAGTGGTTTGGGGAGGATTTGCTCGCTCATGGAGCAGTGAATACAGTGAGCGTGCAGAGTATCTTTAAAATTTAAATATCAAGTCTTTTTTTTTTTTTTTACCGTCAATAAACTAAACATTTCAAAAGGCTGTTCTCCCTCCTTAAATGTACAACAAAACCCAGAACCATACAGAAGCTTGTTTTGCCAGACAGAAGAGCAATTCTGACAACGGAAACGTGCCATAGAATTTTCAACACCAACTCTCTTCTTCTCCAGGGATGACTGTCACCCGCCTGTCCCAGGAAGCCTGGAGAAGCTCCACGACAACAAAAGACTTGCCAGGTCAAACTAATAAATAAGCCTCTGTTAGATTGAACAGACTCTGCTAATCCTTCATTTAACTTAAGCTGCCCAGAAAGTACTCTAGGTTTTGCTTGCTTGCTCTTCCACTGTAATTGCTACTGTCTGAAAAACTTCCATGTTTAGCTGTCTATCATCTTAAGGATATTGGGTATTTTGAATTAACTCCAATTGCCTCTCCAAGTTAATTTATTGGAAACGAAGAATCTCACCAGCTACTCTCTGGTTTACAATGTGATTTGGGGGATTTTAGAAATGACTTTTCTTCTGTCACAGATTTTTGGATGCACCTGTGATACTTTTAATAACATTGGCTACTCACCAAGAGGCATTTCTTCTGTATTTCCCTATCTACCTTACAATTCATACATTAATTGCTAATTCCTCAAAAATATTTTCTGATTTTACATTACAGGCTAAATCTATTGCAGAAAGCTGATTTTCGCAAGTTTGAACTACATTTCCATCTCCTTCCTTCTCCAGGGGGTTTTGCATAGATGGTAGTATTAGAATTGCTGGAGCTTTCCGAATTCATCTTTCAAATCTCCATGACGATATGAGACTGCATAAATTTCAAATAAAAATTAAATGGTTCCCCTTTTGTTTGGTAGGGCTTCAACAAGGTCTACCAAGGGCCTGAGAAAAAGTATCTTTTAACACTATCCTATATAGATCTGAGTCACAGTCTTAATGAACAACATAGTTTTTTTCCTTGATTTTTTTGCAAAGATTTATTCCATGTATTCAATTTTTATCATTTGAATATTCCTACAAAATTCAGCATGACATGTACTGTAAGTTAAGCTTTTCATAGGAGTTTTTATTGTCTCCACATTGGCACACTGTGATGAATCTGAGTTATATCATTACACCACAGAGCGCAGATATCCCAGAATACAGTAAAAAAAAAAAAAAAGCTTTTATCTTAATTGTACTCAGCAGAATTCTTTAAGTATTAATTTATTTCTTCAGTCAAAAGACTATTCAGAATATTTTTCAATTAATCCCTGAAATCTAAACCTCTTTGGAATAAAATAAGCATATCCCCTTCTAACTCCATGAAGATGCTTCAGTAGGATTCCTAGCTATCTCGCAACAGGAGCTAAACAGGTCATGAAACATTCAAAAATTATATTAGTGCAAATGACAGCAATGCATGGTACTATTTATCTGAAAATCCTATTTCAAATTAAGGTTCACATTCCTGGCTCTGTGTGGGCAGGAATACTTAATGACTGTGTTTCCCTGGAACGGTGTTTTTCAAATTAGATAATAAATTTGCCCCCAAATGTTTAAGGCCATATGTCTCAAGTCACCCACAGACACAGTCTACTGTGAACACTTGCAATTTGAGAATTATTGCATAGTGCCAAATACATTCATTTCAAAAATTAGGTGACTAGAATTGTTCATATTTCCAGCAACTTACGTGTACGACCTGCCACTGGTTTCCCCTCTAATTAAAATAAGGTTTTTACATCTCTTTTCTGAATTGATATTAATGAAAAAGAGTTCTAATCCATGCCAGGTGGAGTGACACGCCTCTCTCTAACACAGCTAGTAATTAGTCCCCTGAAATTTACACTCATTATTTTGAACCCTCTTCAGCTATTTCTCTGAAACAGATACTGCTATTATGTATTCATTTATGGTACAGCCTTCAAAACGTACAATGGATCCTAAAGCTATTAGAAAACAACCCACAGCAAAACAGCTAGAAAAATGAACACATCTAGCTTACCTTTTGGCACCTGTAACTGCAAAGCAAACCCTATATATTAAAACCCCACAGAATCATAGAATCATTATGGTTGGAAAGGACCACCAGGACCATCAAGTCCAACCTTCATCCCAACATCTCTCTAACCACTAGACCATAGCCTCAAGTGCTACATCTACTCTGTTTTTAAACACCTCCAGGGGTGGGGACTCCATCACCTCCCTGGGCAGTCTGCTCCATCGCCCAACCACTCTCTCAGTACAGAATTTATTCCTAATATCCAATCTAAACCTCCCCTGACGCAATTTGAGGCCATTTCCTCTTGTCCTATCATTAGTAATTTGGGAGAAAAGACCAACACCAGCCTCGCTACAACCTCCTTTTAGGTAGTTGTAGAGAGCAATAAGGTCTCCTCTCAGTCTCCTCCAGACTAAAGAGCCCCAGCTCCCTCAGTCGCTCCTCATAAGGCATAAATACTTATGTGCAGCTTTGCTAAGTGGGGAATAAATCATAATTCTGGTGTCCCTCCCTAACCTTTATATGTATGGAAGCAAATGGGGAGTGAGGATGTTAAGCACATTGCACCTCTGCTGACAGTAAAAAGGCTACAAGCAGATGAGCTCACAGAGGTCATACACCGACACTTTTGACAGTTGCTCTTTCTGCGGCACAAGCAGGACCGACAGATTACCTGAAAGGAAATTTCCTTTGAAAAGCAAAGAGAGATTCTGCACAGTCGTATCAGACCTACAGAAGATCAAATGTCCGCTTCGTTCTCAAGTATTGCTTGGGACAAGTGGGAACAAAGGAAAGGTGATGTTTTCCAAAGGAGGAGGGGGTCTGTAGAAACTACATATTAACCACACACTACCGAGATCAAAATAACTCTGAACACCAAACACTTCAAGAAAATAAAAAGCAAAAAAAACCAAGATAGTGACAATATGCAGACATTAAAGTCAGCTTCACAAACCAAAGTCATTGTTGACATTGTTCTGCTATTCTGTTTACATCTGCAAAGCTGAGCAATAACACAGCAACAGCGGAATATTAGATTCCACTAGTGGGCTTAGATTCCCCTCTGTTCCACTTCTATGAGTAACCATTCAGGCACTGTACATAAAAGCAAAGTAGACAAAGGTGAAAACCGAGAGGACAGCAAGATCTAGAATATTTCTGGGAGTTCCGATGCTCAATTCACAACAAACCCAGTCTGTGTTTGGCTGTTGCAGCTGCAAGCTTGCTGAAGTACGTATACCTGTGATTTGTGACAATGAGACTCTCTCAGTGGTAGATTGCAATGCCATCAGCCAAAATTATTGGATCTATCATGGAGTGAGCAAAGGTTCGTAGGATCCTGTGGAGTTCTGAGGGACTGTCTGCACGCTTTTTGGAGAACTATTGTTGATTTTTGCCAAGCCTTATACACGTTTCAGTGAATGAATTACAGCATTTAAAAAATGATGGCACATCTATCCCATTCCTCTACTGGAACAACTGCAGAGAATCCTTGTTAGAAAGTCACTTGAAGACCTTTGAAACTTCTCCTGGCACCGAGTGAGCTGCCCCTGTGTTTAGTGACTCCTCCCAATTAACGCAGCCCAGTGCAGGACCCCAGTGCATACATTCTG
The DNA here is from genome assembly GCA_013400335.1 of Eurystomus gularis. Taxonomy (NCBI): domain Eukaryota; kingdom Metazoa; phylum Chordata; class Aves; order Coraciiformes; family Coraciidae; genus Eurystomus; species Eurystomus gularis. The sequence continues at coordinate 295,623 of VZZY01012670.1, forward strand.
CCAGCTCTGTGCTGTCTCCATGTAAATACAGCCCTAGTCCCTTGGCATCATGTTCCCAGACCAGGACTTCATTCGTTTGTCATTGTCAAAGCCACTGGGAAACACAAAACACAAGGGTAACACCCTTGGGTGAAAGAACAGGTAAAGAAAAGCAAAGCAGCATTTACTGGACTGTAGTCAATCAGAGGGGAAGGAGAAGAGTGAGAATAATAAAGAAGGTGGTGATAAAATGGTAGAGAGGAGGTGTGAGCGCAGAGCACTGAATTTTCTAATTTTCTCAGTCATTCATTACAAAAAGATCAGCAGTCTTTTGCTCAAAAAAAGAACTGTTTTAAGGACAGCAGTCCTGGGCATGGCTTGGGATTTCTGCTAGGATGAGAAAACTTGCACTTTGCTTAACAGATGTCAAGATCATCAGTTCTGGGACCTCCACATCAAAAACTTATGCACTCCAGTCTGCAAAGCAAAAGGGTGGTATGTGATCTGAAGCTTAAGTTTCATCTCAAGCTCTCTGTGTGGCTAAACAAAATGCTAGTCTCTAGGTAATCAGAAATCAAGACTGTTTCACATTCAGTTATGCAGTGGCTAATTTCCACATGTCAGAAAAAGTGATGCTCTTAATTTTTTCATCAAGAATCAATTGTTAGGCTTGGATTTCCAGCTCCTAGGGTGATAAGAGATTAGAAAGTATTACCAAGGTGACCGATTTCCATATAACCTCATCTTTCCATCAGCTCCGAGAGAGGCATTAGCAATGTCCCTGAATAACCTTGCAAACTGAGAGCCACCAGATACACACATAACAAAACTGCAAAAAGTGGCAATTCACAATGACCAGGTTTGTAAGCCGTGAAGCTAGATATTTGGATCCCTTACAGTTAAGCATCCTCAACCACCTGCCTAAAAGGAGGGTGTAAAATGATAACCTAGGGAAAGTGAAGAAAATATATGAACCCATATCCAGATAAGAGAGTAGCTCCTATTGACAACCGAGTTTATTCCTCTGACAGATCATTCATTCTATTATCATACTGCCAGCATTTTTCAGGTGAAATTGGGACTCTGAATGCATCAAGATATCTAAGAAACCAGAGCAAAAGACAACAATGGGAAGAAATAAAATACAACTATTGCTATTTTACACATCAAACAGAAGCACTAAGCAATGGGCCCTTGTGCCTCAAGTCTGGCTGGCAATGCTAGAGGTGGAACTAAGGCTTTCCTGTATAACAAGTCCACCATCACAGGCTTCTTTTTCTTGTTTAACTCTTTCAGCATGCGAATAGTTGAGCATAAAACCCAGGACTTGGTGCACATTGTCTTGCATTTAGCGAACAGCAATAATTTGTTGGTAGCTCTGGTAAAAGATGAAGCTGAAAGGAGGCTGAATAATTCAGTAGAACATGAGGTTGAAGCGTATTTGACTTTACTCACTGTTCTCAGAGAGCTCGACCATGTAGTAGAGAACAGGGCTGTTTCCATCAAAGGGGCGCACCCAGGAGAGCATCACACTACGGCCGTATGAGGAATTTAGAGTGGCCATAAGATTCTGAGGGGAATGAGGCAGCTCACTGTTAAGGAGAAGAGAAAGAGAGAAAAAACAGCACAGAAAAATCAATCTACATTTCATTTAGCTACAGTCTTACAGGCAGCTAAAGGCACACGACATCAGACTCATATGATGATAGATATAAAACTACCAGCAGCTATTGTACAATTAAATAAATGAAAGACATCTCTGAATTCTTCACAATTTCATCCTCTTTGGAAAAAAAAAAATTATGCTGAAAGTCCCAAGGCAGATTCTTAGAACAGCTAATGGAAATGTTGCTAAATGTGGAAAAAAAGCCAATTTTCATACTGTTTTTGATTGAGACAAGTTGGTCAATAAATTTCCTCTCTCACTTTTTTCCCCTTCTTACAGTGATATCCTAGCAATATGACAGCAGTAATACATATAAACAGTAAAACACATGGGAGATATGATTTAACACGGAATTTTTCATACTCAAGGAAGCAGAAGACATTGACACTATCCATATAGAGCTACTAATCAAAATTACCATATGTATTCTTAGGCTACAGAACAGCTTGATTTACTGGCCGATTCAGGCTTATCCTGTCATGGGTAGAATCCTTCCTTCCTATAATAAGGATTTTTTTGGAAGCACCCAAGCAGAAAATCTAGTGAAAATGTCTGCAGAAACCCCATGAAAATACAAAATAAAACATTTTAAAAAACAAAAATAAAACAACAGCTCAATTAAAACATTTAATTTCTCCTCATAAAGGCAATTTGTGGAAAAACATTTCATTTGTACGCATTGGCTGAAAGTTGGAGGCTACACGGTGCAGCGAGAAAACGAAATTCTGCTGCATCCCTTAAATGCTGATCTGTATTAAGAGATAAGAGCCTTTCAGACATTACACTTGAGCCTGATTTCTGCTCCTTATCATCTTGGTTCCTAAGGAGGACAGGGATCTCAGAGTGAAGGAAAAGCAAGGAGGGCCAGTTTTCACCCATTCTATCTCCTGCTCCTCCCCAGGAAAGAGGAGGGTAAGCCTTCCTCAGCAAGCACCACTGCTAATCTCCTCTGGCCAAAGCAGAAAGCCACAAGGGTACTTCACATGCTTATTTTAAAAGGTAGTAATTTCTGGTTGTAATATATCATGCTACTGAAGGCTTATAGTTATTTAAAAACTGCAACTCCTTACCCACTCACAAAAGTAAATACAGACCCTGGCTTTAAGCCAGAACAATAAATATGTCCTAGATTTGGGTTTCTACTGGAAGATTGAGGAACATATGGGAAAGCCAGACAATAGTTTTATTATTTTTCTGTTAAAACTGTGAATGCTTTTGTTTACGGGTTCATGAGGGCTACACACTGTGGAGTTAGCACCAAAAAAAAAAAAAAAAAAAGAAAAGGTTGCGGGAAGAGCCAAAGAGTGGTAAGAAAAAAACACAGATAATGAGACAACAGAAGTGGAAGACACTTACCTGCCCACATCTCTCTGGGATTGAAGGGTTGATGCTTCCTAAGGCTAAACCTGAGACTCAAAGTTTTGTCTCATCTCATTTGACTTTAAATGCCTAACCAAATTAGCAGCATGGTGACCCCAGGCTTTTTCTGTAGTAAACATGGAATGACACCTCAGGGTGTGATTCAGATCTTAACTTCATTAAATCACTCGCTCAAGATGCCTTAATTCTGAGGAGTTTAGGCTATTTTCTCACTTAGATCTGGGCTTGCATCAACCAGGCTTCAGACTTCTGATGCACAGACAGCTCAGACATGGTCACTTTGGGGCTAGAAGAAACATCAGGCACAGGAAAGAGTATGTATGGGCCCAACCGAAGAGATTTTGAACGCAGCACTGTGAACTTTTGGATAAACAAGTTTAGGGAAGAAAGGGACCTGGAAACAAAGTAGGAGGGCAGCTGGCCTGCAGAACAAGATGGTAGATTAAGTCTGTCATTTGTGAAGCGTGGAGTGGTGGTTTAAGATATGGCCATTTACCCAGGGACTACAGGAGCGTGCTACTTAATTTTGAATGAAACATTAAATTATAATAAACATTAAACCTCCACTACAATTTATCATTATGTCCTAAGCAAGCTGGTTGGAAAAGTGTTTTTGTGATTAAGCTGGCAAAGGAAATTACTGAAGGAAAGAGAGTGAAACATCTTGTGACATGGCTCACAGAAGTCCCAGTCCTCACTTCATTTATCAGCAGACCCTGTGGGGAAGAGCTCAGAGATGGGCTGTGGCTTCAGCTTCTTCCAGAAGATGATGGTCACACAGGGAGCAGTGTAGGAGGGATGGCTGAGGGGGAGCTCACAGCAAACTTATTCCCGTGTAACTCCTTTTCTTGGAACTAAATAAACCCTGCTGGTATATATTAAGGATATTTTAAGGGTGTGCTTTTACTACTCTTGTTTCCCCATACATTTAGAAGGGCTGAATTAACTCATTTGAGGACAGAGGTGACATGACTAAGAAAGACTTTCCAGCTCAGCCTCTTTTTCTTAGTGTACAAGTCTCAGACGACTTTTGGAGGAGAGGGGACATTCCCTTTTTCATTTTCTTTAATGCACAAGCTGAGTTTAAATGTAGGCTTTTTTTTGCTCCAGATTTGGGTTTAGTTGATCATTCTCTCAGATTGACACAAAATGGTAATCAGTCAGCAGTGTGGTGAAACGAGCACTTTCTGTTTGGACAGAGATTGAGTAGCGTAAGCTGCAGCAGCCATACAGCACACCTATCTCCACTAATATCATATTCTTTAGCCATATGTGTCCACATCGAACAGCAACAGATGGTGCTTACAGATTTAAATCCCTCAAGGCAGACATTACAAGTGCCTAAGAAACACACCTGGACAGAAATAAATATTTAAAACTACAAAGGCATTTCAGCACAGAAGTGTCCTTCTCTCTTTGTAGTATACGAAAGCGGAGATTAATAAATAGTAATTCCTACTTTAGCAAGCATTTACACTTTGTCTCCTTCTCATTTGCTACCACACACTGTGTGGAAGGATGATAAATGAGACCTGTACCACCATCATGAATATTCACGTTCCCAAAAGAGATCATTGCTTCTTTTTTTCCTTTAAGGAAATTACTTTTCCTTGCTGCTAACATCCCAGAAATCATTGCAGGGAATGGTAATTTCAGCTCTTCAGGATGAGAAGGACCTGGTATGCTCAACTTCTGATACACCACAAAAGTGAACTGGGTTTAGGACAATAACACATGGGGAACAGAACAGCACTTGATAGGACACTGGAAGTTTAATTCCAGCATTATTATTTTTCTTTTGTTCAGTGAAGTTGCAAACAGGAAATATATGAAGGTTTTTCTATACAGGATGTCTTAAGACCTCACTCCTCTAATGCTGAACACTTACATGGAGGCAAGTTTTCCATAACTTATTTGTATGAGAGCAAAATGCGTATATGGACACTTTAAAATCTGTAATTGATAGATAAGCCCAGGGTTAATGGCATAGCCACTAAGGTGACCTGAGGGGACTCTGACAAAGCAATTAAAATAGCGGATTTGCAAGAAAAGAACATGAAGTCATTGTGACAATCTAGGAGAGAAATATTAGCTAGTTGCTGATGATATATGTTCAAAACAGAAACCCTAATGTTTTGAGTCAGCTCATCACTGCCAGAGGGCAGCTGAAAAATTCACTCACCAAACACATAGAGTGTTTTATAAAATTAGCTAAAAGCAGACTATTTGCTGAGGGAAATAAACCAGACATGGTTTGGAGAGATTTCTGAGAAAAATGGTCCAACAGCAGGTAATTAGAGAGACTGTGACTGAAGAGGGGATTACTAAAAAGGCAAGGGAGATTAAACAAGTTTTGTCAGTTTATAAAAAGCCCCACTCCTATTTAATACATTATTTCCTAAATCAGGTCCACTATGCAAGCTTTGCTCAGAAGCAGGTGGTTCATCTGCTAGACCTGATAACATGGTAAGAAGTTGAGACAGGAAGCCTAACGAAGCACTCAGCCCTGATGGCTTTGCTCATAAAAGTTTATAATGTTTTAATTAAAAAAATATGTCATCTGTTGCTCAGGACTTTCCAGATTCTCTTGCAAAAGAATCCTCTCTGATTTCTAAACACAGGAAGGATTCTTGCAAGGCATCCATGACTTTTGAAGCTTTTTGGCTCTTGTAGGCCTATAATGAGGTGGATTTTTGAAATTCAAGGCTCGCCAAGTCTCAGAGCATGCAGATTTATTTCCCATTTCATTCCGGTGGTCACCACAAGCTCAAATCTACAGGCAGTTTAGGACAGGCCTTTGAATTTTATGCTTTTTTCTAAAAACACCTACATTCCTGACACACCTTCAATGATGAAGAGACACAATTGTATTTCTGAGTGGTATTTCTCTTTTGAGTATCAAGTGCATTTAGACTCAGCGGTGAGCCTTACTTCTTGGATGACATCTCAATAGCGAGTTGGAAAAATAAATACAAGCTTTCTTTCTAGTGAGGAAGGAATAATACATTTGCAAGTTTGACATCCTTCCTGTTTTCACTCCCCGTGAAAAAGAGATGGGCTAGCAGAACTGAGGGATATGGGATCCTTATGAAGATAAGTTTGTAATAAGACTTCATTTTGATCTGTTACTCTGTGTTGGTCTCACCGATTTTACTTTTAGTAATCAAGCTATTTTTTTATGGGTTATATTGAGAAGAAATTGGAAGAAATAGCAATTACAAACACTTTACTAAAAAGGGTATCAAAATTCATATATAAATGATTGACAAAGGCAATACTGTGCATTGTTGGCAACCCACTGGGTTTTATCATAAGTGGTTAGCTCCCCTCTCCTGCTTTTGAAGAAGACAGAACAATAATAGTTCTTTCTCTGGTGAAAGAGAACTGAAAGAAGATGAACTTGCTGTCAGGAATAAATTGTCTATTTTTGTATTACATTGTCCTCCCCATATTTTTGCATAAAGAAAGAGCCTGGAAGATTTTACTATATGTTGTGACATAACAGAGGCTTGTACAGGGCTTTGATTTTTCCAACAATGTGGCATTACCATACTTTTCAGTCACATTCACACGACAAAGAGATTCTTTAGTATGGACTGCAGACAGGCTGATATTGAGCAGCAGGTATCATCAGGCATAGATAGTGGTAATTCTGCATATTTTATATACACCGAGAACCCTCAGGATACTTTGAGCTGGAATCAGCACAGTTTCCCATCAGGTGAGTGATATGTTGTGATAAGTCAGCTTATGCAGCTTTAGGAACAAGCATTTTTTCCTCAGTAGATATTTTGTTATGGTATTTACAGGACTATAAACATAAGCTAAATGAAGCTGGGATGCTTCATAACATACAATTATTTTCAGGATCAAATCCTGTGACCTGGAGGAATGCAAGAGAAGCACAAGCTCATCATCAAAAGACCAGCAAATATTTCTGTTATTTGCAGTCAAGAAGCTCTGCTAGGAGAAAAAGTAAGCAAAAAATTAAAATCTATCTCTTGCAGAAGAGAAACATCACTCGAAAATGTTTTACCTCGTGCAAATCAAATCAAGTGATGTACATGAAGAATAAACACATTTAGAGGGAAGACAAATGAACGAATAGAGTATCTTGACTAGCAATTAGTTTCTGTGCCCAAGTACCATCAGTGCAAAATTGATGAGCAAGGTAACCTTTGGCTGCACTTTAGCAAGTTCTTCATTAGTTTTCTGGCTTTCCTTTTCAAACATTTTATTTCTTCGTAGACACACTGAGAAAAATGATCCATCCCACTTGCACCACGCATGTATACCATGCTGTGCTAACAGCTTATGATGGTCTAGCAAGAAACAGCACCATTTTCCCCAAACCTGTCTTCCAACAAGGGAGGACAAACGAATAAAAAGTTTTCTTTCCTCCTTTTCACAGATTAGAAAACCAGACCACTCAGAGTTTAAATAACTGAAGGTCACCCTGAAGGTCAATGGTTTTGGATTCAATCAGTTTGAATAGAAATCAGTAACAAACTTATATGTGCCTTTGGAAATTTCTCTTGACGTGCCTAGAGGTAGAGGAGGGGCATGCTGGTTCCTGGGGGAAAAAAGGTGGTGAGACAATTGGAGTTGTCAGATAATGCTAGGTAGGCTACGGTATTATCCATTGGTAGACTGCTCCAGTCTGTAATTGGTTGAGAGGCCTCCTTTGAACATTTGTCTGACATTAGTGCTACTCAAGGCACTGAAGTGTAAGTGCTCATCGATGGGAACGTACATGCCCTGTTTGTTAATGCTCTGCACAAGAGAATTATCTGGGAGAATAGGGAATGTTATAGATCTGTCATTCGTATACAAGCTAGAATTTAATTTAAGCTTTACTTCAGACATTTCCTTTCCATGGATTTTCTTCTTCATTTCACTTCTGTTATATCATGTATCTCTATCTCTCACAGATTTGTGCTGCTGAGCCAAACGATAATGATGAAAGCTGCAAAGGAATGCAATGGGTTTTGGCATTATTGCTCTACCTGCAGCACTACTTTGAAATAAAATGTCACAATTCAAGGTATGATTGAGTGACTTATCAGTTACTGAAGTCCTCTAGAAGAGTGGGTCTGATATATTTCTTTAATTCATCCTGTAAAAACAGGTGATGGGCAATCAGCAACAGAACGTTGGAGGAAGCAGAGATACAGGATTAAGAGCCAGCCCCAGTGCACGGAGAGCCAGCCAAGACAACCAGAACAAACTGGGGTGCAAGAAAGGCAGCCTCAGCAACATACACAAGATGAGCCTCTCCCAGACAACTTCTAGCCCAAATTTTATGAGGCATAAAATTGTTTCTCACTGGTCAATGGGGAACCACAAGTAAATATGACTGCTGTACTGGTTTGCACAGGACATCTTTTGATATTTAGAATCAAGAAATGGTCAGACTGCTAAAGTGTTTAGCACATATTTATAGCTTTCCTTAAACATCCAAGTTTTAACATTCTTTTCAGTCTTACTCCATAATTTTCTGCCCTCCATTCAAAAACGGCCTCAGAGAAAACCGAGTATGATTATATTGTAGCAATACATTTTGAATTGTCTTCTGCTCTTGGATTCAAACCAGCAGTAAAATGCACTCCGGGAGGAGAGCTGAGGAGTGCTTAATTAGAGAAAGAATGTATGACCGCTCTCTCAAAATGGGCATCTGATCTAGCCTTGGCACTGTCAGAATAACGCCGTATCAAACAGCCCTCTGCACAGCAAATCTCGGAGGTGAACTCATTACATTGCCAACAGCAGAAGTTGCCATCTTCTCAGAGAGATCAGGCATGACCAGCAGAAACAGATGCAATTTTAGTTAAATTAAAGCATGCGGCACTACTCAAATAAATAAATAAAGTCTACATCAACCATTACCATCTTCTTCATTTGATCTGTTCCACACATGTACCAAAACCACAGTTGTTGCTTTTAGTGATAAAAATATAATAGATGTGCACTTCACCCCAGTGGAATGACAGAAACAGGAAAATATGGAACCCCATAATAACATTTTTATAATCTATTTTCAGACTTGAACTGCACTTTAAACATTTTCTTGCTTTCATTTTTCAAGATGCTTAGGAATAAAAAAAGGCACACATAAAAATATTTTTCCCCTGTAAAACTATGTGTAAAGAGAATGCAAGAGTAAGCAAAGCCTGTCCAGACACCAGCTATTCTGATATATGTTTAACAAAGAAAAAAAAATACTCAAAGGACAAAACCATTAGTTTTTTAACTTTGGCATCACAGCACAGCACCTGGGCTTGGTGGGAAAGCCCCTACAGCATGGGATGACAGAAGGATTCATGTTGGAAAGGACCTCGGGAGGTCTCTGGTCCAACCTTCTGCTTAAAGCAGGGTCATCTAATACATCAGAGCAGTTCATTCAGCCTGCTCTTGAAAAGTGGAGACAGTATTCCAGATGTTGGCTAGTAAGTGTCAAATAAAAGGGGTTAATCATGTCCATCAATCCACTACGCTTGTGTTAACACAGCCCAGGATGCTGTTTGCCTTTTTTGTTCCAGGGCACACAGCTGGCTCATGTCCAGCTCTTGCCTACCAAGATCTCCAGGTTCTTTCCAGAAGCACTGCTACCAGTCAGTCAGCACCCAGACCATATCACTGCAAAAGACTATTACTCCTCAGATGCAGATGTTGCCTTTGTCTGTGTTGAATTTCATAAGGTTCCCGTTGGCCCATTTCTCAGCCTATCTAAATTCCTCTGAATGGTGGCCCTGCCCTCAAGTGTATCAACCGTCCCCCATCCATTCTGTGCCACTCACAAACTTGATGAACATGCAGTCCAACACCTTCTCCACTGACAAATAGGCTGGATGGGGCACGTGGTCCCCTGCAGTAGTCCACTTGTTACTGGATTTAAGTGGACTACCACCTCTTAACCATTATTCCCTGAGCACAACCACCCAACCAGATGGACATGTACATGTAGTATTTGGAGAGATGCAGTTACTTGGAAGTAACTTCCAAGGGTCCAGGTACTTGGAAGCCCAAACAGCATGGCAGCATGCAAAAGGGAGGACATTTCAAGACAATTTAGTTATGAATGAACCAGGATTAATTAAACCTAAAAAAAAACCACACCAAAAATCAAATTTATAGACTACCCACAATGAAACACTAGAAAAATGCCCAAGGGTATCTGAAACCAGGAATAGCATATATTCAAGATGGAATACTCACATCACTTCTAGTCGAGCCATTCTGGAATCATTTCCTCCAAAAGAAATGACCTCACAGGTATAGTCTCCAATGTCACCTGACCATGTCTGGCTGATGAGGAGGGTTCCATCTTTCTCTACTGTGATCCTGGAACTGCTGGATGGATTTATTACAACACTGTCCTTCTTCCAAAGATACCTGAGTATTACAATGTTTCCGTTATTAATTACTCATAAGAACATCAAAATAGATTTATTTGAACAGTGCTGTAAGGTATCAGCTTCTGTAATCACACATTAAAAATGACAGGCTCCTATGGTTACTTTCAGGAGCAGTGTCTTTTACAAATTTAAGTTTTAGATCAGTGATCAGAATGAGAAATGTAACAGCACCCAAGATACTATATATTTGACACGGAAAAGGTGAAGCGCTCATGAATGTTCAAGTTCTTAAGTCCATCTTCATCAGCATTTTAAACTAGAACATCATACTCTGCAATTAACAGCAGAAGGGTTGTCCCATCTCTGCTAAGGCTGTAGTAACTTTAAACTGCCATAATCAGTAACACCTTGAAGCTGCTGTGGCAAGGTTTACTAGAGCTCATCCATCAAAAACCACATGTACCGGCAGCATGTCACAGAGACGTGTACAGCCCATGGTCTTACAATTAAGTATCTCTACATGAAATTTTTACAGCTGTATTTCTGTTTCCAAAATCCTTTCTGCAGTTCAGCCTTCTAGCACCCTGCAACCCACTCCTTGCATTTTCTTTCATTCGTGTTGCTTTCAGACAACATGAATTTTCATTGCAAATTTATCTTAAAATTATGAGCTTCCTCTCAATGCTCTAGTGCAAGTTTTAACAGTTCAGACAAATTCTGTTTTCCTTTACATAGTTAAAGCAGAATATAGCCCCTAGTTATTGAATTGTTTCCAAGAACATGGGCATCTCTTACGTGGCTTTCATGCACCCCAATGTAAACGCTTCTGAAATCCTATTCCTTCTCTTTGGCTTTTACTCTCATTAGGTATCAGCTTCTGACAAGTTGGTTTTATTGATAGTGTATTAACCTTGACAGTAAAATCATGGAAGGCTATATTGAAGTCATGAAGTGGAACATAGCTCATTGTAAATAATACATAAGGCTGAAAAGGAAGATGGGATTTATATGATTAATGATACAATGTACAACCTTATAATGCAGTAATCAGGGGTCTGGTGTTAAAATCTGGGGTCCCAAAACTTTTCACCTAATGCTATCCAGTATAGCTTATAAAATTAAGCTTGGGTAAACCACACAAATAAGAACTGACACCACCAACCTGATTGAAATTCTAGGATCATGAGTCGCTTCACATCGCAGAGTGGCTGTGGTTCCTTTGATCACAGTGCTATCCTCAGGAGGGTGAACAATGTAAGTGCGATCTGAAAGGAACACAAGCCATAGTTCAGGTGAAATTACAGCATTTTGACTTGGGTATTCACTCAGAGAGCAGGCAACCGAACATTTGTCATTCAAAGTGAGCAGGCCATTCCTCTTTGCTGTGAAGGCTCCCTTCCCTCTCATGTCATTGTGTCAAGAAGAGGTGATTCGCTGTGGGGTGCAGAGAAGCACAAGCAGCAGAGGGCACGAGTCCGAGTCGGCAGAGACCTGAGTAAGAAGAGTTCTAAAGCTGTACTGACTCATGCTTGTCTTGTGGGAAGCATCTACAGCAACTCCCTAAAGTCATAAGGCCACAGGTATATTTGTAATGCGTTATGAATGAATCCAAACATACAGTGAGTCAGGAAACAAGTCACACTGTTTGGAGCAGAGAAAACAAAACCAAAGAAAATCTGTACACTAGAAAAATCTCCAGAAAGAGGAAAACTTAAATGGCACCCTACAATCTCATCAAATCCAGGAAAGATGTTAAAGGAGAAAGAGTTTATGGTAGTCTGACTTTTCCATATAAAACAGATATGCTGTTTACTCAAATGTTTCAGAACATCTTTATTCAAGCACCTCCTGGAGACCCAGAACACAATAATTGCTGTAACTACAGCAACCAGATCTGGTGTGAAAGATCTCTATTATGCTTAACACAGAGTAGCAGCAGCAGATAGCATCAGCTGAAGCAGGTAGACAACTAGGGTGAGTATAGAAGATATGTGGATAATGTTAATCAGTCCCAAATCCCTACAGAGATAATCAGCATCTACTGAGATATGCCGTACATGTACAAGAAGGAATCATCAGCAAACTCAAAAGCTAATTCTAATAGCATGGAATTTCTAGCATTATTCCTGATGTGCCTGTGTATGCTTTCTAGCTCTATAATGGTGCTTTTGCTACACAAAATTGGGTTATATTCACCTTTTTTCCCCCCTCCAATACAGTACATATAAGAACCACGCCTTTGCGAATCAATAGGAAGGATCTCCTTCACTTGATCAATACACCTGGATAGCATTCAGTTTGCAACATCCTGATGCGTATACCAACTCTATATTGTCAATGAGATATAAATCCGATGGACATATGACACAAGTGCATTACATTTACTGCCAGCATTGCTTTCAGATGTTCCCACGCTTACAAGGAAAAATGTTGCTGGTTGAACTTGCACGGTTTTGAGATTAACAAATGCCAAATATGCACCACACATCAGCAGCACAGTCAGTACTTCAAGCGCAGGGAAGGAGAGAGGGCTGCAACATTTCTGTATCTATCATAGTCATCTTCATTGTTTTTATTTTTAGTCCCAGCTCAGGGACCATCATTTCCTACCTTTAGTAGCAAAGAAAAATGTTACACTTAAATTCAGCTCCCTTAGGAGTAACACAGACAAACCTGCTGGACCAGGCTCTCTTCCCCAACAGAATAAATTTTTAAAATGCAGATTAAGGGCAAATGGTGAAGGACAAAATCATTTCTTGGGTTGCCCCGTGCCGTGACAATCTGTAGCATGAGGGACTAGCTGAAGTCTGCTGTGCTTTGGCTTGGCTTCTAACAGTGCCCAGGGCCACAAATAAATACAAAGGTATGAGGGAAATTGTACCCGTTGTATCCGTGGCCACAGGCTTAGTAACAGCACGGGCTGGTCTATACTGCCTGCAGACTCCTGGAGGCAGAAACCAACCACAAACAGCCAAACCTACAAGTTAAAAGGTCTGATTCGCAATGCGAGACTTGCCAAGGTAAAACCTGAGTAAAATTGTAATTGTGATTGAAGCTGTATTTAAATGCACTTCCCTTCACGAAATAGAAAAGTTTATATGCATAATTTTACAAACAAAATGGGTATTTGTGATAGGTTTCCTAAAATAGATACATTATTCCCATTAAATCATACAAGTATCTCTATTAACTAGAAAAGCATAATTACTTATGAAAATTTCCTGAGCACACAACAAAAAGTGATTAATACTTGATTAAAGTTAGACTTTAAACAAAGCATTATCCTTACTCCACACTGTCAGCATCACAAAAGCATTCAGAGCTCCTTCAGAGTTGACTGCACAGCAAGTATAATTGCCGGCATCCTGAAGGAAAACGGGTGTTATCTGGAGCCCTCCAGATTCAAGAAGAATGAACCGAGGAATCTGAACCGAGCCACTGGCTAAGATCTGGTTTCCTGAAACACACAAGGGAAAAAGAGCATGATTAGCGTCACGTAGACTGCACGGATTAGGCACTGCAATTCTGGTTCTTCCAAGAGACTATTACAGGCCACTGGCTCACAACAGCCCAGCAACAAACCCTCTGCTCGCAGAAGCAGAGAAATGAAGAAAAATACACACTAAATTGACCTACAGAATCTCAATACTTGGAATGGACAAGAAAATGTGGGTTACAGCTTTTCCACAACTGAATAACAAGCTACCTTTCTTCCAAGAGATGGCAGGTTTTGGAGCTCCTGAAACTTCACAGGTTAGCACTGCGGTCATCCCCTCTGTAACAGTGGTATCCTCTGGAGGCTGTATAAATGCTGGTTTAATGTCTAGAATCAAATATTTAAAAAATTCAATGCATCAGCCTTCAGAAAGATCCTTTATCTATTATCACGGAATATTTCACATTCACTTTTATAGAGCTGATCATGGACATGACAGTAATACATGAAAACCTTTCAGCAGTGACTGTAACCTTTCATTATACATCTCCTAGGAATTGTCTAATTCAGTTTATTACCTACATGGAAAATAAAAATCTATCAGTGCTTGTACACGTATAAGCAAGAGGGCTTATGAAAAAAGGAAGATAAAGCTCAAAATGAGTGTTTAGGGGGAAGTTGAAAAATCTAGATAAACAAAACTATTTTCTTTCATCTTCATAACAGAGTTCTTTAAGATGAAAAGCAACTTGAGAAAGGCATTAACTTTGAAACTTAAATGTCAGCCAAAAGAATTCAGAACCTGAGTCTCATCCAAGACATTTCCCAAGTTTCTTTCTCTCTTACTTTCCCCCAGTTGCATATTATTACATTTTTTTTCTGCAGTTTCCTAGATATATATTGAACTGGGGCTGATCCATTTTCCGAGGCCAGCAGGAATTCTGGTCAGTTTGTGTAAACTGCTCTTGGGCTAAAAAATCAGCTTCCTGAAGAGGAGTTACAGTATTACAGAAATGCCTGTTAATAATCGCTTTTAAAAGAGACTACTAGGATTTGTAATTCTTCCACAGAGAAGAGCGTACTTTCATTAACAAAGCCATTTAATCAGACTATTTGGCCAAAATTAAGACATTTAGCTTGAACTTACTTTCCTTCCCCTACTGAATGTAGTTGCAGACAAAAGGCAGATAAATGTTACCATGCACAATCATGAAGGAGCAGCTCAAATTCAGAACAGAATTACGTTAAACTAAATTATTTCAGTATAAAGGAAAGATGGAAGTATTTCACAATCAGTTTGGTGGTTTTTTCCTTTTCACTAAGTTCTCCCTTAGCAGCGTGAAATAGGAGAGTTCACCCCAAGACACTAATACCATGGAAAGTTTATCTACAGGCTTCAGCAGATTGTGTTCAAGCCACAGAGGGCATGTGGGGGCACCTCACAGCTAGGGCAGCTACGCTTGACAAAAATCAAGGTTCTGTGAATCCAACTAGACAAGTACAGAGTGGTGAAGAAATCTGCTGGATGTGGGATCACCTACAGAAATGACACGACCACTCATCAGTCTCGTATCACAACTCCTTACTCACTAGTCACGTCCAGGTAGGTGTACGTCTGTATCTCCCCGGCTTTATTACTAGCAAAACACTGGAAGATCCCAGCATCCTGAGGACGCAGCGCATGGATCCGCAGCCCACCACTCAGCAGGACTTTGTAGCGGGGGTTTTCCAGCTTGCTGAGCGGAACAGAATCCTTATACCAGACCAGGGTGGGAATGGGAACCCCTATTTAAAAAAAAAAGAATCATTTCAATATCAGTCTTTGCAAAACATGTTTTAGGTAGTCAAAATACCCAGCACTGTTATGGTCATGTTCCTGGTTTCCCATACCTTCTACACAAATTATTTATGTTTTTACAAGCTGCTTTTGATAAATGGAAGCTGCATCTTACATTATCAATGGTAATAATACACTGCAGTACATGTGGGAATAAAACCAGCAAACAGTGAAAAGGGGGAATGTCGAGAAAACATGTTATCAAATTACTTTCTTCACCCAATCATATTTCATGCTACTACAAAATAAGATTTACAGCAATTTCACATTGAAAGCTAGAATCATGCTACTTAAACAGCAGCAGTGTGGCAGTGCAGCAAGTCTATAAGACTGTTCCATCCTAAATAACATTCTTCAGTGCTACTGTAGCTAAGATGTCAAAACAAAAAGGAAATGGCAAATTACACATTAAAAATGAAGTGCTCACATGGCTTCGAGTCCTAATTTGGCAGCTTAGTTTGAGCTGATGTACAAACAACATGTTGACAACAATGCGATAGCTTTGAATTATTATTATTTTTATTTGTTCTCAAGCTTTACCTGTTGTTTGAAAAATGCAGACATTAAGAGAAACAAAAATCCTACCCTAGATATAACTTACAGTCCTGTTTATTGCTGTTTTCTTGCATGTGCATGTTCTACAAACACTGACACGGTTCTTTCACACATTTTTGCTGCAGTCATATCCCAGTCAGCTTGGACGAAGTGGCTGTAAATTTAGTATCTACAAACAGTGTAGGATTCTCTTTTCTTTGAGGCATGTCAGGGGCCTACAACAGTCACACACAGATGTTCCCATCCCATCCCTCATATCAGACAATGTTTTATCTCTACATCCCAGAAATCCCTAACTGATCAAATGCTGAGGGCCCTATGCAGGGATCTGAAGTAAAGCAGATGTTTTATTATGTGATTGGATAATCAGAGGATCACAAGGGTATCAAGCTGATTTTAGTTATCTCAGGCCCAAACATGGCATTTTCATAATCAGTAGCTATTTTTGAACACATATCACTTAAAACCTCAGAGCTTTGCAGTCCTTTGGAATAAGGTAAAGAACTATGGACTTCAATTCATGGGAGAGTGAAATTTGCCCAAATAGAGAAAAGCAGGGTACCACAGAAGCACTAAGGATGGGATGTCACTGATGAATTGAGCATCTGCAGACAATGAGTTTCACTGCAGTGCTGGCAATGACTTAAGGTTCTTGGAGCAAAAGTGCTACGGGAAGATCTATATTATCAGCATCATTATCATTTTAAAAATCCTAAAGTCAAACACTATTGTATTATAATTCCATTCGTATCTTTTCTCAGTATACTTATTCTCCTTCTACAGACAAAAGCTGTATTAACTCCAGGAAAGAATGTACAACCAATGTATGGAACAATTGAGAAACAACATTCAATTGCTGCTGTTACTTTTATAAACATGCAGCATTTACTACAATCACCTCTGATGCTTTTGTTCTGCTGGTAAAATAAAATGTACTCATAATCTAGAAGGTAATCATCTCAGGAAGAGATGCTCTACGTAGAGTGCATTGTCTGACAGAGAATAGACACAGTGTATTCATGCAACAGCCCATACACAGAATTAGCGTGAATTTCAATGTTCAGAATTCTCAGTGAGAGTGTTATTCATCTCTTGAAAATCCTCCTGGGTAAATACAAATTATCACTGAGTAATGAAGAAACAGATGATGCAAAATGAAATAGTTCTCCTGATGCTGAGAAGCCTGGAAATTATTTCAAGTTTAAATAATAGCAACTCCATTTTCCCACACATTAGACTTGATAGGCACCTAGGAAATAATGAAATCCTGCATTCAGTACACTCGAACCTTTAACATTGGTGTCATTCCATAAATCCCATTCTAGTAATAGTATTAACAAACCTTCTAATCCTATAATCACTATGAGATACACCTTCCTATCACCAACTCAGCTGACAAACTGAATATTACCATCTCTATTTTTCTACATTTCGGTTACGGATATCTTCCTCTACTCAAAGTTATGAGTCTGAAAAATAGGATCTTATCTAAGCACTCTGATGCCTGTCAGCAGCATTCATTTGGGCTTCAGTGATCTTCCCAGAGAGATTTGTCTTCCAAATTGGACACATTTTCTTGTATCATTTTGTTACCTCTCTGGCTATAAAAATAGTTAAAAACAGCTTCCTTTCTTTTCTCCCTCTCCTACCACACAGTCTTCCCTCTTTCCACACCCCCAAAGGAATTTTTCTTCTTTTTCTCTCCAAACACTTCTGGTGAACAAGTTACGAAAAGAAGAAAAGACTTTAAACACCTTTTGGACTGTGCCCTCCAAGCAGTATCAGTCCTACCTCACTGCTTGAGAGATTACAGAGTGGCCTAAAAGACTAGTAATAATAAACAAAATAAGTTTATTTCTCAGCATGTTTGCACCACTATTCATTTTTCACAGACAAACTGATCTAATGTTATGGAGGAGAAGGGAAGGCAGGAAACTGAGGCTCTGGTGCTGGCTTTGCCACTGTCTCTGTAACCTTGGGCAAACAATTTATGCAACCTGAGGCTCAGTTTCCCCATCTGTGAAACAGATGCTTGACTTTCTGCCAAATTTAACTTACTGAAGAACCCGGATAAAAGACTCAAAATATTCACTGTGTCATTTTTGTTATTTATTTTTTATAGCCTTCTCTCGATCCCAGTGGGTTACTGGGGAATCCCAAAAGCATCTTTCCATCTACTTGTCTAAACAGGTAGAACTAAAGTCCAATTAACTGCACTCCCTAGACACCACCACTGCTGCCTGCAGCTCTAAACTTTCTATAAGCAAATAAGAAAAAGCATTTGGAGGAAACCTATTGAAAATGCAGGCAGCATCAGCGACTGCTGAAAGATATACAGCAGAGCATGGTTACTGTGCAGTCTGATACACCAAAACTCCATTACAGGGAAGTATAAAGCTAGACTGTGCAAGTTGCAATTTTATTTACAGTTAATCTCTGCTTATACTGTGAAATTAATCTGTCTCTCACACATTCAAAGCGCACCAAGACTTGGCAAATGGGCTTTGTGCACAGAACTTGATGGGGCTGGGGGAAATACAATCTGTCTTCCTATTTGTAGCAAAAGTACAGGGCAGCTTTGCAGTTCTCTAGTGCTTTATTCTAGCTCCGAGCCCAGAGCTGGGAGACAGCAACCTTCACTTACCCTCTTTTGAAGTGCTGGCAATTGCCAGATTTGTGTAATAACGGATCAAAACTCCGCTATGTTTAACGCTAGTACCTGCTCCTTACAAGTCTGTGTTATAGATACTCAGCAATATAATCCATGTGAAGACAGGTTTCCATGCTCCTGCCCCACATTCATCAGCAAATCAGATGCACTTGAAGAGTTCAGCAGGAATAATTTATTTTGTTTAATAAGGGTTCCCAGATCTCCAATAAGACCTCATCTACTGAGGATG
Source organism: Eurystomus gularis (assembly GCA_013400335.1). NCBI lineage: Eukaryota > Metazoa > Chordata > Aves > Coraciiformes > Coraciidae > Eurystomus > Eurystomus gularis. Next base: position 314,731 of record VZZY01012670.1, read on the forward strand.
GTTAGGAGTGCCCTGTTAATCCCCTTGGGAGCTAAACTGCTCAAAGGAATAGTTAGGGTAGGAGTATGAGTCAGAAGTCAACCTCTTCTCTCCCTGATTCCTCCAGGGATTTTTTTTGTAATACATGAAAAATATTTGAGACAGCAGATAGGTTTTTCCAATAACAGTGTGATAGTCAAGAGATTCATCAAACAGTTTAATATTGAAACATTTAAAAAAACCCCTCAAAATGTTATAAGCCAATTTCTCTAGTGATACAACCCTTAGCTTTAATTTTGCTACTTGAAAAACCTTCTCCCATAGAAAAATGCCGATATGTTTGTCATATCCCATGCTGAAACAAGGTTTGTGGCACACGGCCAGAATAAACATCTATCTAGTCACCTTTCCTTCCTTTGAAATTGTCGTGTCTTGGATGCTCAGGCACAAAATGCAAGAACAGCCCAAGGACAAAATGCTATTTCCACCTTCTCAGCTTCAGCAATCTGTGCTTTAGCTATTTCCTACACCAGAGGTTGCATAGACACAGCTGTGTTTAATAGTCCTTACTGGGTTTTTCTTCCATAAATTTTGTTTTTCTAAATAATTTTTATTTCTGATCTTTACTACTGCCTGGACCAATGACCTCCACAGTTTATGTTTTCTGAAAAAGTACTATCTTTCCTTATCGTACATCCCCTACTTGAAAATTTATCTGGGTGCCTCCTCTACTTCCCGCACTGAGCAGTCCAGAATCATCTTCTTCTACTCATGTTCCTAGACAATACCTGCCCTTCACTGTTCTCTTTCACAAAAGGTTCCAGTCAATTTAATTTTTCATTATTCAAAAACCACAGTAGATCTCTAATTATACCATTCCAATTTTTGTATATCTTTCCCAGTTTTTCTACATTACTCTCTCCAAGAGAGTGATTAGAAATTGGGTGCAGTATTTGAGATGGGGGTGCCCTGTAGATTCACGCAGTGCCATTCTCTTATTTTTTTTCCCCGAACATTTTGAACCATGGCTTGGCACTGAACTGATGTTTTTAGAAGACATACCTTTTCTGCACAGGAATAGGAAATTTCATCTCTGTCAATAATGTCATCTGTCAGTTTATAGTCCAGCCAGTTCAAATCATCAGAACTGCAATCAGCTTTAATGTTGACTATCTTGAATAATTTTATATAATCAGCAAATATTATCTTAATATTTCACCCTCTATTCCCATGCATTTATGAGTGTGTTCAACAGCACAAGTTCCAGCAGAGCTTCCTGGGAAATTCCACTGACAGCCGGTCCTGCTGTGTTTTGCTTAAAAAGCTATTAATTAACAACAAGACCTTGTCTCTTATAACCTGATACCTTCATTTCTACAAGAGTCCTTTGGTAAGAGATCTCATTAAGGGCTTCTGAAACTCCAAATCAGCCAGAGCACCCTTACCCACCTGCCTGCTTATCACACCATTTGCAAAGCTTCTTTCTAGAAAAGCAGTGTTGATTCTTTCCTATATAAAGCATTAAAAAAAAAAAAAAAGCTTAAATCATAGCAGAAATAATACAATCAGGCAATAAAGAATATCTTTACTGGCTCTGATCTGGAGAAAGAACCCATCCAAAGAAGCTCTTAGGCAGGTTTGTGGGTTTTTTAAATCAAGGTTTACTTTTTACCTAAGGATCTCATGGCATTTTTTATGTGTATTGCTTGTTAAACTCAGTGAAAGTGATACAACAAAGATTTCAGACACTTGCCAAACTCATGAAGCAATTTGGTGACAAAGACAAAACTGCTCTAATCACAAGACTATGACGTCTCCTATCTTACTGGAGTGCTAAAAGAGGTAGTGCTTCTATTTCTCTGCAACTAACTCTTAAAATCCATTTCGGTTCAGGTGCAATTCTAGACATTTGAAGCCTTTTATGTTATTAAACTACCTGCCAATTAAAAACCACCTCTAATAGTCCTCCTGCAGAATTCTAAACTACACTTAAATGTCAGAGTTACTGACATTTCCATACAGTATAAAAGTTCCATAATTTTTAGAAAAAAAGGACATTTGAATTGTTGAAAATATTGACTGTTTGCATTGCAAATGATGGGTTCCATAACCATACGTTCACCTCAGCTAATTTTACGGCTCAAGACACTAATGTCGTTATATAGTGACAACTATGAAGCAAAGGCAGGCTACCAGAGAGAAAGGGGCAGGAGTTGCCCTGCCCAACAAACTTGAATGTGTCAGTGTTACTCATGTCCAAACTAAACTGCAAGAACTGCCGAATTTTCCAAGGGCAAAGGTCATCCCTCTCCTTCATATCTGGGATCTGTGATAAATAGCAATAATGCAGAGGCCTCAAAACATTAAAAATTTATATAGGATGCTTTCTTTGGTGTTGGTTATAATATATCATTCATCTAATTCTGAACATATCTGTGCACTCACCCATCGCCTGGCACAGGATGTCCACATCTTTCTCCACTTCCGCCAAAATCACGCTCGCAGGTTGAGATGTAAAATAGGGTGGTTCTTTAGAACAGGGAAAGCAAACAAAAGTCAACAAACAACGCCATAGCAAAATGAAAATCAGGTGTTGATTTAAAGATGTTCATCATATAACCTCTCCACAGGTGGTGTATTTAATACAGCGTGTTACAGACAGGCTAGTTTGCCTAAGTTTGTCTCTATCTGGAGGTGCTTTTTCTAATAGTAAAAGCATCGTAAAAAAAGTCAACAATTTTTTGCTATGCTGAGTATGGATTCCAAAGAGTCAAGTCAATATAAGGTAAGATTTAGGGGTTTGCACTGAAAATTAATACTCAGAGCAGGGGCCACTTTTGATTTTATAGGTCTGAATCATGGTACAGTTTAATTCTTCATTCAGAAAGTCCCTCCCGAGAGGTTTATAAAGTTTATATTTACGACACAGCATTTTATAGGATAGTTTGCTTCAGTATCTAAACTAAATTCCACTCGTGAAGGCATGAAGCATGACAAATAAAGTGCCATAGCATGTCACAGAGCCGACATCAGAGGACAAGTGTGGCATAATTAAAAAAAAATTCTTCTCAACTGTTTTATTTCTTGAAAGCAAACAGATTTAACGCTTTAATTGAAGTTATAGTAATAATCATAAAAATCCGCACTTTATCATTAGGACTAAAGAAAAGATATTAGACATTTAATTAAACAAAGACAAGATTCCAGAAATTGTAGAGTGTGCTGTCATGTTGCTCTTTCTTCTATGCAGCATAAAATTGAAGAGCATCATGTCAAAGTCCCACAGGCATTAAGGTTGCAGTAATTATCATGGTAACTAAAAACTGTCATAGTCTGTTCAATTCAATTATCATCTGAGTACTGTTTTTAGGAGCATTTTATTTGATTATAGCTAGAGTTCTATTGTAGCATAGACAAACTCACTGGAAAGTTTTAGAAAATACAGAAAATACAAAAGACAAAAGCTCGTGAGAACAAGTTACTTGTATTTTCATTTTAAGGAAATCGAGTGTGTTTGAAAAAAAATGTAGTAAGATGCAATGAGATGCAAGGTCATCTGAGCTGACCTTCTCTCAAATCTCTCCACTAACCATGTCTGAAAACTAGATGTGCAGTTTGTATTACTGATAGGACATTAGTATTTTCATAAATAATACTAATAAAAAAATCACATAATCATATCCTGCAAAATCTTATTTCTCCTGCTACCACCTTTAGTAGAGGAAGTGTTGCTGTCACTTTACAGGGATGACATGGCATGCCAGCAGGTATGCTTCAGGAAGCACCTGATTAGGACACAAAATGCCCTTTCCCAGCAATCCTCCTGCTAACTGCAATAAAATACGTGCTTGAGTGTACAGAACTGGGGTCTTGTTGGAGCACCAATGGATATTACAATTCTGTATTCGTTCCAAATAAAGTCAATCAATATTAGTCTTCAAAATCCTGTGCAGAGGAGGAGGTGAGGCTGCAAAATAGCCTGGAATACTCATTTACCCAGCAAAACCAATAAAACAAGCTACTTGATTTATTATATTCTAATAATATACATGTGTTAACATTATTGATCCTCACTGCCTAAATATAAAGCTATTAATAAACATGCATAATAAGTTGTGATTTATCGTATATGATCTCATGCGTTAATCTAAACAACAAATTGAAAAGCTGAACATTTAATTGAAATTCACTGATGGCACACTGTGTTTGACATGTTTGATCAACTAAGTTGCCGAGTCCTCTGCAATTCATCTAAGTCCATGTTTTAAACTTGAGTGCACTCTTTCTTCTCGTGCCATCCTCCAAGCCTTGTCTGATGTTTTCCTTGCACTCCACTTTCCAAAATGTTATTTTTTCAATTTCCAGACTTTTAGCATAGCATCCTTTCTTACCTATGTATCTCTCTGTGGACACACAGGTAAGTGTCCTGCTCATCTCTCAAAATAAAGTTTGAAACTTTTGTATTATGGCAATTTAATTGGATTGTGAAGGATGGAAAAGGAGAAAGGTGGCTAAAGCAGCGCAGGAGCAAGACAGCCTCCAGACACATACCCCCACATCCAGATGCTAACTTCTAACACTGGGTTGCTTCTATGGGTGTCTCTTCAGTTAGTGAGGTTCAAGCATCTTCTCCTCCTTTTAGGGAATTCCTGACTGCATGTCTTCCAGTCTCCCTTTTATAGGGCACTCTGACCTTAATGGGCCAATTTCTAAACTTGGCAACCTTCAGCTGCCAGCTCTCAAACTTTCTCCTACATCAGCAACTTGTTCACATACCAGAGATAAATTTGCAGATTTATCTTCAAGATGGGCCTGTGGTCCAGCTGCAAAGCACTTAATGTGACCTCACAGATGCTAGTGGTTCCATGACCACTGGTTATGCTGCATACAGTTTCTGTAGTTACACTTGGCATATTTATATAGCCTGCATCCCAATCCCTCTACCAAAATCCTATCCCACAATCTGGGCTCCTTCCTTTAAATCCCTACCAGGCTGTTATGCCACCCTCAGAGAAACTTTACTACATTAAGAGATGCTTAGGTGAGCAGGTATCAAGCAATGAATTACCTGACAAGGAACTTGAAGTCAGTGACAACTGTCACTTAGCAAATGGGATGTGATGTTATAAAAGGAAGATTCACATCAGCTCTTTTCGAAAGAAGCAGGGGGAAACGGAAGCAGACAAGACAGGAGAAGAGCAGAAGCAGCAGAAAGATGCAACTTAAAGGCCACAGGCAACTCCCAGAGGACTTTCAGGGTGTCAGTGAGCTAAAAGACATGATTTCTAGTCTTCATCAAGCCCAGACCCACCTTTTCCCTTACACTAAAGCCTGCTGAACTTCAATTCTCATAGCCATTCCAGCAGCTGGAAGCCCTGCCAAATGCTACAATTGACATAAAGGGGTCGAGAGGCTGTGGCAACAACTGCCCATAGAGGGGTCAGATCTTACTTTTGTGTGATAAGCACAGATGTAGAAAAGCTTCATGAAGCAGCTCTACAATTTACTTAGTTATGTGACCTACTTCTGCTGCCTGGAGTTAGAGATAAGCCTGAATGGGAAGACAAGACTAATTTATATGGGAATTCTAGGAGTCTAGAATACCACATGTGCAACAGTCCATAGCATCCCAAGTCTAAAACAGATGGAAAATTAGTCTTGGTGATTTAAAGTATGACAGAATCACAGCAGTGTTGGTGTAGGCGTACTCTTAGGGCTTTGAAGGAAATGAAACAGTGGTTTCCTTGTGAGCTGTGCTGCTTTTCCACATGCATGTGTCTTGTGCTAGCAACATGGATGCTCAAAAAGTCCTTTGCAGTGAGGGTCTATGGCTTCAACAAGGTATCACCTGCAGAACAGCCTGTTGGCCCAGCATAAATTACAAGCAGAAAACTCAGGGTATCTCTGTTTGGGGGCTACACTTCACCTGGTGAATAACTATCAGAAGGAGGCCATAAAACTGCAGCAATATTTATAGGGGTCAGCAAACATTCTGAAGGGGCATTCTGGCTGTCTCTATATATGACTCTACTGCATATTTATAAGGCTTAGTTCGAATCACACAGTATGAATTTGAACATTCATTGTTGTAGGCAATAATCATGTGTTGAAATTTAATATGTGTGGTGAAATTACAATGTCTTCCCAACTATACAGCGTGCCACACATAAGCCCCCAGACATGGTAATTTCTAGGAATGACAATAGTCTGTTGGCATCAGGTCAAACATTTAAATTTTTTTGAAATTATAGAATCACAATAGTTAGAAGAGGAAAGGATCCATTACACCGAGTTCACCCCACTGGCAGTGCAGCGTGCTGTGCAATGAGAGGGGTCACATCTCATATTAGACTGGAAAAAAACAGATACTATATTGTTCGGATATTGTATTGGTGTTCGACTGATCTTAACTAAAAGGTCGAGAACAAGCAAAGTGGAAAAAGAATATTTGAATATAAATGCATACTTTTAATAGTTGTTGAGGGTTTCGGGGGTTTTTTGCGCTACAGACATCATTGAAAAGATAGCTTCTCTGCAAAGCCCTTGGGAGCCTGCAAAATTTGATACTGTTCTAACTTCCCCCACACAGAGTTACATGGTCACTGATTTTAACATTCAAAAGACAGCAGTCAGCATCCATTACATACCCTTCAAGCTGCACTGGAGATATGTGACCTAATCCTAGATACATACATGAAAGTCAGAGAGAACAGAGAAAACCTCAGGGGCTCCTCCAAAGCTGAAATTCCTGCATCACTCAGAAATTCAGGCCTGCATATTTAAGAGGAAAATTGAGCCTTTCTCTAGCATTACCATAAACTAATTTATTTGGTGGATATCCTGTAAAGAAAGGGGAACTGGAAACCTGAGAGCTCTTTGTAAGTACAAAGTCTGTAACTCCAAACAGTAGATCAGACTGCCCATGCCGGGAGACAAGTCACATTATATATGCAGGTATAACAGGTTCCTTGAAGCAGAAGTTTTCTTTGCATGGATATCAGGTTAAAACAGAAAGAGATTAAAAAGGACCTTTACTTTCTTGCTACTACCCCTACTGCGAGCTGCACTCTGTGTGTTCTAAATCCTTGTAACAGCACAGGGAACACACCTCCTGTTTGCAGAAAAGAAGGGGGGAATTCTCCCGAATGTCACAGACAGAGCTGGACTTCCCAGAAGTCCCATTACTTCACTCATTACTTCATATGTGTGCATATGGGTCCAAGGTGACATGTCTGTGTCCGTATCACAAACCTCTGAGGCTTGCCAAATAAAAATTTGTCAACATTTCTCTGCTCTGAGCCCAAATTGAATTTTGGGCAAGTCCAAAGATATTTCACATTATAATCTTCCTGAAAACTCTTATTCTTAAGCACAATACATGAGCACAATCATCATGAAAAAATTCTTTCCTCTGCTTTCAAAACATCAATTGTGGTGTTTCAAAAGTGTCTAAACTATAGCCATGAGAGCTATTGTTTCCAGAGATCTGAGCACAAGGTATCAAGGTGGCTAGCTACAGAGTAAAATAACTTCTGTTCTGGCAGTTATATATACATTCAATGCAAATTCATGAACAATGGCAATGCACAAAGCAGGCCCTTCTGCATCTCAACATTCCTGGAGAAGCATAGTGAAGGAGGAATAGCTCTACAGTTCATCTCAGAGCCTTGCCAGGTGGGCCCTCCATACTAACATTACAATTTTTCTGATGTGTTCCTGTATCCCGTGATGCCATGACGCTGTATTCTTCCTACACGATGGGAACCAAGGTAGCCTTTAAGAGACACAGACCTAAAACATTCCCTTATCGTCTATCCAGCTGGGATTTAAAAATTTTCCCTAGGAAATGCTAAGACGAGAATAATATGTCTATTAATGTAGTTCTTTGGACACAATATTGCTCCAAAAAGAAAGCAAGCCCTCTACTGTGATTCTGCTTTATTCCATCACGTTCCTTTGGACCAGCCAACAGGGCTACAACACTCAGTTCTGTACAACACCTCATCATACCAGGCTATACTTCCTAACTGTTTATCTCCTCACTTTGCTCAGGTTTTACTTTCTGACGGTATCTCATTTAAAGAGCAGTACGGATTTCATGTAGTGGAAAGGTTTCTTTCCTCATTTTCTTAAGCTCCTAAAATTCATTATCTCCCATAAAACAATCACTTAAAAAATGGCTATTGCACTTTGTCGCTAACAGAACTTGCAGAACTAGAGCAAAAGAATTTAACATTAGCTCAGTTTTCAAATTGGTTTGTTCATGAGAAGACTCCTTAAATTACTTAATCTTCAAACTGTTAGTGATAAAACAAATGTGCTCTTATCTAATCTGCAACAAATCTTTCCCAAACTGTTACTCTGCCAACTGAGGAACATGTTACCCTTTAAAAATTTATAACAACTGCAGCTAATAAAACCAAGGTTTGGAACCACCTCAGTTTATCTTTGCTGAAACAATATGAAGATGTCAGGAAAGCTCTTTGCCACATTCAGAAGAAAATTGCAGTGCAGCATGAGATTATAGGATTTTCTTCTTGCTTATACAGTACCACTTTATTACATTAGAGATTCAGATTTTTCAAATATTATTGTAATTTTAATTTACAAACCGAGATGTACCCTCAGAAGTATTCAGAAAAAACTTCACAGATGATATTGTAGATCACAAATAATAATTTGAACTGAGTACATGCCTTTGTACTAAGTTCCACTGCTTTCTAATAAAGCTCTTGTCACCATCTGAGCCCACACGCAAATTGTGTGACTACCCTTAGCTGAGAAAGGCATGGACTGATATAATTCTAAAACAGCTTAGATTAACTCAGTATTTGTAATATCTTTGATGCATTGTTTTATTGCTACCACTACTCTACCTGTTAATAGCAAAATATTTTTCTCTATTAATCCACAAAATCTCTCATTACCATACTACTGAGGGTCTGTACTTGATTTATCCCAATCATTTTGAAAACAAACCTCTTCTATTAACACAATTGTCTTTTTCTGTTAGTCAAGACCCCTTATTAAGTCCATGCTGTGTTATTCTCCCAAGAAGTACAGCTCATTATCAGGTCACTATCAATGTGTACACACTACAAATATTTTATGCATGCAAATGGACAAGCATACTTCATCCTCTGTAAGTACTGCTCCAACAGACTATAAGGGATACATTGCAAAAATCCTTAAGTTTGAATTTTGTCTACACTTTCCTCTAGAACTCGTCCCTTGACTAATTAAATGATGGCCAGATCCACCCAAGAATTCTAAGGCTGAATATAAGTTATGCATTAACTACTAATCCTTTGATTTGGCTTCCTGTTTAGAATTAAAGATCCATCCTGCAGCTCAAGAAACTCATAAATAAAGAAATCTATCAGGCTTTGCTGACACATTGAGTAAACACCTGCAACTGAAGTGTCTTGTTCCATCAGAAGGAAATAAAAGTAATTGGTAACCAATTTGTTCCTGCTTTCTTTCATCTGCTTGTTCTTATCTACAGGCCTTTTCATAACTTCATACCCTGACAGCCCCCAAAAACTGGAGAGGAAATAAATAAAACATTTAAAAATAAGAGAGCAGATGAGCTACTGAAGAAAGGCGGCATTGCTAGTTTAATATGATTCCCCAATGATTGTTTCTCAGTTTTATTGTAACTGTATTTAAGAATCTTTTACATTAACCAAGAGGTTGCTTTAAGTATTGCATTAGACTGGATCTGACAGCACAGCAGCAAAGTTAAACTAGTTACAATAAAATCTTATGAATAAGGAAGAGTTTAAACAAAAACCATAAATAAGTGAAATCTGTCTCTGCTCCTTAGAGGCAAGGGAAGCCTCGAGGTAATAATTCTAAGAAACAGAGTACAAAGAAGAAGACTGGAACCAAACTTCATCCAGTAGGTAATAAATATAATAGATACCACAGTGACACAAATGAACTTGGAACAGAGCTTTGTAGAGAGAAGAGCTGTTTTCTCATTTAGCATGAACTACCACAAATTGCTTTAGTAGAATACAGACCATACAGCAGTCTCTAAAATTATATTTTCGGAAGGCTAAAAGAGCGTAGAGAATTGCGTGCTGAATTCCCTCAGCAGCACGCTACAGAAATGCATGTGCATGAATCCTGATCAACGCTGAGACTTGTATGATTGCCAGAGCAGTAACCTCTTCAGGACACTTGCACAGTTATTACCGGGACTATTACATAAAAGCTAGACTTTACACAATCAGCTCTGGCTTAAAACATCTAAATGCCTCTGTTCTACAATGCCTCTCTTACTCGAAAAGTCCTAAAAAACTCCACCCTGTGTGCAGTGTGTTAATTTGTGTTATTACATCAGGAAATGACATGCGCAGTAACTACTGCTTCCAAATGACAACCTCCTTGCTACAAAAAAACCTCCAACACAGAGGTGATGGTGGAAACAGGCAGTGAAAGGGCACCAAGATCCCCTTTATAAATATTAAGTCCAAAGTTTCTCTTGAAGTCAAAGGTCTAGCATGTGTAGCACTGATTCTAATGGTATTTCCTTCTCCCTTTGGTTACCTCAAGTAATGATATCTGCCTGCTTGTGTGCCCAGGAGTGTCCCTGTCCCCCCAACCTGCTCTTGCAGCAGAAAACACACGGAAGTGCTCCTAGAGGGCTTCTTTTGGAAATACAGGCACTCGATATATTAAAACTAGATGTAAGCAAGTTGGGACTTAATCAGGATTTAATGCATCTAAAAGCCAAGGTGTGGAAGGTGCCCAATAAGGATTTTACTACTGTATTTCCCCAACTTCTGATTAAATGAACGGTTTCACAGGGGATTCAGAATCACATCAATGTTTAAAAAAAGCTATGTGATGAATTTGTATTCATGGGGAAGACCAGCTGAATTAATCTGGAAGATAACCCTCCTTCACCACCTTTGTTCTGTTCTCTGAAGAAAGGTTCAAATATAAGGTCAATGAAATATTAAGATATCAATTTTATTTCCTATTATACCATCCAGAGCCTCTTTTGCTAAAAACCACATTGCCTTGGAATTACCCATGATAGAAAGGAAGGCTTTCGCTCTTGCTGGTTCCTCTGTGCTGTCCCTCAGCTTCGCTTCACAGATGTACATCCCCACGTCAGCAGAGGTTGGGTTGGTGATAGTGAGTCGTCTCCCAAAATTGCTAATGCCAGTGGTTATTTTTATTCCATTTCTCTTCCAGGTCATGCTTAGTCTCTCAATAGGTCTGCCAAGGTTTAAAAAAAAAACCCCAAAACAAAACAAAAACAAACAACAAACACAATAATACAACAATAAAACCTATATATTACAGAATAATGTCTGTGGTTATATAGAGATTATAAAACTTCTTTAAGTCTTCCTCTATCCCTGACATTCACTATTGAGAAGTAAATACATATATAGCTTCTACACCTCAAGACTGCAGACTACTCAAGTGGCATTATGCAAGTACAGCTAATTGATACAGCAGTAGAACTTCAGTGCTAACAGTTTGATTTCTCTGAGCAAAAGGAGTAAATACTGATATGGGAATCAGCTGCATGGGGAGGGCTTTCATTATAACTCAATTACCAAAACAATAGTACACACAACAACATCTCTGCCCTCAGAAAGTGAATCAGTTGGTCATCTCATCTGAGGACCTCAGCAATTCACTTTGGCTGGAATTCAGTGCGGTTCAAGGCCAACTAGATGGAAACACAGATGGAATGCTGTGAACTCTGTATTATGGTGCGTTATGAACAGTTGAACAACAATCACTGTAAAATGAGAGCGTCTGTAACAAATTACTTCACAGGAGATCTTCACTAATTTATTTACTGGGAAGCACAGACTGTTCAACAATATCACCTTTCAGGTCAATAGGCAATACAGATGAAATATTACTAACCCTTAACAAAACTTTTTCTTTAAGATAATATCTGCTGATTGAACAGCACTATACTTCTTTTCCTTACCGTGGGAGTAACGGGTGGGAAAGTAACTCTTCCTATATCCTTACTTGGCCAAAAAAAATCAATATGTTTAATTCAGTAATGTTGGACAAACAAGATTCGTCAGGCTACTCTGAAGAGCAAGCATTCTGCTTCAATCATTAAATTAATAAAAAAATGAAAATAACTTCCTGTGTCCTTCTCAGTAAAGGACAGCGCATTAAAAGTAGCTCCTCATAACCCCGCTGCGGCTGCTGCCATACCTTGCGTTGGCCACGCACTCCAGGGTGATTTCGCCGCTCCCTGCTACAACGCTAGTGTTCTGCGGAGGGATTACAATGACGGGAGCCACGGTGTCAGACGGGCCTACGGCACCTGCGTGGGCAGAAAGAAACCTCGTGAAGACCCTGTGCACCTGCAAACGGCGAGGAATGACACGTTCCAGGCAAAGGATTTTGTCAAGCGACGCAGCTGCAGATTTGACTCTTCAACCTCACCATGGATTTTAATCTCCTCATTAAGGGGAGATCTTCAGCAAGACCATTTTCGATGGCTTTCATTATACTGTACAAACACGCTGTTTTAATATACCCAGCTTGGTATCATTCAAAACACATAACTCACAAGAACTACTCCCAGATGGAGTGCAGGGGCCATTCTCAAATAGAGAGCAAATAAATTAAGCATCCTAAAGGTTTTCTATTGTCGAGCACTTTTATTTTTATCAAACACTTGCTGACTTATATTTTTAAGACCTTTTCATGTTTTGTTTAATCTTACCACTTCCATACCATTTCAAAAGAGTCTGCCAATACTCATGTTAGTTCTTTAAAAAGATTTTGCACACTAGGGAACAAATATAAAATTAACAAAGCAGCATATCACAGCAACTTCAATCCCTTTTTCTTATCAGGAAAGTAAATAACCCAAATCTGCTACTCTTTTGTGAGGCATCACACTGTAAATAATTTAGCTTATGCAACAGTCAGCAGACACTTAAAAAATGGTAAAAAGGCTGCTTGTAAATTTTCTCTGTATACATTTAGTAAGTGAATTAAAACACCCATGTATTCATAGGTATTTTGCTTCAAGCAACTCATTTGGGAAAGAAAAATTAGCTAATTTTTAGCCTGAATAACAGAGTCATGAAATTTTCTAAAGATAGAGAATCTAATAAAGGAATTATAGGGAAAAGTAATGAAAATAAAACTTAACTGATGGAAAAGCAAGTCAGTTCATCAAATGTTTTCTGCGCAGGAGGCTACCCCATGGCCACTAAGCAGAATGGGAAACTGGCAAATGCAAGTTATAAACCTGACATCCTCTTTAAAAATAATTCCCTAAAGAATAGAAAATGGATAGAAGAGCTTTGCTTATCCCGTACCTGACATGTCAAAAGCCATTTGACATTTGATTTCACTTGTTGGATAGACAAAAGTTTTGGTAATGGGGCTCAGAATGTTCAGAAGATTAGCAGATTTCTGAATTACTGAACGATGACATTTTTACCTTTTGATGTTTTTGCAATTGATGGCAAATAGTGTACTATGGGAGATGAAAGCATGTAGCATATAATTTAAAAATTTTAAGAATACCACCCACACATCTGAATAAATTCAAGTATCCAAGAAGGATGGCTCACTTAGGGAAGCAATAAGCACATATTTTTTCTTCCCATAAATATGTTCTGTTGGCCTGACACAGCATCTATATGCAACTCGCATGGGAACTCAGAAACCAAGCTTTTAGTAGATCTTCTGCTCAACAACATTCCTGGAAATACGATGCTATCATGCAGCAAATCTATTTTCTAAGATTTCCATGGTGGTCTTATAGGTCTTCATGGCAGGAATTTTCCAGGTAGTAATTGAAAAAATAGAAAGCAAGTGGCAAACAGATTAGTAGATTGTTACTGATGAGAAGAAATAACCTCAGCGCAACCGTTCAGCACTGCTTCTGAGCAAGACGAAGGCTTACAACAGTAAACGCTAAAAGATCAACTAACGAGTTCCTATTTGGGCAGTAATCATTTCTTATCTCTGTGTGGAAAAGATGAAAACCACTTGTTTGACTCAGCTCCCCTGAAGAACGGCTCAACCCCACTAAAACCAGCCAAAGAAGAGAAGCCAGCTTTCTTGTGACCTCCAGGAGTTGACCAAATGGAAGCAGCTTTTTGTGTGGTGAGCAGGTAAGCAGGGGAAGAAAGTGCATGTTACTCCACCTGCAATCAGGAAAGTGTAAGATTTCTTTGACTTTCTTACTGACTGTAACAATAAACTAACCAAATATGTGCTTATTTTCATTTTGTACCATCCCTGAAACAAATCTATTCAAAGCAGGCTGTTGATAAAGGTTCTGAGTGATGTGATACAGAAGGCTCATCAAAATGGTTAGTGCTTGGATTCTAAGTAATATACCTCCAAAGGTCAGCAGCAGATATAATAAGGCACGTATAGAAAACAACAATTCAAAGTATTATCTAAACAGCAGGTAGACAACATTCATATTCCTATCTCATATTTAAGGGCAGTTTAAGTTTAATTCCCTCTGGCCAATAATAAACTCAACAGGGGCATTTCCACGGTTCCTTTTGCAAGGGGCAGTTTGCAGCTTTGTTTTGTGGCTGCTTAAAAAAATCAAAGGAGAAATTTAGTTTTACTTTGGAGTAAAAAGCTCAATAGGGCTGTAACATGGGATCTGTGTGTCCATCCCATCCTTTCGGAACTTGATCCTTTTGTAAGAAATCCACAGGTTGGAATATCAGAGTAGTCAGGCTTCTAATCTAGATAAGGAGCAACGGTGTGATTTTGTTTTGATGATGTGACACAGTAAATCAGACTTCAGTCAGGCTGTGAAAGGTAGAGAGCTATTTCAAACCATCAGATAATGGAAAAGTACCCAGACTTTCCAAGTTTCTTATCCTACCTGTCAATAAAGCCACTCCATCCCTCTCCTACCTCCTAATGCACTACGCTGACATGATTTTACTTGACTGGTGCTACACTAAAATACAATGCAGAATGTCATTGTTAGTAAACAGACACTGTCTTTGAAAATCTTTTGTAGAAAACAATTGAATTTTTTTCTCCTCTTCATTGTTCCTTTTTTAGTTCATCACACTTTTTTTTGTCCCAGTTTTCTAGGTCTCTGCTGTTTCCTTCTAGCTTTTCATTACCTCTTCCTCCTCTGCCCTCCCTCCCCTCCTGCAGCTTCTCTGCATTCGTCACCAGCCATTTCCCCTCCTGCCATCCCATGGCCCCCTATAGATGTTTCACATTATTTAAGAACTGCTCAATTTCCCATGTACCCTTTAATGGTTGAGCTTTAGTCTCTCTGAAGGAAATATTTATTATAGACTCTGGAATTGGAGAGCAATACAAACATACACAAGAACACAGTTACAGCCAGAGGAATTTGCTAATAGGAGATCACCTTTCTCACCCATAGTCTGTCTTTTCTGAAAGAAAATATCTTCCTTCCTTTCTATCCACTTTCTGAACCCCTCCTGTCAGCTAAGAATGTGAAGCAATGTTAGGGAAAAACGCTGACCCCAGAACTGAAGCCAATGAATGTCTCACTGTTAGACATAATAAGTCTGCAAGGAACTTGTAGGAAGTTGCAGAGACAAAGTTGAACATCACTTAAGGGATGTGCTCTTAATCTGATTCTAGTCCTTGGTAGATGACTGGACAGAATGACTGCCACAGGCAAGAGTCCTAATCCAAACGGAGTCTTTTCTCCAAAAAAGAGCAGACTCTGCTATATTTTACATTGTATCTATTTTAATCACAGCACTCACAGAATTTCCAATCTTTCCTTTGCTTCTAACCCTTCTCATTAGACGCTGTCTTAATTATTAACAGTATCTACTAGGGCTCAGTAACTGAAGTGCCTTGAGGACCAGTCCCAACCAATCTTTGAGCCTTGGTTATCATAACACCAAAGACTCTGACTCATGAGTAGACGGAGTTTATCTTGGAGCTGTTTCAGTGGTTCCCATCCCCAGCTGCTCACAAAGCCGTTAGTGAACTGCTGCCATTTACAGCCCAAAATATTAAGGTAAATTGGCATCAATATTCTTTATCCCATATTAGACTTTAAGAGAGGAAAAAAAGAGCCCCAAAACAGAAAAATTAAGACGCACACACATAAAACAAACAAACCCAAAAAAACACCAAACGGAAAAGAGAAGATCTATGGTTTTACTACTTCATATTATGAAATTTCTCTACGGGAGAAAAACACTTCACAGAAAAGATCACCACTACACTACCCTCAAGCTAATGGAGCAATGCACTACTTTAACAGAACTTCAGAATCATTTATAAGTTATCCTGGGAGAAAAAGATTAGAAAACCTTCACCATAAACTTCCCACAGACTTTCAGACTTGCACATTATGCAGAAATGCCTTTGCAATTACTATGCAGGATACATGCAAAGCTTCATGTTACCAAATTATGGATACCTATATTAGAAAAAAGTAGAATAGGAGATAAGAGTCTAATACAAATAGCAAAAATATTACATATAAATGGTTCAACATTATGGCATCAAGAATGTGCAATCTCTGCCCGTGTAACACGGAATACGAGAAAAGAGGAGAAATGACAATCACACGGCAAGATTTCTTGGCGGGGGGGAAGACCTTACCGATACAAACTAATGGAATACATTTCACTTTTTCCAGGTACAGCCTGCAGATGGTTTGGATTATCAATCCATAATGGATTAATGCCCCTTTCCAGGAAAGATACACAAGAGGAATTGAATCCTGATCAATCATAGATTAATTTATCTTCCTCTTTGCAGTAAAAGAGGCACAAGAGGAATTGAAGCCTGATCAACAGACTAGCAAACACAGACAACCACCTGCGGGCACAGGAGAGAAATATTATGCAAATAATGAAAAAAAAAGTGTATTTCTCAATCATAAAACTCTATCCTAAAACATCACTTGTTTATTTGTTCCCTACTTATTAAAGTGATTACTAACAGGTTATACAATAAAAGTGCATTAAGATAATAAAAGTTAGCATTCCATTTTTTCACTTTTATTCTAGTAAGGACTGTATTCATTTTCAAGAAAAGGGAAATACGTGATGCTGCTGTGCACTGTACAGGTCTCTGCTCAGATTTCTAGACATAAAGAAACCGAGATGTTCCTGTGAGGATTCTTGGTCACATTTGTTTAGTTTGATGAATAACATTAAAACTCTAGATGGAGATTTTTCTGAGTCAAAAGTATGTATTTATATTATAATTAGCAATTGAATGGCACAGACTTGGTTTATGAAGAATTATGATTTTTCAGTACCGGAGGATATGTTAGGACTCCTCAAACATGTACGTATTAACATAATTTCTGATCTACATTTGAGAAACCAGACTCTTCAAAAGAGTAAATAAGTGACAACAGAAAAACTTGGCTCTGTGAATCAAATTTATAGGCAAAATGGCCTAGTTGTTTGAATCAATCACAGCAAGCGAATTCTTATCTATATAGTCCTTGTCTTGATCCAGATATCATGGCATATAAATAAAACACCAGGTATGAAAAAGGTTTACAAAACATAACACAAGGAAAACAAGTGAATGATCCAGGTCAGTTATATTTACTGATTCAATATACCCTTGTCAGCGTGACTAAGCTGTGTCCACATCACACCAAACACATGATTAGTTTCAACTGCAAGAAAAAAACCCAACCCACTGAATACAAATTAAAACCAACAAAATACAGCACGTAGATCACAAATTAAATAGCCAGTATACAAGAGGGGATATGGTAAAGAAGTAATTACAAAAGATTTAATAACAACTGTTGAGGAAGCCTTGCAGGAAATAATGTTGGCTGAATTGCCCATGTCATAAAGCAGCGCCTGAAAACCTGCACTCCTCCCTTTCCAATCGACCCCTTCTCAGCCTGTGTGATAGGCCATATACGTCACAAAAGTATTTCTGATGCATTTAACTTTGAAAAATAAAGAAATTAACCTACAAAATGTGAGATTTACCCAGTCAAGCTTGCAACTCTGCAGGCAGTTCAAAATGCTTTATCTTCAGGCACTTGCTGGTTGGTTTGAAGAGAGTGAAAATACTCACATTCCTAATTTAAGTACATATATAATATTACAGAAACAGAACCTTAAAGGACAAAAGAGGAGTGACCAGTAGGTCGAGGGAGGTGATTCTTCCCCTCTACTCTGCTCTGGTGAGACTCCACCTGGAGTACTGCGTCCAGCTCTGAGGCCCCTAGTGAAAGAAAGACATGGACCTCATGGAGCAAGTCCAGACAAGGGCCATGAAGATGATCAGGGGTCTGGAACACCTCCTCAATAAGGATAGGCTGAGAGAGTAGGGGTTGTTCAGCCTCGAAAACTAAAGGTTCCGAGGAAACCCTACAGCAGCTCTTCAGTACCTAAACGAGCCCTACGGGAATGATAGGGAGGGACCTTTTATCAGTGAGTGTAGTGATAGGACAAAGGGTAATGGCTTTAAACTGAAAGCGAGAGTCTTTGGATTAGATGTAAGGAAGGAGTTACTTACTGTGAGGGTGGGAAGACACTGGAACAAGTTGCCAGAGAAGTTATGGATGCCCCACCCCTGGAAGTGTTCAAGCCCAGGCTGGACAGGGCTTTGAACAACCTGGTCTAGTGGGAAGTGTCCCTGCCATGGCAGGGGGTTGGAACTAGATGATCTTTAAGGTCCCTTCCAACCCAAACCATTCTATGATTCTATGAAAGTGGAAAAAATAAATTACCATGCAAAATCTTGGCAAGGAGATATTTTGTGTGTATGGAGCTTCCTACTAGCTGTGTTTGGAGCAGTAGACTAGAAAGCACCTCCTGGGTCAGCCTAGGTCCCTGTTCTCAGCACAACTCTGACATCCCATCAAGAAATCTGTTTCAGAATGTACTGGGTCTTGTGACAAAAAATATTGAGGTTTTTTTAGTGCCACTTTTCTGGTTGGAAAGTTTCCTAGAGTTTTGTGGTTCAACCTGTTAAAAACACTTCTATCTTCCAGCTTAAATGTATTCATGGCCAATGTACCCCATTTGTCCTTCTGCCAAAGCTGTCCTTTAGCTTAAAGAGCTGTTTTCTCCCTCTGTGATGTTTATGTCCTAAAGTATTTATAGAAAACAATCACAATCCTTCACAATCTTAATTTTACTTAGCTAAACAACCCAAACTTTTCCTGTCTGATAAGTCTGAAAGGATTCACTGAAATATATACAAACAGAAGAATAGGAGCAAGGGCTTAAAAAAAAAAAAAAGCTAGCATCACACTATAAATGTTTCCACATGTTTAAACAAATAACAGCCACATTTTTAACAGCTTTTTTCCCCTTTTTAAGGACTTTCACGCAGACTGCAAGAGCTGTTAGTTTTAGCCCTAGGGTAAGTTTAATGGAGAACTCAACTTTAACCACAAGATGACTTATACCCTTTTGTGTGTAGATACTACAGCAAAGAAGAGCTTTGTCCATTTTATTAGATAAAACAGAGCCTCAAATACAGGTTGAGAAGCTTTTCAAACCTTGTGGAGAGTTTTGGGGTCTATTCCTGGACATAATGAGACACAGAGGCCTAAATACAGCTGATTTACAAACAGAAAATGTGTTTCTGTTTGCAAGGCAGAACTTGTTTGTAAGCACAACCACACACTGCAGTGCCCATGGAGAGGAACCACCCTTGAGACAGTTCACTGTGAGATAGTGTCCCCAGCTTGTCTCTCATCAGTTCTGCTCCACAGACTAAGACAGGGATGGGAGATCCGCTTCTATTTTACTGATTTTGCCCTTTGTCAACAGGCCATTAAGTGCAGGTGACCCAGACACTGCTATTTAGGGGTCAGTCCTCCACAAAACAGACTTGTTCCTCCTCTTTTCTACTGCTTGAGGTCTCTAAACCCACTTTGTATTTTAGGACTACTTGGGAAATAAATTTATAGTGTTGTCCCATGTCATTGTAAGGAAATTAAGCCACTGCTTAGTTACACAGCTCCCTGTGATGATTCAGCAGCTAAATTCAAAAGCAGACCAAATTTCTGCTCCAACACTCTGAAATTCCCTTCTCACAACTCCTTGTGCAAAAAGAGCAATTTGGAAGTTCAGTCTCTGTCACTGACCTGACCTTCCACCGTGCACAGTGAGGGGTTTCTTTCTGCCTAGAAACTTATCATCCAGCACATCATTAGAGCTTTTAACATGAAAAAATATATAGCCTCAAGCTATTCTAGCTAAAGAACACTCAGGTGGCTTTTCAATTCACCAGATAGCTTTAATATCAGCTATATAAGTGGATAGAGTGTGTAATCTTATTCAACAGCAGTTAAAAGGGGGGGAAAAAAATATCCATGGTCTAGCAGTGGAATCTATTAGCCTCGGAGTCATCTTCAAAGTGATGTGAGATGCAACAGGTAGAGCAGCCCGCTGCAGGCAGCTGGCAGGGCGAGCAGTGCCTCTGCAGCCAGTGTCCAGAACCGTTGGGTTTTTAACAGTATATTCCAAACCATGCTTCTCTTCAAAAAGATTTAAAAATAACTCATCAGTGGAAATGATTTTTAAGAGGCTGTATATTTTTACGATGCGCTTTAGTGCATCCTTTTAAACATAAACAGGCGTGCATTTAGGAGGAGGAAACAGGTTTCGGGGATCTGGCAGCAGTTGCAGGGATTTCTGCAGGAGACAGCAAGAGCCGCTTTCTCCTGAGGACACAAATGAACTTTTAACATTTTACAGCCTTGGTGTTTCACATATCTGGATATTTACCTCTTGCTTTCTTAATAAAGGTAAATAAAATTAATAAGCCACACGTTGTAATTGGATGTTAAATAAACCAGAACTGGCACTTAATCATAATGTCCAGAAATGCAAAATTTGGTGGTGAGACAAGAGCTGAGAGATTAAATGAAGAAAGAAAGCGGAGCTGGGGACATGGCTGTGTTACAGGAATCGGATAACTGCTGCTATTTCAGATGCTGCAATTCTCACCAGCAGATTCTGGTTTACTGTCAAGCAGCAGGAAAGAAAGAGAAACAGGAGACACTAAAATGCTGCTCTCTTTTCAAATATATCTTCATATGTGGCTTTATTTATTTATTTTTTTTTTAAGGCATTCTCAACTCCTTACTTTGGCACAAACCACACAATTGACAATCCGGTTGTCACTTCTCCTACTTGTAGAAAGTTTAAACACTCTTCTACTTAGAATTGAAAGGGTGGTAAAAAAAAAAAAAAAAGAAAGAAAAAGAAGATGTTTTCATCTATCCTTCACCAGACTTAAATAAAGAAAAGCATCTGCAGTGACTTTGGGAGAAATTATTTAAGAAATGCCTTCAAGAATTTATGACAACAATAATTGAAGATTAAGTATGCTCTGTAAAGCATAAAACAAATACGTACAATTGATCATATGTGAGTTTCTAAGATCTACTTCTTTGCAGCATTTTAAAAATGAACCTAATGTTGTGGCTGCAGTACACTGGGAACAGACACTGGCTTATATATAATGATCATCTCACAAACTGTCTTGGTAAAGCTAAAATTAACGCTAAATTTCAGTTAGGCTCCAAGTTTTAAAAAGTTGGAGTTTTCTAGCATCAACTTAGATTCAAGAAAATGCTATTAGATAGTTGGAAAATACATTAAAATAATAAATATTATTGGATTTTAGAGATTTCCGTAGGCTTTGATATCTACTGTACCTGGCTGCTTGTTTAAAAATCTCTGATATTCCTGAAAGATTAAAGAACTTAAACCTGCCTTCATTGAGAGCAAGTGAAAGACAAATCAAAGTGTTCCAAAGTTGATCTGTCCTTCGCAATGTAAGGCAGGACTTTTGTGGCACAGACATCTGGTGCCAGTAAATGTGTACAGGCCACCAAATTGGCCATCACTATCTAAAAAGTGTACACAAGAGACACTCCGTTAAAGCCATGCAAGTACATTTTTGCAGTTACTGGATGAGCAAGGTGTTGATCAAAGCTTTCTCTGGAAAATCCGCTCTAAGAACAGGGATTAAAATGCACTACATAAAAACATCATTTGAACTTTAAAAGGAAAAAAAAAAACCCAACCAAATTTAAGATCAGATCCTAGCTGCTACAGGCATGGAACATTTTATGAAGGCTTAAAGGAAAGCACTTCTACAGATATTTGTAACATGGAACTAAATAGGCAGGTTTGCTCTTTGTTGCTGAACTAGTATTCAAAGCAAGATGCACTCGCTGAGCAGCGTTTTAAGCTCAAGGTCAACTCTTGCTGCATTCTATTTATATATATATATGAGAAACATGTTTTGGGATCCAGATTGCTACCTTGGTCCCAAAGGTCTGTGATTTCCAAATCTTTACATAAAGAGAGCAGATCTGAAAAACAAGATACCCCACAGCCGTCTTCCAACAGCTAACTCAACCAAACATATGGAATGACTTGTCAAAATAATATTTTGAGAAATAGGTTATCAGGGGCCTCAGGTCCACTCCATATGGTCTAAAGTTCCCCATTCCCCTGATCATACCATGCTACTTTTCCCACTTTCTTCTATAAAGGGATACAATCCTTAATAAAAGTGGAGTTGTTCAGGTCACAGAGATGCTGAAGCAAATAAACTTTCATTTATGTATTTAGAGTACTGTAAACTAAAAAGGCAGGGTCAAACCACTCACACAGCAGAGCTCAGAATCCAAAGAAATATTGTTCTATCAAAAGCAGGAATTTTTCTTCCTCTTTATAGCACAGATGTTCTTCTAAATAAAGTGCAGCTTTCCCTTTGCAGCCTTTATGATTATCAATCTTTAGTTATTTTATAATATAAGGTTGCCTCAGACCTCAGCAGGGAGAAGAATACATACTGCTGTATTTCCTCTGTAGCAAGAACAAAACCAACGGTGAAAGCAAAGAATGTTCCAAAAGAGCAAACAATAACGCAGCTAAAGAAAGGCTACAAACTTATTCATTGAAAAAATAATTCCACAGATGGATAAGCATTTAATTTTCTGAAGTGAGAATAAACTAGCATCTCTCTTCTCTGGAAGATGGAATAGGTTTTTGTATCTGCCTATTTATACACAGTTCATAAATGCATGCCCAGAGAATGCTGCAAGTACTGTAAAAAGAAATCTAAGGGGAAGTTATTACTCAAGGCTCTTTGTTAGTATTTCTGCAGTATGGGTAGTGTCAGCATTGTTGAAAATAAATTGTTAGTCGTACCTTACTTGGCCAGTACAAATGCTGTTTGCATTAATGTACTTATGATTTCCTATCTGCTGCTCCCAGATAACAGTGGAGTTTAAGAGTATGATGTTGTTTTGATCTTGCATTGACTTGTCCCCTCTCAGAAAAGGGCTGGGTCACTGTTTTCAGCTGTATGGATGGTAAACGGCCTCTCCTGCATACAACAAGGACTCACTGCTTTGACAGTGAAAAACAGAAGCTTATTTCCACAGGGTGCTCCTGTCTCCCAGTTCATCCAAAACTTTGCATTTTGTGCTGCTTTTTTGTTTGAAATTTTTAGCGTCGTAACGTGACGCTAGGATGTCACAACAGAATTACAGTTAATAAGGAAAATTAGGGGGAATCAATGAAAGATAAAAACAGAAAATGGCACAATAGGAAATGTACCATTGTCTAAGACACCAATTTTGTTGAGATACAAGTGACGTTTATTTTGTATTGTTTTAAGAAGAAATAAATTCACCCCTAGGTTTAGAAACATGCTGTCACTTTCCAAAATGTCCTTGGGTTATCAGTTTGAAATTAATTGGCAATGTGTGATTAGCCAGAACACAACAACATTGCTTAGATGTAATCAACCCATTTTATTCAGATTTGCCCCGAAAATAACACTTAACAATAGGATTCTGCTATCCGAATGGTAATGGGCTGTGTTAGCGCAGAACTATCAAATGTCAGAGCAACAAAAGCAGTAAGAAAATGTTGCGGGATCCACTTGCCAACAAAACACTGCCGCTTGCTTTCTCTCATACAGACTCTCCTAAAACTACTTACACAGAATGAAGAAGGACGAAGCACTTCACTTGTACACACACATGAAATGCATTTAGACATGGATTTAAATTATACTAAGCAGCTAAAGCAAAACTGGAAGCCAGGATGGGAAGAGCCAGCTGGAGCTTGCCCCTGGAACCTGAATTCTGTAGGGGATGCCCATTCGCCTGCAACATTGAGCTACTTTTGCCTTGTTCTGCTTTGTGACTTCTGCCTAGCTTTTTGATGGCGGTATTAGTTCTGCAAACTCAGTGTATCCATAGCTATCTTCAGTGAGAGAAGATACTAAATGAATAAATCACATCTAATATCAAAAGCTAGTGCTAGCCACTCTACAGGCAGCAGAAAACACCCTACGGAGCATCGTGTAATTGATCCATCTTCTCTCCCCTCCTTTCTTTCAAGAGTAATTATAAAGAAGAGATTGAGGTGTGCCAGACCATTTGGCTATTCAGGAGCCAAAGAATCTTACAGCATAGAACAGATTTAAGACAATAAAATGTGCTGCCTACTGAACCACAAAATCTCTAAGAAAACAGCAATACTAAATAAACCATAATCTCTCTCTCCTATTGCCTCTAAAGCCTAAAACCCAAACAAAAAAAAAAAACCCTGAAAAAAAAGAGTCTGGTGATATATAAAAATAAAACTACAACTGAAGCATTTTTGACATTTCTCTATCACTCTTAAAAATAGTAATAATCTTGAGCTATTGAAGTTGCTGACAGAAAATAAAAATCAATGCATTTTCACTTAGTGCTTTGGAAAAAGAAGAGGATTACTTGGTATTTCAGCAAAAAGGCTTTAATACAGCTTTGTAACAGAGCCCACCATGACTTACAAATAAAGCTCTTCACACTCAAGCATTTACTGCACCCCAAAACTCGATACTTTGAAGGGAATATAGGCAAGAGTGCACTGCCCAGTGTAAAGCAGCTACTGGTACCAGTACCACATCCAGGCTACATAACCCCCAGTGTTCTGGGGCTCTATAAATACCTGTCACATGCTCTCACATGGTATATACAGAAGTCAGGGACTTGAGACGTGTCAGTTGAGGATTTTTATACATTGCTTACCACTTAGCCTCAACCCAGCTGCACAAATTGAGGGTGGGGGTTGCTGTTGGTTTGGAGGTGGTGGGATAAACTTGGTTTGTTTTTTAATAACATAAATGAAAACATTTTCAACATTCAGCTTCCACGTGTACCCAAAGCTCTGGAAATGTGGGCTTTTAAGTGTTTCCCTGCACTGCCCATATTTTGGCTGGTCACAAACTTCAGGTTTGTAATCATGGGCAGGATAACAATGATCAGCTTTCTCAAAGACATAAATAATCTACCACAAATCATTTTAAACTACTCAAAGTTGTCTTAGGAAGTAGTAAGTCGTTGAACCATCCCTTAATACAGGCAGGGTGGACATAAAATTGTGTATTTTATACTGAATCACATGTATCAGTCAATAATATATAAAAGAGAACATGAAAAAACAGCATCTTGCAAATAAATCTGTTTATCTCATATTGGAGAACTAGTCACCAAAAGTGCTTTAAAACAAACATTTTAAACTGCTCTTTAAATGTGGTTTCTGATTCCTCTCTGTGCATACAAATGCATAAAATGTAAAACCCAGCAAAGAGGGAAAGTGGAACGTTTTAAAAGCTGATTTAATTCTCCACAAAACCTTTAGTCCTACCATTAAAAAGTACAATTTATTACCACTGGAAAGCATAAGAAGTAGAAAGTACTCTTGAAAAATAAAAACTGCTTCTACCAACACACCAGAGACCTCTACAGAAGATGGAGGAACCATTAGCTCCATTTTACGTGTGGTGAGAATGAGGGAAGGACAAACATTACTGGAATGAGGCTATAGCAGGTAAAAGTCTGACCTGCTTAGTACGACCTTTTAACATTTTAGGCTATACTCAAATACAGGATGGAAAACCTTTTTTCTTTCCAATCTCCAACTGGAAGAAGATGATGCTACACAATATCCACGGGGATCTTGTAAGCTCTGAAGTTGAATCCCCATCTCACGTTCCCTTTGCAAGTCAGTTCTCAGTTGAAAGATTTGTTAATGTGATATGGCAGTCTAAATTAAATTCTACCGCAAGTTTTCAGACAACGCTGGGCAGTTATTGACAGCATCTGTGGTCAACAGCAGACAGCATAGGGGGAAAAAGGCAGTGTGTTCTCCCAGGTTTTAGCGCAGGCAGTGCCAGTACGAGAATAAAACAGGCAATCTGCATTTCTCACAGTTATTGTTTCAAGCTGCCTGCAGACTCTGGCACATGCCATCGCACCACTTTCACTGAGCTTTAGCTATTACAAAGAAATTAATGTCTACACCATAGATCATAACGTATGTTAAGGCCATTCAAACAGCAGGGTACATCCTAGTGTTAAAAATCTGCTTTCCAGCTCCTCAATCTCTACAGTAATTTTCTGCCATATCTTTCTTTTGTGCTTTTTTCAGAGATCAAATGTATATATTAAACATATTTAAAAATAAAAAAGACAAAGTGAAAAACAGGCTGAAACATTGCAGAACACGGATTCAGCTGGTGTGTAATTCTGCTGTTAGTGAGCACTTGGACTCACTGCCTGCCCTGCTCTGAGACCGAGCCAGCAAAGGAGCCTGGGGCAGGAGGCACTGCTGTTCTCAAGCCTCTGAACAGAGTCCTTCCAAGACCCAAACCAGCAGCATCTCTTTGCCTTCCCAGTTTTCCTATGAACAAAGACATGTTCAGGGTCATACGCTCAAAATAACTCCTGGCTGATACTTACTTCAACAGCAGCTGGAGGACTACAGGCCAGTGCTGCCAAAAGGCCAGGGTTGGGGCCTGGAGTGCACCAGCAGGTTCTGCAGCCTTTTCCTCCCTCCTGGGTGTCACTGCCTGTGGTCAAGATCAGCTCTGATATCATGCAGCTGTATAACTTTGGATTAGACTTCTAGGAAAAAACTAACTTGAGAGAGTTAGATTTGGGAAAGAGCTGTGAGAAATTGTATCCTGGTCCTCCACCCATTGATAAGGAAGCTGCACTGGACCTCAGGACTTTGGTCCTTGCCTGAGCTATGCTGCAGGTAGGCTTACATCCAGCCTTGTGCCTTGCTGACTTGACCTCCTGGCTTTAGGTTGGACCTGCCTTGTCACTATGGATTTGTCTAGTGATGACTGGACTATTGGGCATACCCCTTCTTCATATAGTGTAGGACTGTGTCCCTTGTCAGGGAGGACCTTGCTGCTGCCTTGCTGTCAACCTCAGCTCCTAATGGTCCTCTTGCAGTGGTACCAGCTTGACCTGGCTGCTCCTTGACAGCCAGTATCCAAACAGCATGCTCAGGATTTGAGACTTTCACATGCTAACAAGGCAGGTTAATATATATCTTAAAATCTGAGATCTCATTAACTTATTGCTCAGATGTAGCTCTATCTGCAACCACTTGGATTAGAAGCTCAAAAAATTAATGATGAAAGGAAATACAGCAGGACCAAAACAAACACACAAAAATAAGGGCCAGCTAACTGAGCCCTGAAAAACTAAGCCTGACTCTTGAAAGCCAACAGCAAGCTCTAGCATCTTCTGAAAGCTAAAAAAGAAAATCATTGGACTCAAACTTGTTAACTTTACACGTCTTTTCCAGTTTATGCCCATCATTGTGACCATTTTGCTACAAACCAAAAAGGTTAAATGAGATGCTGGGTAAACTGCTGTTGCTTATCTTTTCAGTGCTTTGCTGCCAACAGCTGGACGAGCATGCTGGATCTAACAGGCTGGACAGGACTGCCAGCATAGCTCTGGTGAACTACATAGACCAGTGATAGTAGGTGCTTCAAAGAGAATTCATATTAGGGAAGTCTCTTGGATAGAAATTCATTTTTTTTCATTTGTACATAAAAATGGTTACTGAAGATGTAACTCAGGATGAGTTTGTTTCTCCCTAATCACTTGAATACCACAACCGAAAGTTGGAACTAGGACAAGAGTACTTAGCTTAAATGACAGATGTCATCCCATGTCTGAGAGGATGTTAAAGGATATTTGAGAAGGGATATATATGACTTCTCTTCAAAAAGAATGAAAAATAAATGGAATTTTCTCTCTGTAACCTTTATGAATCACAGTTTCCTATTTGTCTGTGGTGGCAGATTCCTGGATTTCTCAGTGGAAAATACCCTTTTCCTTGAGGAAATGGAAACTAAAGAGGTGAATCAAAATGTTTTCAATTCTTTCCGTTCTCTCAAGGACCACTTTTCTAAGGAAGCAACTTGATGAATGTATCCACACAGCTGCCCTTTCCCACAGGTCTTGTACCTACTGATGTATCTGCAGGGTGGGATTAAGTTCTCCAGGCCATCAGAAAGAAAAAGGACACATTAAATTCCTAGTTAGCACATTGCTTTTTGACATAACTTGCTTCAGGAATCCATCAAAAAACTATTTCTTCTAATGGAGGAATATTAACATGAATTTGATCTAGATGCTCTCCAACTGTGTCCAGATGTTCTTCTGGCCACCAAGTTATTTCTCTGCTCACAGAGTTCACACTGAGCTGTCTCACTGAACACACACATACGTGTATATAGCCGTATACTTTTTGACAGGTTTAGAGTGGGGTTCTTTAACTAGATCAAGGACTAAGAAAACCAGAGAAGTAAGCAACACCCAGAATGCTGGGGATGCATAGAATGGGCTGCCAAGTTTCATAAAATCTCCTCCCCTTCAAGAATACCGCTGGTTTGGGGGAAAAGTCTTTTCAAAGGACACATTATTAACTTATTAACTTTTATAATGAAGGCTAGAATCCTCAACCCTTCTCATAACATTACAAGAAAGGCATTCAAAGATGAAAGGGCACGTTCAATAAAGCACAAATATGTGTTACTATTATTTGATGATCAGCTTCAGGTTAAACCTGTCTGCTTTGAGACTGGAGATTAATAGTGATAGCTTCTTTTAATGACTGTGGAAATGCCACAGTGCCTGCCAATAACAACTTGAGCAATGAACAGGTTGCTATAGAATGTATTGTTTATGCACCACTGACTGCAATCTCTATATAGAAAATTTAATAGACCCTTTTTTTTCCCCTCTCAGCAAGCTTATGTGGTTGGGGATTTAGAACTGCATTATTCCTTATGACCTGACTTATTTATCATGTCAATCATAGTAATGATGTGTCAGAATTATCACAATTCTGAAGCTTTCCCTTTATCATCCTTTTGAGAGTGTTCTGTCTCAGCATTATAAGTACATATGACAGAAGAGACATCAGAGGCATAGATTTCATGCACGGCTCTAACAAAATCACAGGGTTAAAT
Source organism: Eurystomus gularis (assembly GCA_013400335.1). Taxonomy (NCBI): domain Eukaryota; kingdom Metazoa; phylum Chordata; class Aves; order Coraciiformes; family Coraciidae; genus Eurystomus; species Eurystomus gularis. The sequence goes on from VZZY01012670.1 coordinate 343,993, forward strand.
AGCTAGTCCTAGAGCCAAAGCACCATGGAATAACTTCTTCCATTTTTCTAATTCAGTTCTTGTAATAACAGCTAGACGCACAGCTGCAATTGCAATTAAGGAGAAAAGATGAGGAATAAAACCGCACAGAGTCAATTGCCAAAGGTCAAATTAAGATGCTGGAATTTGCAGGTCCTGACCCATGTAACACCATGCACTTGGCCTTCTGATACCACCAGTCAGATTTAAAATTACAACTTTAGCAATTAGACTGAAGACTTAGACAAGCAGGTTACTTACTGGTGAGCTTGTCCTTCCTTGTCTAAACATAAAGCTTTGTCAAGGACTCCAGTTAGGGAAGGGAAAATAATGCAGATGGAGGGATTTAGCCCTTGCCAAAACAGAAGTTTCAGACAAGAGTGCATGCAAGGTCACAGCCAGGCTGATGAAGGTGACTGTCTCCGCAGCCCAGGAGCGGCATTCCTCAGAGCAGGTTTCTGAACAAAATACTGGACTGCATCAACACCAGGTTATTGACTCAGAGAAATTAAAGGATGAGGAATAGTTAACCACAGGAGTTCTGTCAGAGGTACAACATATATTCTTTTGGTTCAATTTTCTAGAGCCTGAGGTCTGAAAGAGATGGAAGCTTCTTTGAAAGGGTCTGGACAGCATTCTAAATTTCATGTACCATAAGTTTCTCTCAGTCACAGAAGATTAATTCACCATTTATTCTGTAGGCTAGCAAGAACTCGGGAAGCAGGTAGCATGTGCTGTCCTGGAAGAGAGAGATGGCAAAGCCCTGTTCGCTCTGGGGCTTGTAACTGTGGCTGAAGGCATTTTTAAATGTAGTTACAGTCAAAAAGAGTTTTAACAAGTTTGAATGCACACCTAAAACATTGTTACATCCTGAAATATGGATTGTCTAACCGGTAGCCTGTGTTGCAGCATAATTTGTGTTACAATAGCTATCTGAAGTGATACTAAACCCAAGCTAACTCTAGACAGGTTGAAAAATACCTGTCAAGTACAGTTCCGGCAGCATCACCATGAAACCTGTTTGAAGTGTCCAACCTATGTATCAGCAAAAATACGTAGCTTAATAAAGACTAATAAACCAGAAACAGCTTGTTCTGTAGAAACTCTGATGGAGCTGCAGAACACTTGCTGCTGAATTACCAGGGTGAGCATGTCTCAGAGGACGCTAGAATCAATAAAAGAGAAATGACGTGGCCCTACACCAGGTAGAGTTAAGACAGACAGGTCCACAAAATGAACTGACAACAGCTGCAAGAACTGCTTAGTTAGGAGAAGTAAAGCTGTAGGAGCAGTTACTCATTGGAAGCAGATCTAAGTTAATGTTAACTCGAAAATAACTAAAAGCAAGCAACCCTAAGCAAGTTCTCAAAAGGAAGGATAACTGCTGCCAAAGAAGTTAAGACTTAGGTTGGAATAGAATGAAGATTTCACAATTCAGTATGTGTAGAGTATTTGCTGGTACTTTAGGTTGCTTCCTTCGGAAAATAAGTCACAGTGCAAAGTCAATCTCATGCTGCAGATTGCTGGACTTTTAAGCCTCAAAACTAATCCAACTTCATCTCAGCAAAACCTGTCTCCTTAGGATGCTTCTTTGAATATTTGAGATTGTAAACCTCCAAAGATAACTAATGCAGACCTGACCACCAACTGGCCCCCCACATCTGGTCATCCATGCACTAACAAAATGTTTAATGCAGTCATTACTTTAGTGTACGGGGTAGGAAAGGAATTCTTGGAACTACATTTCCAGTTCCCAATTAAAAGATGGATTGTCAAACCTGCACTCAGAAAATTATATTCATTCTCATGTGCAGACACACACACACTTGTACAGAAGCCAAGATTTGCTCTTTGTTTCCATACAGGTTTAGAACTGCATAACTAATTATAGGCACGATGGGTGAGATCCTCAGCCAGAATATTTTGGTACTGATCCATTTAAATTCAAGAGACAAAGTAATTTATCTCATGATTTGGTGTATACCTATACCTGTATATAAATCTAGTCATGACAAATCCACCTCTTTTGAAGAACCACTCTAGTCCAGCCTGACAGAAATGAGATATGTTCAGAACATGATTTGAGAGGAAGCTGATGAGCACTAGTGCTTGGCTGGAGCTTTCAGACTAGAAGTCACAAGCGCCTGCTTCCCCAGAGAAGAGTTCCCAAGAGGTAAAGCTGGTGGAGACCCACAAGACTACCTTGCTGCAGTAAAGGTCACCTTTGGAAGATGACAGTAAAGTTGTTAAAGCCAGAACATGTGACCACAGGTCTTCTTTTAAGGTATAAATCCAACTGCCAACTAAAGGTTCACAGAATACAAGAAATGAAAATGAGGTCAAAAATAGAGTTCAAAGGGAGATCAGTCTAGACCTGCCTACAACAGCTATCTCTTCTCCTATGGTCAAAAGAGTTTGAGAATCACTGTCACAGTTATGTTATCTTTATACATAAACTCCATATACATTTCTAACACTACATTTCAAAGTTCATATTACACCATAATTTTGTGGTTAAAAAAGTATTAGCCAGCTGAACAGCTGCAGAAATGCATTTTGACCTGCTTGGTGGCACCACACAACCACCCTCACTCTTTCTTTTCATTTGGAGATATTCGTTAATTTGACAACAAGCTTTAATATTTGTAAGGTAGCAACTGTAACTGTGATAGCACTAAGATCAATTTTCATTACTGGTGCCATGATTACCTTTCATTCAGCCCCTGAGACAGCCTTTCTAGAGGGAAATTGTTTGCACAACAAGTTCTATTATCATACATTTGTGCCTTCCTGGTCAAAAAAAGAAGCTGGAGAGTTAACTTCTAATAGACCTCAATCTTCTTTTAAAATTGATTTTCGTAAATGAAAACTTTAGTATCCCTGTTTCAAAACCTTAACTGAGAACCGATAAAGTTGAAACATATATCTAAATCTACTTAAAAGGTAAAATCAGTCAAAGTCTCTGCAGGAACGGAATCTGTAGCACAAATTTAATCTAATTACTTTCCTGCCATTGGAAAGTCCTCAAATGTACGCTGGTGTCTCTTGTTCTGTTCCTAAGGCACATTCCCAACTAATGGCTCAAAGACTGAAGTACTTTGGTGTTGTGCTCAATATAGGATATCTCAGTGAAACATAACGACCTGCTATATACAGAAGGTCCCATCAGACTACCGCATAGTTCCATATAGCTTCAGATGAAGAAATCCATCATCAAAAGAAATGCTTCAATACCTATGGAAACAACTTTACAATATCCTCGCCATTTAGCGCTACAGCCATCTAAAGCTATACAGAGCACAACAAAAGTGGCAGTGAGGGTGTCACATCTGCCTTTCCCACTCTCACCCCAGCCCAAGGCATACTCTGAAACAGCATGGGGAATGCTCCTGGAGGTTGGTGCTGTGTCTACAGGTACATCACACTGAAGGAAAGTCTATTGTTGTTGCTGTGCCCCTGTAATGGTAGTAAAGGCAAATAAGCTGTGTCATATTTTTCAGGAATTTCCAGATAAAATATTCTCTCCATTAAGAGCTGATTGGACAACAAAAGTGAGAGAGTATGTCATGAGACGAAAATAATGTATATAAAATTCACAATACCGGGAAAGCTTGAGGTCTTCCTTAACATCATATTGAGACTGAATTGGGTTTCATGGTGGTTTAAACAATATAAACCCACTTTAAAAATATGATAACATCATCTTGAGTGACTTAAATCTACAAAAGTGAAGAAATTAGCCAATCCGATTGTACGGATCATTTCTCAACGTTCCATTTAGCTTTTAATTACCCAACAGACTGTAATAGCTGCTTTGGAGCTATTACACTCCATCGTGTCAATTTGGCTGCTACAAATGCACAGCACAAAGTCCTCAAGCTAGAAATCATTATGAATTTATTGTTGAAAAAGATTGTTGGGCATGTGCAATAGCTAGCTTTTGAACTTCTGTGTTTTACAATTTCTCTTTTTTTTTATAAATAGCTAAAGCAATTAGATGCTGTTACGGAGCTATTCAAAACCTTTCAGTTTTGAGATCCAAAGCATTTCTTGAGTTATAGAACTGCGAAAATTCAGTTAAATTGGCAAAGTTCTGTTTGCAGTCTGTCATAGCCTCATATCTTCTCTTCTGTATAAAATCTATTCAAGTCATATTTTTACCTAATGTTCCATCAGATAAAACAGCAAAAAATGTTTTACAAGGAAATGCAAGATTTTTTTTTTTTAATCAGGTCTGTACTAGAAGCTACTCAATATCAAGAAATAGATGCATGTATAGATGAACAAAATTCAAAGCTTTAAGTAGCACACCTAGCCTTTCCTGGATACAAAAAAAGGAAAAGAAAGAAAAGGAAAGAAAGGATTTAAGAACACAAAAATCCAAAGATAAATGAAGCTTCATGTAAATCACGAGCCTAAAATAACAGGGAAATTGTATTGGTGGGATTTGCAGGGAATGAGCAGTTAAATGGTTTACAGATTGGAGAGAAAGGAAGCTGTATCTAGGTGAGACCATTTCTCAGTCGTGCTCCCCAGGTCATGGAAATCCCAGCTCAAAGGACAGAAGAGACTCAAACTGGAATGGAGTCTTGTCAAGGACACGGAGCAGGACTTCACAGAGTAACAGTTCATCAAACAAAATGAAACAGACTGTCACCGTCTCAAAAATCCTGCAGTGCAAGTGCAAGACAGAAGTCCCTCACCCTAAGATGATCTAGCAAACAAGAAAGCAGAAGGAAATTAGTTAACTCTGTTCGACAGCATATTAACTTGCTGGATCATGCTCAAAGTTTCTTGTAAGCATCCCAGTATAGAAACACTTCCAGAAGGCGTTTTGTAGTACTAATGAGGCAGATTTACAGGATTAGGGTTTTTTTTTTCTTGTAAATCAGGAGCAGCATAGGAATTAACAGAGGTGGGACTCCGAAAACAGAGCAAGGAGGAAATGGGGCTTGCAAATGGCTGAACTGCAGCCAGGAGCTGATCTCTCCTTGCTGCCTCCAGGATGGGAAAGGTCATAAACCACCCCAAAAATGGGGAAGAAGGAGACAACTGTGGGACACAAAACATCAGTGTAAAAGTCAAAGCAATAGCCAAAAGCAGCTTTCTGGAGTCTTTAGACAAAAAAGAAAAAAAAAAAAAAAAAGAAAGATGAAGAAAAAAGGTATGGCATTGAGGTATTTAAAATATGAGTTGTTACAAGTTTTGACAAGAGTTTTAGATTTATTGGAAAGGCTGTAACATCACAGAACTATAAAAAGTAAGATGAATTTGTAAATAATAGACACAAGTTAAACATGAGTGATCTAGAAAGATGACAGAGAAAGTAATTTCTAGGCAATTACATCCTTTGGGACAAGCAGCATGTTTACATTCTCTGGGGAACTGGAAAAGAATGAGAGGAAGAGGTGTGGCAGGATCTGTAAGAACTGCTATGGCAAGATAAATCTGAGTTTTCAAAAGTACTGGACAAATAGTTGATAAATATCAAAGAGATTAAGAGGAAGGGCAAAAAAAGATACCCCAAGAAGGCTGAAATAGGCATAAGGTGGGAGTTCACTGGCAGAGTGATTAGATTGATAAGAAATCAAGCAGGGTTAGTGTGGAAGAAGCAGAAGCAGTCAAGAGTTAAAGGAAGATATGTGCTAAAGAATCAAAAGAGATTACACTCCTTTTGTTATTTGAACTAGTGTTAACAACCGATAGCAAAATCAAAAGATGAGGTGAAGTGAGCATCTGTACCATCAACTTTTACATAAAACTGTGTACTTAAAATAGCAAGACGTTTAAAAAAATTCCCCTTTATTATTTCAGTATTTGAGTATTAAGGAAACCAAGAGGTTTACAGAAAAAAAGATACTGAAGTCCTTGAAAAGGGCTGAAATGCAGGACCTCAGTTTTGGATGGATGCAAAAATGACTAGAAAACAAAGCATTGAAGGTGAATTGAGGCTGGAGTGACAGATAAACTTACCGAAATACTTCCATTATACAACATAGAAATTAACGCTAGGAAAAAAATTAAAGCATCAAAAGTTTTCCTTCCTATAGCCTTGTGTTTTAATGATGCTGACTGGCCTTATAATATGCAGAGATGCTACTAGCAAAGTCAGCTTACCAGAAAACAGAGAACGTCTTTATAGGCAGAGAACAATTTGGCTGTCTGTAATTCTGCTTGAAAAACAATTTTTTTTTTATCAGAGGTGGCTATAAAACGCTATTGTTGGGGAGTGAAGTAACAACACAGTATGGTAGCCTATTTTTGTTTTGTCTTTGAAAATGTGAGAAAAACTAATCCTGCAACTCTGCACATCGGTTGCTGAACACAGACACAAAGTACTGCACGCTTCACAGAAACCTGCTGATGCAGCACAGTGCCAGGGACAGGCACATAGTGCGTGTGGCATCTCCTACCACACTAAAAGAAACAGTTCCTCCACTGCTACTTTCAGGAAAAATTAAAAACACTCTTGGACAGTTTTTCAGCTGTCCAAAATATTAATTTTTACCAGTCTTACTTTCCTTTCAAATACATTTTACTTCCCAGTTTATGTATACACCATTTGGGATGTATATCTGAGAGGCATCTCTAAGTAGGGTGTTCAGCTCTGAGGCCCCCAGCAAAAGAAGGACGTGGACCTGTTGGAGCAAGTTCAGAGAAGGGCCACAAAAATGATCAGAGGGCTGGAACACCTTCCTTGTGAGGCCAAGCTGAGAGAGCTGGGCTTGTTCAGCCTGGAGAAGAGAAGGCTCCAGGGAGACCTTATAGCAGCCTTCCAGTACTTAAAGGGGGCCTAAAAGAAAGCCAGAGAGGGACTTTTTACATGGGCTTGTAGCGATAGGACAAGGGGTTATGGCTTTAAAGTGAAAGAGGGAAGATTTAGATTAGATACAAGGAAGAAGTTCTTTACTCTGAGGGTGCTGAGACACTGGAAGAGGTTGCCCATAGAAGTTGTGGATGTCCCCTCCCTGGAAGTGTTGAAGGCCACATTGGATGGGATTTTTTTAAGTTTCCAAAGGACAGGGGGGGTTGTAACTAGATTATATTTCAGGTCCCTTCCAACACACAACCCAAACCATTCTGGGTTTCTATGATAAAAGAACAGGCTTAACTTCTACCTGTTATTACCAGTAAATATGAGGGAACAAGGAAAGGCAAAATTACATCTCAGACTATAAGAATCAGCATTTTGATTATCAGCCACAAAAAGGTGCACAGCTCAATACAATGCACAAATACACTCAGTGAGATAGCCAAAGGCTCATTATGCTGACTAGAGATGTGTTTCCAGCAACAAACACAACAAGCAATGCTTTTTTAAGCCTCTACACTCTTTAGGTGAAAGTTAATTTGAAAAGGTCACTGTCAACACAGAAAAACATGTCCTTGCTAAAAAATGGCTCTTTAATATTTAGCTATCATCGTTTAAGATACAGGTTGCACAGACTGTTTTTGACATTAAACCACACTTTTTTTTTTCTTTCTTTCATAGAAGTATAAAACAATACACTTCTCTCACTGTTGTTACAGCCCAACGTCTGTCACCTGATGCTCTCAGAGTTGCCAGCATACTGACGTGTGTATGAGATTTTCTCCCTGAGGTGCTCAGAAGAGAGTCTCACACATTTCTGTTCTTAGTACCAAGCTGAAGCCACAGGTTTGAATTCATGTACCCTGGGAGGAAAGAGAATCTGCTTCTCACTCTCACGACCAACTCAGGTCAACCTGTTAACTTTGGGTGTTTGGCTCACAGTCATAAATGCCTAACATTTCTTTCCTAGATTAACACTTCTACAAATATCCTAAACATTATCTTACTTGATATTGACTTTAACAAAAAAATAATTCAAATTTTTGTGGTCGCAGACTACATTGGTACATACATTACTTTAAAAAATGGCCTAGCTCAACTCTTGAAAATATTGTGAAGTTATTTCAAAAGATTTGAATGATAGCATAAAAGAACATCTTTCAGAAACTCTCGATTTAAATAAAACCTTTCAACACTGACAGCAAAGGGATAATAAATCTTACCAATATCCATCTGAATGGCCTGTAGAAAATCCAACAGAACACTAAGGTGGTACACTAAGAAATTCAGAATCTTTTCCATAATCAGTACTGAATCCATACATTGGATGATATTTATGGATCCAGGAAGTACTATCCACAATTTAACAGAAAATGGCATCGCATTATATAATTTTAATTGTATTTTCCACAAGATTACTCGCTCTAGCATTAATGTTAATCAGGACATATTACACAGCCAGTTAAAAGTCCACATGGCAGTTCAGCAAGATGCAGAATTTCACCCCTTAAACTATTTGTTATGAAATAGATCTCTAAAAATACTATCACAGAAGTACCTGCATTGTACAGAACAGAAGACAAAATGTTTCCTACATATAATCTTGTTGCATAATTAGGGCAATTCTGGATTACAAGTGATACACAAACCACACAATAAATAATGCACATAATTTTTAGATTAGCACTGCTGACAGCATTTAACTTTAGCACTGCTGCACGACTTTGATCTAACATCAATATAACTGACTGCAACCCTTTTGCTTAATTGCCATCTATAGAAGAATCTAATTAGACCAAGAAATATTAAAATAGTTTTAATGGTGAACATAAAGCTTCATAAAAACAATCACTGCTGGTTCAAGGACACAATCAATATCCTTTAGTTTGAAAAATATTGTGGTTACAATTATAACTAGACTGGTGTTCAATCCATCCTCTCTCCTTTTTCATAAAAATCAGTATCTTGAAGAATGTTCCTATGGCGCTACATGCTCTGTAATTTTTCACTCTTTCTCTAAATCTCAGAAAATGTGCTGTAGATGGCCCCAGGAGCAAACACAGCAAAGATGAAGTAAAACTCAAAAAGAAGCTGTCTAGTTTAATCTATGAATGTTCACAGCAAGGGCTTCGTGTAGAAATTTGTAATCAGGATTTCCACAAATGATGGTGGCAAGGTTTCATTGGAACTGGTGTTCTTGTCATCTGCAGAGCCCATCACAGCAACCTGCAAGCATTTGCTGCTTCTCTGATTTGAGAATCCCCAAGCATTATGTTTCTCCCCAGTGCTCACACGCACATACTATATCTTTCTCTTTAGAAACCACCCTGGCTTAATAGCCACGCATTTGTTATGCTCTGTAGGGAGAAGTGCAATATATACTCAACAAGCTTCTGCAGCTTCAAAATGCTAACCAAAAACCTACCAAACTAAATCTGTCCAGGATACAAGTTAGCATGTCAATTAGGAGCAAGGTCTCCTCACCGGTGATGGGTAGGTGAGGGACCAGGGGAACGCCTGGGAAGAAACACCAGTTGTCAGAGTTTCTAACAAGGACAACTTCACTCTAGGTAAACAAATAGCATAGAGACCGTGGGTCTTGTTTCTTAAGCACATTTGTGGAATAAAAATACCTCGGAAGCAGAAAAACAACAGCAATCCTCCAGCTCCCCTTTTATCTAAGCTTTCATTTAATTTGCATACAATTACTTGAATGTAGTTAGTTTTGCAAGAAATGGGATGGAATTTTCATAGAAATTTCATGTACTTCGGGATGCTTTAGGGTACCTGCTGAATGGCAATGGCACATAGAAATAAAAAAAATAGTGAACTACACTTATCTGTGGTCACCTAACAGAATCACATCCTTCACACACCACTTCAAAGGTTACCTTTCCTTGCAATTGCCAGACCTCAAACAACAGCTAGTTCAAAAATATTCTCTATCAAATGAAAAAGTAACTCAAATAAGGATAAGCAAGTTAAACCGGTACAAGAAAGAGAGAATCAGTTCCTTGCTCTCCTCCTTACAACAACCAAACCCCTCAGGCAGTTTCCAGCCTAGTTTTTTATTATGTTTTCTCACCTTTTACTCCTTCCATTCTCCTATTTGCCCGGTGTATAGCCTGTATATGAACAACATGTCCAGAAGCATCATCTCTTAAAGCACACTCACCATGGGGAGCTATTTGCATGTTTATCTAGAGCATCACCTGACCATCTAAGGTAACTCTTCTCAGCATTATGTTTATGAGAAGCTTCAAAGTTTGAATTAATGAGCACCATGGGATTATCATCATCCTAAAGATAAAGGACTCTCAACAATGATGGGGAACCACAACAATCAGCACTTGCAGCTCTCTTGTACTAGATCACTTGACCTCACTGGTATCAACACTGGAGCAAGAAAGAAGTGCAAGCAGCATGTCTTTCCCTAGCAAAGAGTTGTAGAAGAGAATCATCATTTTGGGTGGATCAGTGGATCCTAGAGAAGAGCCAGAGGAGAAAATTCATTATTCTGGAACCTGTGACTTGGCTGAGTTTTGGACTGAAACCTCCATGCGGCAATCTGAGCCTCCCCAGGGAGATCAGACCAGCTGGGGTCAACACAGAAAAGACATGGAGAGACCTCTTGCCCAAAAGGTTTAACATTAAAACTGCTATCATGCGATACATTTTAACTTCATTATCATGACATATTAAAACAGGCCATTTATCTGCATAATTTGGATTTTAAACAGTAATCGTTACCTTCTCAATACTTCTTATAAACAACTAAAGAAATGCTAGCAAATCAAAATGCAAACACCTAATAGCACATAAAAAGTGTTCTTCCCCAATAATTTATTCATATTTTGCAGTACCACCTTAGGGTGATGTAGGCAGGGAGAGTGGGAGGGTGGAGGACCGAGATAGGTTTTATACCAACAATTCCTATTAGCATTGATGGGAACAGCACCATAAAAACTCTGGTCACTGATGCTTTTCTTTACTTACTAGGTCATTTCCAGAATTTTATTCTTCTGGTTTATATTCTTTGCATTACAATTTTGAATGTAGTGTTTAGATTCTGCCAAAGAGCTTCAGTGTGTGCTAGCTGCCTCTTGCAAGTAAATAACACCATGATGAACTTAGAAATATCTATTTCTCCCAAAACTGGTTTGTACCACTCAATGCAGTCCAGGAAGAGGAAAAAGTGAAAAATGCATTGCTAGAAATTAGCTGATTCAAATACTTCCTGAATAATATAGATATTCTACTACACATTCTCAATACCAGCAAAATACTAAGGGAAGAGTATGATTCTATGTCATAAAAGACAGCTGTCCCCAGCTTGAAAAACTAAGGGACCACAAGCTGTATGTACACTGTTGCTTTCTGGTAAAGGGAAGTTAAACAACATCCACCTTTTCTTCTCTCTCTCTCCAGCATCAAGACAACTTGTCCAATGATCTTGTGGCTGGCATGCCGGACACTGTATTCACAGTTCACTTGAACGTCCATAATAAAATATATTGTCTATGATGAAATCTGTGAACACCATTCATTTTTCACTTTATTTATTTACAGCCAGATCAAGTCACAATCACTGCTGATAACCATCTTCAACAGACCAATGCAGATCAATTTTGATCTGTTAAGTGCTTCTGCCTTAGTCCATTATACCATTGTCTCCTAAAGATGACAGCTGCTGAGGCATTTTAATAGAAATTATTTGACACAGCTCTTTAAAATTCTGTAAAATAATTATCCTTGTGTTTTATATAGGAGTCAATTTTGTTAAGTGAGAAGAGCACGGGACTGGGAATTACAAAATGTGATTTCTAACCTTGTTTCGGCCCCTGATTCTAACTAAGTGATCTTAGGCTAATCACTTCTATCTTTCTGTGCATCAGTTTCCTCCTTTTGATATTGGAATTAATGACATGCACCTTGGTAAAGACTTTTCAGGAATACTGATGAAAAGCATTAGATATAAATGAGGCCTTATTATTAATAATAGTAAATTGCTTTGGGATCCTTGGATGATAAGTGCTATTTAAATTCAAAGAAAATATTAGTACTTTAATTGCTTCATCTTTCAGATCTACTCCAGTTTTACTTACACACTGACAGGTAAATTGAACTCAAAATTGCTTCATAGCAGATACACAAAGTTATAAGTGTAAAAAAGTACTAAACCCCTTACATTATTACTGTTGCAGCTCCTGAGGCTTTATAACATCTACTTTGTACTGTTGAAGATTTCACATGGCAAACATGCAGACGTTATGCTGCTGTTGATATGTGCAGTATTAAGGGAATCTCCTCCACAAATGCTGAAATCTTCATTTTCCGTCAATAGTCAAAATTCAAACCTCCCATTTATGCAACATTTTATCAAAGTCATTATAACTGGGATGAAACTGCTATTGTTTTGAAATGATATACCGAATAAAATGTCATTATCAGGTAGTTTCACTGAGTAACAGAGCCATAGTCTATTAATGTATTGCCATTGATTTATTCACTAATGTGCCCTATAGTTTCATCCGCAAAAGCCTTTGTGAAATCCAGTGTCTATTAGTGCAATTATCCAACATAACTACTTTGCAGGGCACAGCTCATCGTGTTTCTTTTTCTGCTTTTAGTGCTGAATGTTGCCAATAGCATCCGGGCTACAGGAGAGTAGACTTCAACATGGGATGGCAGTAAGAGAACAAACAACCCTGGCTTCAGTCTGCTCCGAACTGGAGCTTCAACCACTGTCTTCATAACAAACCACAGAGAAAACAACTGTAAACTGGTATTATCTTCTCAGCAGTATCCAGTGATAGAGGCAACAGGTACAAACTGAAATACAAGAAACTCTGCTTGGAGCATTTATTTTTTTTTTAATGAAAGGGTGATCAAACACTGGAAAAGGATGCCCACAGAGGCTGAGGGCTCTCCACCCTTGGAGATGCTAAAAATCCAGCTGGACTTGGTCCCAAGCGACCCGCTCCAGGTGACCTGCTTTAGCAGTGGGTTGGACTCCAGAGGAGCCTTCCAGCCTCATCTGTCCCATGATTCTATGATTATTAATTCCTCCCAGATCACCAGGTTGCTGTTGTGTGACCTATATTCACTGCTGGAAATTAAGGAGAGCAGCTGCAAACACTTAGAAACCTGACTGGTTACATGAAAGCATCCCCTTCTAAAACACTGCAGAGAAAACTTTATTCTTCCTGTTTACACATTCTCTACCTGAACGAAGTAAAGCATAAACACAGCTCTTTTTAGCCATACTAATTCTAGCAAGACAATGACAGACTTCATTAGTAATGAGTTTGCATCAGAAATTATCGGACCAAATGCAGAGTGCTGTATCACTCGAGCGGTTTAATACTCTGTTTAATACAGCCCTAGTTCCAATATTTTGTATTTCAGAAATATCTCTTTTCTTCAAAATTATCCAGCCAGAGACTCATCCCTTTTTACAGTATTCATAGAATTGTCAGGAAAGGACCTTAAAGATCATCTAGTTCCAACCCCCTCCCATGGTCAGAGACACCTCCCACTAGACCAGGTTGCTCAGAGCCCCATCCAGCCTGGCCTTAAAAACTTGCAGGGATGGGGCTTCCACCACCTCTCTGGGCAGCCTGTTCCAGTGTCTCACCACCCTCACGGTGAAGAACTTCTTCCTAACGTGGAATCTGAATCTACCCACCTCTAGGTTTGATCCATTCCCCCTAGTCCTACCACTACCTGACATCCTAAGAAGTCCCTCACCAGCTTTCTTGTGGCCCCCTGAAGATACCGGAAGGCCACAATAAGGTCTCCTCGGAGCCTTCTCTTCTCCAGACTGCATAATCCCAACTCTCTCAGCCTGTCATTCCCTTCCAGGAACATTATTTCTTCATTACAACCCAGATTCCAGGTTGAAAATGAGGAAACCTCACCGGCTGCCTGAGTGTGTATTAATTATTGAAGAATCCCTGCCCGCCCCAGTGCCATGTTCAGACAGTTTGTCTTTGTGCTTCTCAGGAGCAATGAGAACTCCATGGGAAAACGGCAACATGGTTTTGTTTTGTTTTATAACAAAACACAACAATTAGATTAGCAATGGTGGCCTTGGCCCCTGGCTCTTCTGAGAAGCTTCTGGAGAATTCACAGGCAGCATTTATGGCCTAAAGCAAAACTCCTCCAGGAGGCAGGTATCCAAATGAGCAGCCTAATTTTTAGTAGGATTTGCTTCTCAGTGAGGAAGAAAGTGAGAATAACTAAGCAGAGAAATCTGGATGCAAGGAACTTCCCCCTCTCCCCCAATCTAACAATTGCAATTAAGCCCCTTTTGGTCATTTATCAAAATTGTAACACCAGACTAAGCAGCTGTCATTTCTGTTCAGTGTAACCTCTGCATTTCAGTAGAAATTACTTTGGAGTTCACAGCTTGCATGTTTTTTTTATAGTTTAAGGTGCGGCTACAACAAAATCAGCAAATCAAGTAAAGCCAGTGTGCTGTCTGGGGTTTGAATTATATGCCCTACACAAGGTCTTAAGTATTGCTAAAATAAAATGTATTTTCCGAAACAAATTTTAAAAGACATGCATATGTGGAAAAAACAAAAATGATTTCCAGCACCTAGTTTCCCATGTAGAAGGATATGGGCAATGAGAAGTGCACTATTTAAAAAACAAAAGGGCTATGTTCCAGCCATAGTCAGGCACCATAAATATTTCAGCTACTTTTATAATTGGGTTCATTTAAAATACTATCTACTCGCAAAACATTGCATTCAAAATGCACTGTGCAGAATAACTACCATTTGTTTTGGTCACATCAAAATATCACTCAAAAAACCATTAGGGTTTTTTATTTTGGGCTGTGATGCTGTAAAACACCATCTTCTCCCTGAGACAAAAAAAAATGATGTTGTAGAACATATAATTCATCTTGCCCCTGGATAAAATGACTGCTGTGAAACAACTCAAAAACTTCCACCACAGAGATAAAACAATCTAAGTTATCGCAAGAAAAATCCAAGTTCCTTGACAGCACCTCATCTAAATCCAAGGGTTAGATCCCAAATAGTATCTTGAATAATGATTTTTCTTCATACTAAGAAAGAGTCAAATTATGCAATATTATAAATCTGAGATTCCCAGAAAGAAAAGGTTTGTCAGCCATACCTTGGAAGCTTGTACTTTAAAGACATGATCAAGTATCTCAGCAATTGTCCACCTGGTCAAGGCCATGAGAGATACAACTCTCATGCAATAGCACTAAACGTAACAGAATGGTGCAATAAAAAGCCTTCTCCTGTGAATTCTTGGCTTTTACTGTACTAAGTGAAAATCTTAATATGAATTTTATCCTGTTCTACTTTAGTGCGTTTGTATTTTTTAAGTTGCATTTAATGTTCTTCTATAAGAAGTTAGCAGTGAGGGAGAGTGGCCTGCTGAGGATCTGTATGAAATGGAGCATCCAGTGGCCTTTTCTTTTTGTTTGTTTATTTTTAAACTCCCATTGACCTCAAACAGGAGGCTTCATGGTTGGGATGCTGTGGATTGCAACATAACAAAAAACAAAGTCAAAAGTCTGCAATTCCTAACAGCTGCTTCTAGAAGGAGTTTGCTCTGCAGAAGGCAAAAAGCGTTAATATCCTCTGCACATTTCTTAACTAGATGTTATCAACCATGAATGTGAGAAGCAAGAACACTGAATAATCTCATAGGATTAACCAAAATGTTGGCTATAGGGACAAAACTGAAAATTCCCTAACACTTTTTTCCCCAAACTCAAATACAGCTGATAGGTTTTCTCATGAGCTGAGCCCACTATTAACATCAACTTTTGTACGAGTGTCAGCTCTGCCTTTTTAGCACCTTTAGACTTGCCTCAGTGACAGACATATCTTTCACCGTTTCTAATCTTGAAAGCAATGCAGAATGAAGTTAAATGTGATGGTAAGCAGCATTATTTACAGCACTGGCTTTTTAAGGTGTTCACCATGTCGCCTTTCAGGAAACAGATAAAACACTTAGTTCAAAACCATAAAAAAAACCCAAAACCACACTTATGAGATTTGGGTAGTTTTGAGAACTAAAATTGTGGCAGATTGAAGCCACACCAGAAAACATAATCTGGGATCCAGTAGCCTCTCCCCAGTTTGTGCATCTGTCTGGAACATCAAGACCTAATGAGAAAGGGCTTATTTTTTCACCATTACTTGTTACAATCCTTCTGCCCTCCCGTTCACCTGCTGATCCCCAGAAACAGCCTCTCTGTTGCTACTGCACAAGCCCTGGCTGATTGGTGGCACTCTCTCTCCCCCAGCATTTTGCACAATAGCCTTTGTCTGCTGCGACCATCCTGCTGCCCTAACCAGCTGTTAGAAAATGATCAAAATGGGCTAATTATTACTCCAACCAAGAAATATTCTTCCACCAGGAATAAGAAATCACATACGTATTGCTAGCCCCAAAGTACGCAAGGAAAATTACGTTCATTAAAAATCTTTTCATAATGACATCCTTACTATCAAAAGGCTCAGGGATGATTGACCTTGGCGTCCAGGATTAAGCCAGCATTATTTTTCTTGATTACCAGCAGCAGAATAGTGGGGAAATTATAAAGCCATTGAGAGGATTAATACAGCCCTGATCTCTCTCTCCTGGCTCTTTATCTCAAGCGATTAAAGTTCTATAGAGAGAGAGAAAAAAAAAAATAGTCATGTAGCATACGCCTGCTGCCATGGGGAGATACAGTATCAGCTCCATGCATCAGCTCCCCGTGACAGCCAGGGCAAAGGTTAATTATGCATTCTGTATATAGTTTTAATCACTTTAATCAGATCACCGCTCTGCTCCATCTCAGGCTATAACTTTCGAAAAGCAAGAGAAGCACTTCAAGCATTGCAATGTTTGTTTTAAAGAAGGGGAGCGGGAGGAAGAGGAGGAAACACGCTACATTAACCACAGACAAAAAAAAAAAGACGGTGCAAAACCTATCGACCGAACAAGAAGACTAAGCCTGATCATTTGTGTGAACAGAGGCAGAATGGCACAGAGCGGTCAAACAGAGGACGTAAGGTCCTTTTCCAATTTAGAGATATACCCAGATAGCTTTCTGAGACTCTGGAACAAATCACATTCTCAACACACAATCTTCACACCCCTCTCCACTTTTGTCTCCACTTTCAGAGCCTTACTCTAGCAAAGAAAAACAAGTAGAATAATTGCACAGTAACAGGAAAAGCTGAGTTAAAAGAGACGGAACTAACTGGTTGGAAATCACAGGAGTCATCGCTCTCTACTCTGACATGGCAACAAAGGAACGCTCCTTTTAAAACTTCTGCTGTGATTATTATAAGCTCTATTCAGTGCTTTGTGCTTACATCTTACACAGACAAATCTCTCATTTATGAGCATTTGGTTTGAGAAGAAAGAGTTGAATAGGGCTCTGTTTTCTTTAATTAAGGAATATTGGCCTTCAGGATGAGGGGAGGAAGTGCCATCGTTGGAATGAAGTGGGAGAGAAAAGTCTGCCTTTGTTCCCATTGGAACATATAGAGATATTGTTATATTCTATTTCAATATTTCCAAAATGGGTGGTGTGAGAGAGTGTCCAGGCTTCTCACCAGCAGCCAATATTTATTAAAATATAAGAAATCAAACATGGATGGGTTCTAACTTTCAGTAATACGGTCTCTAAGCCAAACTTATCCTCTTTCACACCACCAGACACCATTTTAATACAAGGCCACATTTTCCCTGCCAGATACTTTACTTGTATTTCAGTAAGTGGAACACCAACAACATCATTCGGCCCCAAATAAGCTCCTTGTTACAAAAACATCCAAAATACTTGAAAATTCTTGTGGACTCAAAGCATCTGCAGTGTTTTATTGAGCAAAGAGAACACTTAAAATTAATTTATTTCCCTTGACTTCATAGCCAGATACATCCAAAGCATTATATAGAGAAGAACTGATGGGTTCTGCTTTTAACAGGGGACTTTAAAAGTGTGTAAAGATAATTTATAAATTTTGTTTTTAAATCCAGCCATCTGGAGCTATGAACATATTTAGCAAATTACATAATAAGACCAATAGCTAACAAATGCCTCCCACGTCTGTCCAGAGGAGAACTCCATCATCCAATAAATCAACTTATCCTTAATCCTAAGGTTGTCATGTTCTGTTGGTCCCAGCTTTTTCCCAGGTGCATGAGAAAGCCCACATTTGAAATCCTTGGGTTTTTTTCAACATTTTTTTCATAATCAAGGTCCTATACATTTTACCTTGAAAAATACCTGGTATGATCCAAAAAACCAACCAACAAATAATTAACATGTTTTGGGAGTTGAGAAACAGGAAGGAGGAGGAAGACGCACCGGGATAATTTTCCTGTGCCTGTTTCTAAAGACAGTTCCAGATCTCTGACCTCAAACCTTCATAGAAACATCTAGTTCTGGAAGTGGTCTCTACATCTTCTTGTGTCCTCATGGAGAGTGAGTTTTTTCTAACAGTTACTGAGCATCCAGATACCCAAGGTAGCATAAGACAAACCGTGTCTTCTCACTGCCTGACCAAGTTTGAAAATAGGTTCCAAGAAGAGCAGACAGTCTTTTAGTAGCACCTATTTTTCTACGGAAGAAGTTGTCACAATTAAGAGGTAAGAAATTCTGGCCAGTTTAATAATAGAGTTGCTCTTCACCTGTGTATTTCTGAAGCCAAAAACCTCAGCCAACTGCCAGTGAAAGATTTAACAATTACTTTTCTGACATTAGTTCATAGAATCATTCAGGTTGGAAAAGACCCTTGGGATCATCAAGTCCAACCATCAACCCTACTCCACAAGTTCTCCCCTAAACCATATCTCCCAACACCACATCTAAACGACCCCTACACACATCCAGGGATGTTTTATCTGTTGATAAAACAAAAAACATTTGACTTTCCAAAGAAAACTGCTTGATGAGAGCATTGGTCATGCCCAATGTTTGGTGGAGTTTATCTCCAGAATCTGGGGGAGCTGACAGAAAGATAACAGGGTAATCTCAGGGTTCCGTCAAAACCAGAGCTAGTAAGGGCAGGGTCAATTCCAGATGTCACCATGTCTTTATGCAACAAGCACTATTGCGGTTCTAAGATTAAAACGCTCCCAGCTCAAAGATTTTGCAAGTTGATATTATCACTATCAGAAAAATCACTTCAGAGCTTAGCAAGTAATGAAACACCTTTCAAAAGCAACTTAAGAAGAGGGGAGATAAATAGCAGGGAAAACAACTCTGCTTCTAAGGAAAGATGCCGTTTTCAATAAATAAAACAAATGGCAAAACAAACCAAACCCTATTGCACAGAGAATGACCTTTAAGTGAGCCTAACCTTAGTTCAGCGTAAAGGAAATTAAAGTCTGTGGTACTGATGCAGACGTAGTCAAGAGCATCTTGTGCTGGCAGCAAGAATTCCCATTGCTGCTTTTCTTCTGACCTTTTGCATCTAGTAGGAGAAGAGAGGGAAGAAGGGAGACCATCTGGATTTCCTGTAGACAAGATGTCTGTTAACATACACCGTGACCCAGCTACTAAATAAACCTTGTGATAGTCGTGGTAAGGAAAAACCTGTACTGCTAATGCTGTTTCACCAGGTGAGGTACTACCTGTGCACATACTCCCCATTCTCAATAATCTGCTTATTGTCTTCAGGGGAAATCACATTTAACATTTAGTTGCCCTTTGGTTACTAGGGGAGCGGACTGACTGCAGACGGTCCTTTTTCCCCAAGCAGCCTTTCTAATCTTGTTTCTCTAAGAAACTTGTTCTTTCATCTCTTGCTATGACATTTGTCCAAAATGCTGTCTGCTCATCAACACAGGAGAGGAAGCTAGCTCTGGCGGAAGAGAAGACCTCAAATTATGCGCTCCAGACATTCCTGATTACCACAAATGTCTTTTCCTTCCACATTTGAGTCTGTGTAAAACACCATCATGGCAAACCTGCTCAAATAGATCCTCCCCATTAACAATTTCAGAATCCTGCGAGATAGATATTAGGAAGACGAGGAATTCTTGGAATGTTTTCAAGATAGTTGTGATCAAAAAGAATTCCAGGCAAACCCGAAGAAACACACAATGGATACATCCCTACTGATTTATTTTTTTTTTTTAATAGGATTCCGCAGTTTTTCTTATATTAAGTACCCACATGAAAGACTGTAAAATAACATTAACTACTTTCTTCACAGAACAATTCCACTGCCACATATTTATCTGAATGGTGCAACACCTAACAGAGACTTCAGATGACAGTAAAATAAGAATGTTACTACAGCCACAGAACCACTAACTCTACTCACAGTAGGTCTGTGATACCTTCCTAACTGTTGACGATGCTGTTGACAAACTCATGGTGATATCCATGCTGCTGAAGTGGTCTGAGAACAAAGCACATCTGTATTGTAGATGCCACATGGAGTTAGTCTGAAACTTGCTCAGTCCTTCAAATACCTCGAGAAATCTCTGCCCAGTTAGATCTCAGGGTGCATAGAAATTGCATACACAGCTTGCCAAGAGCACTTATAGCCTCAGATAAGTTTAAAATAATTTAATTTAAACAATTTTGGACATCCCTGGAGATAAGAGTACACCTTTGTTTTGGAACTCCTATTTTACTCTTGGATTTGTTGCTCTCTCCAGTCTCCTAATCACAAAAGTCTTCTTTGTGGAACATTTTTATGCAAGGCTAGAATATGTCCATGGCCTAATCTTCACCTTTTCAGTACTCTACACAGCATTCCGCAAATGCAACAAATTCCCAGATTGAAACAAGTGCTCTGTTAGATTTTGAGAAGCTGTGCAAGCAAACCCAACGCTGATGATTATCTGTCCTGCTGCACTCTGTAAGCTCACATAGCTAGAGTAAAGCTAGCTGTCATTTCTTCTACCTACAGAAATATCTGACTCTTCAGAATACCACACTCTTTAGGAGACATCATTTTCCCCCTCGCTGTCCTGCACTGGGCTGGCCTTGGCAATATGAATATCTCCAAAGGCTTTTCCTTGCAAAAATTTACTTATTCATCTAAGCAGACTAGGTAACAAAGGCAAATAACATTAAGTGCTGTTATTTCTTATCTCTGAAGAAGGTGGTGGTCATCAAGGATGCTGCCAGAAGCAACATAACTCTCGACAGTATTGAATTAAGAGAGTATTAACACGAAGGGTCCTTAGGAAGCATCGTATATTTCTCTCAAACATACCTATCATTATGGATTTTTCTTAATTTAAAAATGAAATGCAGTAGACAATATCAATAATAATTACCCTTATGATAATGCCATAACCCGTTTTATTGCTCTGAAAGTCAAATATATTTATGAAATCTGCATAAATTACAATAGTATTAAACTCTAATTTATGTGATACTGTGTAAATGGAGAGACTGGCTGGGCAATACTAGTGTGTTCTAGCAGTCAGGATGTAATTTATATTTGTACAGTGAGCGTACTTCCAGTTTATTTCGTAATAACATAACTTAAGTTTCAAAATATACTAAGCCATTAACTGAGTATCACCAACACTACAAAATCAGCCTTCTGGAAAGTAAATGTGGATGAGGCAGCCTTATCTCTTGCTGCTTAAATAAAAGTTCGGTTTCGTTAAGGAGACAGTTTTTATTTCATTTGGCTGAAATTTTTGTTCAACACTATTTAATAAACCCAGTACTACCAAGAGACACGCATGCTATGTAGAAATGATACCACTTAGAGGACTAAGTTATATGGCACATTTTTCAAAATCAGTGATTGGTGACAGGCTTGTTTATTGCTCATTAATTAAAAAAATAGAGGTATCACTCCTGCTGGATACTACTAAGGTTTCTTGTTTACTTTTACTTCCCATTACTGTAATTGACCTATAACTCACCGGAGTTCTGGGCATTTATTATGAACTTTGCACAGAATGCAGCAACAATCCTTCATTGTGGCAGCTAAATATGTCAGGATTAACATTCTGCTAAATATTCGAACACTAGCATTGTAAGCTGGGGGTTTATGAGAGGTTTTATGCAATTTGTGGATTCTGAGGATGATATAAAGGGTAACTAAAGGTCTGTCACAAATCTGGTTTTATCTCTCTGCTAAGCTGAAAATAAGAATCCTACCAAACCTAAAAGTCTGGCTTGAGAAAGAATTATGTAATAAGTTGGGTGTATTTCTGTAGGCTCTTCTCATTTGAAGTCAAGCAAAAAACCCAATAACTTACAGTAGTTGCACTCGATAGCAGGAAGACACCACTACAGGAAAATCAGACCGTTATTTTGATCATACAGACATGTTTTTCCCTCCCTGCTTTCTAGAAAGGTTGTCATCATATGGGAACTTAAAAATTAATTCCTGGCTGTAGAAATTGCAAGATCTTTTTTTAATCACTAGATATAAGCACCTGATCTATGCCTGGAGAAGTAACTGTAGATGAGACTCTGCCTTGAAAATCCAAATTCATTTTAAGCACAGGGAGGAAAAACACTCTCAGTACTAGATCTTGTGTAGTACGCCACAGACCTGTCAAGAAACCGCCTCCAATGCTCGACATAGAGCCCTTGTATGGGAGCTGTCGACTACAGACCTCTTCTAAAACTGTCCTAGCAAACGTCTACATTGCACCCTGCAAACTCCTGGCAATTCAGTAGCTGCCTCAAATTGTTTTTCAAAGCAGATTTCTTCTTTTACATACGATGGAATAAACACAAACTCTTCTAATTCAGTAATCAGGACAGATAATTACATCCCCTTAATTGTTTTCTTTTTCCAGCTTAGGTTCATGTTGATAGGAGATGGTAAAATTAGTCCACAAGCCATCTGAAGTTTGCCGCTTGCTGATTAAAGCCTTAATTGATTCAGAATGTTTTACAAATCAATCTCTGAATTACTTCAGGATCATGGTGGCAATGTTGTAAAAAAGAATTCACACGCACACGCTCCCCTTGTGAATGAGAATCACATTCCCCTAAATCCTTCACTGCATAAACAACTTAGTTCTGTGGCTTCAAAAATTTGCCGTTTGGTTAAATCAGAGCAAAATGAGAATTACTTACAACAGTAACCTGCTGTGACTTACAGGCAATTCTTATTCTTTCCTAAGCTTACTTTGTGATTTCTGAATGGACTACATCCAAAATATTCTTAACCAAACAACAAACTAGCAAAACCCCCAAAAGCCTGTCTGCAAAGCTCAGAAAAGCATGACCTACAGCCTGATGGAAGCAACGCATTCAAAGCCATATGTGACTCTGTGATTCTGGGCACTCCTTCCCTCTACCAGGATCTTGCACTTTTCATTGAGATTTTATATTACCTATCAGGCAGTCCTGGTGAGCTTTGCATGTTTCCAGAGACTGCTACCCAAGATTCCTCTCTGAAACATGGATTTTAAAGTTCCCATGGTGATCAAGGATGAAACGAAGATACATCTTACATTGTTTTAAAGCCTCAAAAGAAACAACTCTGGCTCCTAAAGGCAAGCCCCCTCCTTTCACATTGCTGAATTTGCAGAGGACAGAGGAAGGAATTGCTGCAAGCTTCTCTGCCTTCTGAATTGAATCTTCAATTCCATTCACCTCTACCTCATTCTAACCACAAACCTGCTGTAGTTAAGGATGGGGAGAGCACATTAAACACACCACTTGTACCCTTAAGAAAAAGAGAGCTTCAAAAGCTGACAGATTTCACAAACTGACCTGTTTTTTTTTCACACACTGTCTATAATAACTGTATTCACTACTCCCCCCTCCCCCTCTTTTTTTCAATAGCTATGTCTGAAAAACATAATAGAATATTAAAATGAGCTAAATTGCAGAGCCATTTGATTATAGGCCAGTGTTTTTCCAGAGACCATTTCTTCTGGAGTCAGCAGGGTCATGAGCGCAGAGAGGTTTGCTGGTTTTCTCTTTGCGCTCATTCATAAAACTTCCTATAAATCATACAGCTTGTGCTACGCCATGAACGTTAAATTTACTCCTGAAAATTCTTATTAAAAGACATCACTGACAAACTTTTACCTCACAACTATTATTTAGGTAAATCTTACTCACTTCTGATGAATATTTTAAAAACAGCACCCAATTGAGGATAAGCACTTACAACAAATGTAGTATCTTCAGCATCAACACACAAATGAGTTTTGTACTTCCCGTTCCACTGGTGTACGGGGTCATGAAGCATGTGTAAATACTGTATTAAGATGCTAAGAAGTCATCAAGGTTGCTTGTGACATTATGAAGTGAAAGTGAAGTACGTGATTCACACAAAACTAAAATAGGATCATTGACTCCTTAAAACCCAGGTTTTTTAAACATTGCAATAAAGTCCTGTCAGCAGACTTCATAAGCCTCTACTTTAAACACACAGTCTCCATTTCCAGAAAATAGCTTTATTGCTTGAAAAGTAGCAAAATATAGTTCTGAAAATAAGTTGCCTTAAAGAAAGAGTGCTTGCAAAGAAAGAAAAACAGCAGGAAAACAGCTTGGTCATTATTCACAGTAGATTCATAACTTGTATGTTTTAAGTTTCACAACTTGGAAATATTTTGACAAAATTAAAAACACCACCTCTGGTACACGCAGTGAAAGCATCGGCGAAGGAAAGCATGATCTACCTGCATCTGCTAGTCATAAACTCCAGATAAACAGTGTTATTTCAACCCTCTCCTTTGTGAGCACATATGCTATAGCGTCTCATATTGCCACGCTAATTAGAGGTCTGTCACTTCCTCCGTTACAAACACACTTGGAAAGCATTTGTAACAATCTTGTAAAGAAAGATTTATCTGCGAATTTTTTAAGTTACGCTGCTTTTTCCATCCTTAAACCATGAAAAAAAAAGCCCTCATCAGTTAGCCCAGCTGACTGTTTTTGTGGTGCTGGTAATGGCAAGGTAGTGACACCATTACAAGCAACAACAAAACCGCACAACTGTCCCAGACTCATTTTTTCAAAATAAATTCTGCTTTATAATCAAGATAGGAATTCAGCAGTCACTACCGAATCCAAAAAAAGTCTGCCAGGTTCCATAATATTTCTCCTCATTAGCCTATGAAGTGCAGATTTTCCTCTTCATCAATGAACACACCAGGTATGTCAGCCACAACGTAATCAAAGACAGTCTCCTATCCTCATCACACCTACTGCAAATCTTTGTGTTTGCTGATGACGTGGCCAATAGTAGTAGGACTTGAAGGATCCCAGGTCGTTAAGAGTTGTAAACATACTGTATCAATAGTATTAAAAAATAAATAATTTTTTTTTAAAAAAAAATCTATATCCTTTCCAAAAAGCAAAGTGGTAACTGATAATCCAAACTCCATCAAGATGCTTTCAATTTTAGACTGGCTGCCACACTTACTATGCTTATATTTTGTACAAGACATCTCTTGAAGAGTTAAAATTTACATGTGTTCAGGGTGGAAAACCATAATACCATCTTCTAATTCATTGCTTCTTTTGATTTAAAAAAAAAAATCCTCCTCTTTATTTAATTCCTGATAACGTCTTGCGTATTGCCTATTTGCATTGCAAGGTGAAACTTCTCTTTCCACAGTTAAAGGGAAGTGCTGAGCATCTGTTTGGACCACCTATCCCTTAAAAAAAACAACTCCTGCACTAATTAGCAATGAACCAATAATAAATGTTTGAGTAGTTCTTATTATGCCATAGTTTTTTAAAGCACTTGCATGGTACAAATGTTTTTATCAAGGAGGCATAGACCAGTTGCTAAGCAAATATGTTAGAAATAAGTGTTGTTATAGTGGAATAAGCAGAATTCTCTATCAAATTTACCAAGAGACTATCCATAAGTGAAATAGTATTAGTTTAGATGAAGAATCAATATGCAACAAAACCACTAACATAATGATGATCACAAAATACGAGTAAGCAGAAACGTTGTCCAAAGGGGGAAAAAAGCTCCTCAAATGATTAAACAAATTATTCCTGTCACACCAATGGTAATAAACAATAATTGCAAAATACATTTATGTAAATCTTCACAATAAATCCCGTGGTGTTTTACAGTTTAAGAGCAGATTAGATAGGTCAGCACGAAGTTGAGATCAATACAATAATAATGCGTTAAAGTATAAGCAACCATACAAAATTCCTCTATTTGAAAGCATGAAATTGGTCTGAAAGTGATGAGTCTATAATCACAATATGCACAAGGAAACAATCCCTCAGGCTCTAAGTTCACGAGCTATTCAGATGTAGAAGCTCTCTGCACTTCTATTAAAGCAGGTATATGTAAGTAAGGACTCAAAATGAAGACATTTACTTTTCATTTTTCTCTACTTTTATCTTTGTTTGCATCATTTTTGTTTGCATTACCTTTGTTGAGACAAGGAAATACTGGAGAGGGTCCAAGGGAGGGATACAAGGATGATTAAGGACTGGACCATCTCTCTTAAGAGGAAAGGCTGAGAGCCCTGGGGCTGTTTAGCCTGCAGAAGAGAAGGCTGAGAGGAGACAGGATCAACGTTCATAAATACCTGAAGGGTGGGTGTGAAGAGGATGAGGCCAGACTCTTCTTGGTGGTGCCCAGTGACAGGACAAGAGGCAACATGCACAAACTGGAACCCGGGAAGTTTCAGCTCAGTATGAGGGAAAACTTTATGGTGAGGGTGACAGAGCACTGGCTCAGGCTGCCCAGAGGGGTTGTGGAGTCTCCTTCCCTGGAGACTTTCAAAACCCACCTGGATGTGTTCCCGTGACACCTAGGTGACTGTGCTCTGGCAGGGGTGTTGGACTAGATGATCTCCAGAGGTTCCTTCCAACCCCAACCATTCTGTGATTCTATGATCTCAAGTTTCCTTTTTAAATTATGGAACAAAAGGAACCTTATCTCTTTAAATTGAAAAAAAAAAAAAAGAAAAAAAGAAAAAAGATACCCACATAACCTTTGCTTTGTGAGATAAAATTCACGAAATGAAATTAAGTTACTCCACAGTAATTCTTGGCCTTGTTCCTGGGTGATGTGGAAAGGAACATTTGTCATAATCACTTACAATAGGAAAGGAACAGGAAAAGATCACTGTTAATGACACAGCATCGCGTGGCACAGGGGACTCTGCAGACCTATTACTGCTCAGTGATGACAGCAATGGACCTGGGATAACATTCTGTGTAAAAAGAGGAGCGAGATGCTGTAAGTTCTCTGCACAGAGGGATTTACAACCTAAGAAGGCAGGTATTTAGTTCCACCTCCTTTGATACAATAGGTCCACTTGAATTATTTTGCTTCTTGGGGTTTTTTGGTTGGTTGATGGATTGATTGGTTGGGGGGAATGAATGAGCGAGATCCTCTTTTTATGCAATTATCCCCAGCATATTCGCTTTTCAGTTTCATGGGCTTTTTTAGCTAGCTTTTACAGACTTGATTTAATATTCATAATCACCTTGAAAAGGCCATCTGCAATTTTAATCACTCACTACCAATTACTTTCTTTAATAGCTATGGCAGCATCACTCACAGCGATCGGATAAATCCACACGGATAGCTGAAGGCAGCACTGGGTGTGCAGTTTCTTCCCCGGCGTTTGCAGAAGATACAACATTGCTGGCTTTTTAAGCCTTCCCTGTCTTCATTAAGTCAGGTTTATGAGCGCATGGCTTTGCAGAGCAGATTGAAATATAGCCAGCTTGGAGCAAATGAGCAAGTATTTCTTTTTATCCCTCCTTAGTGCATAAGGAACGAGTGGGGAATAAAAAAAACAACAACAAAACACCAGGCACAACTTCTCGTCTTTCCTTCTTCATGCAACACACTGTCCACTGCAGTATTTTCCCTACACGCTACAGCAGTGAGCTACTTGTTCTCCGCTTGTAAACATCTTTAACAGCAAACAGAACTGGAGCAAATTTAATAACAATTTTGCACAAACAGGGCATTAGAGACCAGGACATTGTGTGCACCTTCCTGGCTGCTGTACTACTTCATTTTTGTCACAGAAAGCTTACAGTCCTTTCAAGATCCACTATTTAACAATGATGTTCTCCTGGATTATAGGAGTTGTAAATTCGTTCCCACATTCCATAGCTAAAATGATTTATCCACCAAAAGAAAGCAGAGTTTTGGATTATGGATTATTTTTAAGGGGCTTAACTGTGTAGACAATAGTCTGCACATGAAAAGAAATCAACTTTTCTATCACTTCACAGCACAGTCTGTAGGGGAAAAAAAAAAAATTAAAAAAATAAATAATTTGGATCACTCTGATGTCTAACCGCTCCCTAGATGCAAATGATAATATGTGAAACTGAGTGGTACAAAACCTAAGGATAATGAACATACTTGATTGGCAGTTTACAGCTCCCACGGTACAACCAAGCGGACAAGAAATCGATGCAGCTTTTAGGAACATCAGGTGAAGCAACCCAGGTTAGTTGAGCCTGGGTTTCTCTCTTACAAATAGGGTCAGAAGGTTCAATTATTCTACATTACTTTAAAAATTCATAGCGAGTCCTTATTAAAATCTAAAAAGTTTCCAATACTAAACTTTTTTGTTAAAACTGGGAGCAAAAACTGGCTAGGAATTTAAAAAAACAAGCCCAGTTGGACAACGTGTGAGTAACTTTTACCTTGTCTACTGACCAAAACAGTCACTATCAAATTCATTACCTTACCTTAACATGTCTACCCAAAGTAGAACATTTAAAGTTTTACAGATGACCTTGAATCTTGCATATCCCGACTCGCCAATGCTTAGCTTGCAGTTGTAACCGCTGTTTTTTCATTTTCCTTCATACGCAGGCTATTGTCTACGCTTTTGGAATTACTTAGACAAATTACGTCTATCTGGCAGAATGATGATATAGGCATGTGAGGGGCTTCTATCCTTATTCAATTTTCTTGTTCTGTGATGTATATTGAGAAGAAATTAAAAACATCTTTAATATGAAGAGCTTTAAAAATGATAACCCTCAAGCAACCATATGTTTGTGAAAGCTTGAGATGAAAATTAGTTTTTGTAAATATGCTGGGGGGGAGGGAGGCAGTTCTGCCATACAGACCTTTATCATGTGTATTACAATTCTTAGGATATATTTAGGCTTTTGCAGTAACTGAGTAAATGCAAAAGTTATTCTATTAAACATCTGGTTTGAGCTTATTACTCCTTATCTATATTGTCTATAAGTCATTTCAAGCCTTGCCTAATACAATGACAGTTTAAAGAACACCATCAAATACTTGCTAACTTACTTCTTTTCTAAACTCAAAAGCAAGTCCTACTCCTGTCAATTAAAAAAGAAACTTCTACATTCTGAAAGTTTATCCAGTTCATAAGAAATAAGATGCTCCTTGCTATTTTCCTAAGCAAGAGCTTTGTATCTTTTTTTCCCCTCTTCGTTCACAGATCAGCCAGGACAACCTGTCTCATTACAGAGCAATACAAAGCTGTCACAGCCATACATTACATTACTGTTTTACTCTAAATGCAATTTTAAAAAAAATAAAATAAAACTGCATGTTGAAGCTAAACCTTGCTTCAGTAAGTTATAGGTTCTTACTTTCTTGGTAAAAAGCACCTTCAGTAGGGTTTGGCAACTTTAAATAAATGAAAATTAGACTTTAAATACATCCAACTGCGTAAAGATGGGAAACAAAGCAAAAGATTCCGACTCAGCTACTTAGAATACTCCAGGAGTACGGCACAGCAGAATGGGACTCATAAGAGATCAAAAGGTAACGTTCAAAAGGCGTAAATTGATATGTGAGTCTCCAGTAGCTATTCCTTTCAAAGCTTCAGAATTATGATACTTACAGAGACTGAAGCACAACACCCTTCACAAATTGCTATGCTTCTGCCTCTTCTGAAAGTTCAGAAAATGCAGTTTCTCTTGGGTGTACATGATAACAAAGAAATAAACAGTTCTGTGGAAAAGATTTTAAGTCCTACAGACCCAGGAAGTGGCCAACACTGGATGTTGCTTGACTTAAATCTTTCTAGTTTTATGACTGCTATTACTGTTATCCTATTATTTATCCATATAGTAGATATTCATTATAGTAAGACTATTTGTATACATTGAAAAGATTTTCAAAGATATCGAAGTACTGCTTAAAATCAATTTTACCATCTTGAATTACTACTCTCACACTAACAATTAGAACTAAACATGAGTACCAGGTATTTAAACAAGAGTGAGAGAATTAGTTCACTTCTTACCGCTATAAAATAGAAAAGAGAAACTCAATAGAAATATTTTCATGCTAGAATGTGGTTAAGTTGGAACTGGACTATACTATCAATTTTACCATCTTTGTCCATGAACTACAATTCCATCTTGAGTGACAAACATCACCTTTTATGTCTGATCAAAACAATGCCCATTTCAGCAGTCTCCTTTCATCTTATTCTACACTAGAATATTAGTATAAGACTGACTGAAGAAAAACACTGATCAAAAATGATATTCTTTCTAAATTCTGCAGTATTATTTTTTGGAAAAAAAAAAAAAAAAAGTAGGTGGATCAGTGAGATTGAAAAGTCTGTCTGTTGAACTAGCAATACTTTTCTGTCCAGAAAAGTTTTCTGGCATTTCTCTTATGTTGGTCTTCCAACAAATCATCACAGTTTGTTCAAGATGGCATTTTCCTGGATGGCATGTATAATTGATGTATGTCACATTTTATAAAATGATTGCAAGGTAAATTCAATTTTCTCGTTTCCTTGTTTGTGTCCTCTAAGAATCTCTTATCTCCACATATCAATTACAGAGCAGTGACAGAGATAGGATACAAATCACTCCGATGAATGTAATAGCAAAAGCGATTAGAGATAGGGAGAGATTAATTGCATGTGTCAGATATAAATAAAGGGTTTAGGAGACAACCCAGGATTTTGAGAGTGTGTGTGTGTATATTCTTGGTCTCTTACAGACACAAAACCCCAAACCTTGTAAACAGACAAGTGTCACAAGAAGCTATGTTAAAATAATGTTAGATTATAGAAATGTTAGCATTTGCCATTTTTTCAGAGCCGCATGCATAATGTATGTACATATGCTGAAGGAACATAAAACCTGAGTGCATTCCCCAGCCAGGAGAACTCATAACAGGGTTGTTTTGTTGCATTTGGGAGAAAAGGAACTATTCTTTCCATAAACCATGTATTTAAACCCTTATTACTTTTGCTGATGCGGCATGATTAAAATTAAGTGCCAGAATTTTAAATGTCTTATGTTGATTTTGGCTGTTTAAGTTCTTTTCAACACTGAAGACTGAAAAATGAAAAAAAAATTACAGAAAGTTTGTTTTATTATCATTCCATTGCAAAAACTACTACAAGAGGACACACTGATTGTCTGGGACAGAGGCTGCAGCAGATGTGGAAGTGCACTATGTGTGCCAGTAAGTACCATTGAAAATAGTCCAGAGAAAAAAGAAACTGGAGACCAACCAATATTTCTGCTATTTGTCAGAAAGTGCACTGATAAAATATTTGGGTAAAGCCAAAGAAAAGCCCAAGGTGCCAACAGAGGTTTCTTGGCTCATCCCTATTATTCCTGCAGTTTAGCAATCTTTCATTTTAACCACAGGTTTCCCCCTGTGTCAGGAAAGTTTTCCTTTAAGGAGAAGAAAAAAAAGAGAATTATGGAAAAAAATCTGACTGAAGATTTAAAAAAAAAAAGAAAGCCAACAAACCAACAAGGAAATTTGGAGTCCAAGAATGCTGATAAATCCTGAACATCATCTGTTATTTCTTTGTAATGCATATAAAATAATTCTACACTGCAATACAGTATCCCTTTTGCAGTAGAAAATAGATAAACCATTGAGAATATCATCCATCACTGAAATTCCTAACTCTGGATGAAGCTTAAACTAACATTTGTTCTAACATATCAAAACCAACTCTTTAGCACTAACTCAATTCAGTCCTTTCTGTTATAGCTATCACTACTACTAAAATGTATTTGACTTAGATATATGCATACACGTATCTCAAAAGCGTGGTTATGTTGTACTCGATCTATTCTCAAAAGAATATGAAACTAAGATCCCCTTTTAAAATTTTATGCCTTTTAGTGTTAGAGCAGATTGGAACTACAACTGAAGAAAAAGTAATAAGACAGACAGTATTCTACCAAAGTATTAAAGATGGCATTTACACAGAACTTATCCTTAAGGTTTGGTTTTAAATCCCAAACACTTCTACAGTCTCCTTCAAATTAACTTTTTGGATAACAAAAGAATGTTTAGTGACCGTCAAAGCAAAAGGCACACATTTACTCATGAAACCACACGAGGGTCTCCTTCCTGCAATTTCTGCTTGACAGAGAAAGCAAAACCTTGGCAGAAAACGGGAAAAGAAAGAAATTTCATTATTTCAAAAAGTGGCTTAAAACCAGTGCACAGAGGGCTGAGCTGTGCTATGCTGGACTTCCCCAGTACTTGGTCAGAACCTCAGGCAATCATGAGCACAGAAATGCAATTTCATTTCATCCTATATTCCTTCTCCTTCCCCACCAAGAAAAAAAGAAATGAAAGAAAGCATAATTGAAGCACTAATTTCACCTCAACAGCACTGACCCAGAGAGGCTAAGCGAAGTAAATTCCCTTGGCATGAACTAAAAACAGTTTGACAAGTTTATAGAGCTTGTGTGAATTTGACCTCGGAATAGAAATATCTATTCCCTGGGGGTGCCAGCACATT